>ML675649.1:26093786-26383122 GCA_007922155.1 Mesoclemmys tuberculata
GGCATTGCAATGCTGAGTGCAGCAACACCTAAATATCTTTAACAATCTGGGCCGTAGTTATTTATGAATATGTGTATGTATGCTGGGTTTGTATATCATCTTTGAAGTGCATCATGATAAGAGGAGAAACTCACTTTTTAGTGGCTGTCATCAGTGGAGTGGATGTCCTCCTGTGGTGAAGTGGCATTACATCATCTTGTGTGATGGGATATGGCAGAGGGAAGAGAATGAGGACAAGCAAACAAATATCTCTGAAAGCAGTGCATGCCTGCAAGCATATTCACAGTTAGATAAGCAAAAGTGTGAGAGTGTGCACATGCTTCTAAAGTGAGGAGCTGTGCAGTGGAACATCCATTCACTTCCAAACATCCTCGCTCACTCTGTGGAGTGCCAGGGGAGCAGATGGACTGGCCAGGCTGTTCTGTTTTCTCAGGATTCTGGTGTGGGGGAGAGAGTGCGCAAGGCAACGGGCTCTTCTTTTTTGTTCAGTAGCTCCCGTAGAGGGAAGGGAAACCAGCAGGGGGAGACAGCTTCCTGAGACACAGAAGAGTCTTATGGGGTATGCAGGGCTATGGACAATCTGCTCTCATCAGGAGCTGCTGTTTCTCCCCCTACTGGTGGGAAGAACTGGAACCCTATCAACTCCCCAGCCAGACACGTTCTGCTCCTGCTTTGGATTCTCCCACCAGATGATTTCTCATTTCACTATCCCCTGAAGAGGGAGAAGGAGGGGGAGCACTGGGGAGCTGAGCATCTCCCACAATCAAGAGTGGAAGAGGAGGAGGGGACACTCTTCCTCTTCTTTTAGGAGGAGGGGTGAGGAGCAGCATGTACTCTAAGCTACATTAAAAAAGTATGATGGAGTGGTGAGGTACCATGGGAAGGCCACATTACTCATGAGTAATGTAGCTCCTCCCAAATGAGTTCTGATCATACTGGTATACCACACCGTCATGTGTTCTGGAGATGCCACAGATTGTACAGAAACTTATTTAAAACATGATTTTAGAGAGTATTTTTTTTAAAAATGCCATTGATTTTATTTTCAATATCCCTCCATCAGTTAAGTGGGCTGCTACCAGGACAGGTCTATGGGGCTCTAAAAGAGAGAAACATAATTAGTCCATAAAATATTATGAATATACCACCCAAAATAACTTTCTGTGCATAATTAAATGTAACGGTCTGATATCTTGGCATTTTACTAGGAAATAAACTATTACTAATTTGAACAGGTGCTTCCAGTTGTACCAGGCAATACTAGAACCGCTAATATTTTACCTACTAGTAACAAGATAAAATAGCATTTACTGTGACTACAGTGTGTGTACATATAAAATGTTGTGTGAGAACAGTATATTATTTTTTAATAACTAAGAATGCTTTGCTTTTGCTCTTCCTGCCATTGGATTTAATGGCAAAATACCCATTGAATTCAATGGGATCAGGATTATGTACACCTAGAAAGCTTGCAGGATGTCAATTTGTATAGGCTAATTAAAGGGCACTGTGGTGCAAGACTTGGCAAAGAATAAACGTTTACATGAACACTGTATTGACAGGATGTTTCATACTCTGCGCTAGAAAGCAAAAGGAGGCCTGATTCACTCCGTTTGCTATGCTGAACAATTGATTATAAACATCTTAATAACTGAAAATGGGACTTAATTCTGACATTCACAAACAACAGTTTTAATTTCATATACATGTTGGTTTTTAAATTATGATGGATTTGGTTCCAGTGAAAGAAAAGGTCAGCTTGAAAGTCATGTTAAATAAATGTTCTATGTACTTTTATTTAGTTCCATGTGTCTAAATTTTCTATGCCTAGAATAAAAATGAAAGCAAGATATTATTTTCTGAAGATTACAACCAGGAATTAATTGAATAAATTTTGTGTTAACACCACTCAAATCTGGGACAAGCTCTGTCAGTTACCTGCCATGGAAACAACCAAAGACTTTTCTAGAGCAGAGACTGCCAGTCATGCTGCGTAGGGGTAATGTGAACAAATGTAATACAATTTCCACTTATGCTTAGAATGAGGGAGCCAAATTCTGATTGCTGCATTTGTTTGATCATTTATGCTGGACTTAAGCCTTACTTGAATGCTGGTGGCAAGAAGAGAAAATGTTCACTGCATTGCTTAAGCCTCATTTTTGTTTTTTTGGAGAAAGGGGCATCCATTTGGCTCAGTGTTTGTTTCAAATGCAGAAATGCCATCCCTTTCCCACTACTGAAACAGAGGATGAGATCTATCTACCTGGATTTCAGTAAGGCATTTGTACAGTTCCACATAGAAAATTATTTGTTAAATTGGAGAAGATGGGATTAATATGAGACTTGAAAGGTGGATAAGGGCTAGTTAAATGGTAGATTACAACTGGTCACACTGAAAGGTGACCAGTGAGGCTGGAGGGGAGGTTACTAGTGGAGTTCATCAGGGATTGGTCTCAGGACCAGTCTTATTTAACATTTTTTTTAATGATCTTGGCACAGAAAGTGGGAGTGTGCTAATATGTGTCCCTCATAATGTGTGGATGACACAAAGTTGGGAGGTATTGCCAATATAGAGGAGGACTGGAATATCATATCAGTTGCAAGAGGAAGAGAAGGAGAAAGACCTTGGATATATTGGTTGATCACAGAATGACTATGAATTGTCAATGTAATGTGGCCATAAAAAAGGCTAATGTGATCTTAGGGTGCATTAGGCAATGTATTTCCAGTAAAGATAGGGAAGTGTTAGTACCATTGTACAAGGCACTGGTGAGATCTCATCTGGAATACTGCGTGCAATTCTGGTCTCCCGTGTTTAAGAAAGATGAATTCACACTGGAACAGGTGCAGAGAAGGACTACTAAGATGATCAAAGGAATGGAAAATTTACCTTATGAGAGGAGATTCAAGTAAGGTGACCAGATGTCCCAATTTTATAGGGACAGTCCCAAAACTTGGGACTTTGTTTTATAGGGGCATGTTACCCCCTACCCTCTATCCTGATTTTTCACAATTGCTATCTGGTCACCCTAGAGTCAAAGAGCTTGTTTAGCCTTATCAGATGAAGGCTAGGGGAGGTATGATTGTTCTCTACAAATACATCAGAAGGATAAATACCAGGGAGGGAGACAAACTACTTAAATTAAGCACCAATTATGACACTCGAAGAAATGGATATAAACTGGCCATCAACAAGCTTAGTCTTGAAATTAGATGAAGGTTTCTAACCATCAGAGGAGTGAAGTTCTGGAACAGCCTTCCAAGGAGAGCAGTGGGAGCAAAAATCCTAACTGGCTTCAAGAGTGAACTTGATAAGTTTTTGGAGGTGATAGTAGGATGAGACTGCCTACAATGGCATGTAGCTGATCTGCAATTGATAGTAGCAAATATCCCCAATGGCTGGTGGTGGGATACTAGATGGAGAGGGCTCTGAGTTACTATCTACAAAGAATTCTTTCCCATGTGTCTGGCATGGATGGCATCTGATGCCTGCCTTTGGGGAGGCTGAGCAGGGGGATAACCAGACCTCCTTTGTGCCCCAGCCCTCTCTCCCAAGGCCCTGCCTATGCTCAGATCCCACATGTGCCCACCCTGGCAGCTGCTTCTCCATGAAGCAGTTCTGGTCTGGGATGGGCCCAGTGCTGCAGTTACCACCCTCCAGGTCTGCATGGAACATAGCATGGAGCCCCGTGTGGGTGGGGCATGGGTTGCGCCCCCAGAAAGCAAAAGGCACCCATCCCTAGCTGGTGGCATGTAGTCCAGCCAGTGCAGGGCATCCAGGGGCTCCACTCCTTCTTGGCCCACTCCTCCGAGGCTCCCCTACCCACCCCTCACACCTCTTCACCTTCTCTCCCAAGAGGCATGAGTGGCAGGTGGGGAATGGGGCTGAGTGGGAGTGTTGCCTGCCTGGACCTCCACGCCGACTGAGCTTTGAGCCACCAGGCAGGGATGATGGGCAGATGCCCTTTGCTTTCTGGGAGCTCATCCTGTGCCTTGCCTGCGCCTGGCCCTACACTGCATTCCCTGAGGAGCTGTGGGGCCGTAGCTCCAGCACTGTGCTGTTCCATCCTGAGCTGAGTCTGCCACACACAGAAGCAGCTGTTGGGGTGGGCTGGGTCAACGCCTTCTGTAGCAGCAGGTGGAGGCTGTTGGCCAGAGCGGCAGAGAGGCTTCTGGCAGTGGCTGGTTGCCTTCTTCTGCAACGTGGGGCATGGGTCACTTGCAGGTTTGAACTAGTGAAAATGGTGGATTCTCTGCAACTTGAAGTCTTTCACTCATGATTTGAGGACTTCAGTAACTCAGCCAGAGGTTCTGGGTCAATTACAAGAGAGGGTGGGCAAGATCCTGTGGCCTGCAATGTTCAGGAGGCCAAACTAGATGACCATGATGGTCCCTTCTGGCCCTAAAGTCTGATTCTGATCTGGTGACTTCTCAAGGCTTCTACTCCTGGCAGCTGGAGAATAGTATTTTCTTGCTCTCCCAATAAGTCAAGGGTAAATTTGTTACTTAATTGGGATGCGGAGCATAGGTCCTAGTTCGGCTTCCTTCTCATGCCATGGTTTACTGGAACCTATTCGTGAAGTGGTCCTGATAGTGGCTCCAGATAGCTATAAATCAGCAGTCAGCTAGTGTGATTTAATGTGATCTGGTTGACCGATTGCCCCATCCCAGCTGAAAGATGAGCAGATGAAAAGAAGGCCTTTGCTTTTTCTTACAGTTATACAGAAAATTTCTATGTGGGGGTTCGTCCTACTCCTATACTATGAGCCACAATTATGGTTTACTGATGGTAATTTCCTGCCTGTGGTTTTCCACTGGTGTTGTCTGATTATTGCTGTGCCATGGGTTCTGCCACTTTAGCCCTTTGCTGATCCTGGTTCACTTCTGCATGGTTCTGTGACATGGCACAAGTTTATTTCTGGCATGAGATCTTTATTGCTGACTCACTCTTCTAGTTCGCTATGCAGCAAAAGATCCAGAGAGATCTCTCCTCAGCTGTTCACAAGTTTGGATGTTTTAAGTAAACCGAATGCAATGGATAGGACCATTTTCAATGGAGAGGGGAATACCTGCCTGAGAAGGCAGCAGCACACGACCCGAGACACCGAAATATGCCCATGGTGGCTGCCTTGCTGGTTTTCTGCTGTGCAGAGCGTGCTGTCACATAGGTTATAAGCACTGGAGGAGCTTTCCAGTATCCTGTGAAAAGGCTCAGGATTTTCTACAGGCTTGTTGCCAGGACAAAAGTATTACTCTCAGCAATGTCTGCCTGCCTCGCTGATTTCAGGCTTATCAGATGATTGCATGTTTGTAAAACTGCTGGTATTTAACTTCCAGCAGCATATTTCTCTCTCCTGGATGTGCAACGTTCAACAAGCATTGTTTGCCTTGAGCAAGTTAGACTGGAAATTCCTCATTTTAAATAAAATTCCTTTCAGAGTCATCTGCGGTCGGTGGCCAGATTGCTGACAAAATGACACCTTTTGTGACACTGGAATTATGGAGGCTAAATGTTAGCTGTTATAACAAAATATTTCAATGCTGTTTGACCAGTCAGATGAACATTTTCTTTTTAATCATGAAACATTGGGTCAAACTCATTACTGCTGTAAGCATCTTGACCTCCATGGCTCACTTTGGCTTTTTTTCTTTAAAAACTAAAAATTTAACCTTTTTTTTTTTTTTTGCATGAGAAGGATGATTAGAAATATATCTCATTTTTTGATAAAAGTGAGGCAGTGCATATATGAAAACAATAAAAACAGCTCTTTAAAAATGTTAAATATTTCTTTTGTTTTTTAAACCAGTATGGAGGAGGGATAGAAACTTCCGTATTAGGGCCTGAGCCTAAACTCGGTGGAGTCAATGACAAAGCTACAATTGATTTAATGGGACAGGGTCTGGGCCACTGTGGATACATATAACGCTGTTGTAATGAAGGATGTCAGTTTTCAACAAGGTGGTTGCAACTGGCAGCAGGTGGTTTGAAAATGTCTCATTTTAATCAACAATATGCCTCCTCTCCAATACACTTCACAGTTTATGGATGGTGAGAAACACTTCTCACAATGTGAATTTAGAGAACATTGTGTAATGTAAAATGGGTGCAAGTTTTACTCATGGAAAAGCTACATCAATTTTCAAGATGGAATTTTCAAAAGGGAAACATTTTAGTCTTGGAACCATGATGTTGTCCTTGCATTTAAACAGAGGTTATGTTACAATACAAACTTACACCCTGATCCTGCAATGATCTCTATGGGGTTGCAGAAGTCTGCCTGCGTGGAGTTCATTGCTGGTTTTGGGGCTTTGATCGTGACTTCGCTATCTTTACTCATTGGCTCTAATTCAGTAAATTATTCCTATTCAGCAAAGGACATGTACTTAACTTTAAACATGCGCTTAAGTGCTTTGCTGAATCAGGGCCATTGAGCAAAACGGTTAATCCTCAATTGGCCCAAATGATATCTGTGGGACTATATGAGGAGTAAGGTGCTACTTGGTGTATATAAGGGTGGAGTAGCTGGTAGCTTAATAAATTGTTACTTTTAGATGGATCAGATGCTTTAAGATAAATAAATGTTATTAAACGATAGTCTTATATCATTAACAGGTCATCTTAATATATTTAGTGGTCTTGTTCCTAGCTCTTCAAAAATTAGAAATGGCAGGAAATATTTTCAATTGCTTTTCCTTAAGACTTTAAAATTCAGAGTCTTCATCAAAACCTATAAGATGCATAGGTGGGGTCCTGCCATCTGTACTCTGCAAAATTCCCATGTACTGATCCCTGAGGCGTTGAACCTGCAAATTCCTATGTGTATGCTTAATTTGGGACTCCATTGGGATATCTTATATGCAGGATGTTAAGCATATTCATAAGGGTTTATTAGATCAGGGTCTTTGTTTGTTTGTATTGATCTGTTTAGTGAAGTTGCATTATCTGTAGCTATGTTTTGGATCTATATTTTGCCAGAATTCATTGCATTGCTATATTAACTCCTAGATCAGACTTAAGTTGTAATCTCCCAGCAGGGTTAGACATGTTACCTGTAATTTTTCACATGGATACAGTGCATCTTTAGTGAAACTCCTGCTTTCAGATCAGTCATATTTTAGGACTTACAATTGATATATCAGTCGCAGCACAAAATGCTATCATTCCTGTAGACCAACTGTTTACCAGAGTATAACACAAACTCTCCTCCTGTGTCTCATTTCATCACACTGTTCCACAGAGTGATGTTTCAATGTGAAATGAAGTTTTTTCATGCTGTGCTTCTGAGTAGAAAAAAGACAGAAGAACATGTATGATAAATGGTGAAGGTTCCAAGAGAAACCTTGCAAAACAATACAATTTGGAAGCATTACATTTGCTTAAATAATTTATTACATAAATGTGGCTGTTAGTTTTATAACTAAATACTATTTATGTGACTGTGAGTGGAAAATTAGTTATATTTCCAGTAAATTACTTAATCTCACATCTTATTTAGAAATTAGGAAATATAACTAACTGTAAAGTTGCTGTTGTGAAATATTTTTGCAATCTGTATCATTAGCAAAAAATATAACTGTTCTTTTCAATGGTTCATATATTTAGTTACAGGGTTTCTTTTGTTATGGGAAATTTTCATTTTCATTTTTCTAAAGTACAGGTCACTTACTCTTTGTATTTTAGATTAAATTACATAATTTAAATAGATGAGTTAATTGAATTAGTAGATCAGTAATAATACTTAGATTAGTTCCAGAGAGGTAGCCGTGTTAGTCTATTTTTAGCAAAACAGCAAGAGTCCTGTGGCACCTTAAAGACTAACACGTTTATCTGGGCATAATGCATCTGACGAAGTGGGTTTCTGCCCACGAAAGCTTATGCCCAAATAAATGTGTCAGTTTTTAAGGTGCCACAGAACTCTTGCTGTAATACTTAGATTGGGATTCTTTTCTCAATTACAGTGTACGCTGGCTTCTGTGGAGTTACTTTGACTTGCACTGGTGTAATTTAGAGGAGAACCAAGCTATTAGTTTGAATACACATTTTAACATTTTAATGACCAAAAGAAGGCTAATTTCATCTGGAATTGTGGATGGTCAGCCCTCCTGAAAATCAGGTGCTCGGTAATTATAGTGGTAAAAAATCCAGAAGCACCTAAAGCTTGTGGTCACTATTTAAAATTTGGGCCTTAGTCACACTGTACCTCAGTGTCCTCAGTCTCCCAGTAACATATAGTGCTGGCTTGGTGTTCTGTGATGTTCTCTTGAGCCTGTTGAAACTTTTGTGACTTTGTATGCTTGTCATGGTTCCACCTTTGGCTGTGGTGAGTGGGTTACAAAATTTGACCCAATAGACTGATCCACATACAAACAGATCCTGCCTCCCAATAAGTATTCAGAATTTTGGTTTACATGCAAGTAAATATACAGCAGATCTAATCTGCAGTATATCTAATCACTATGTATTCTCTATCTCAATATGCAAAATCCACTCCCCCCCTCACATCTAGTAGGTCCATACCTGCTGTTTCTTATGCTCAGTAACTTTTTCTTATGTCTCACTTTGCTATTTGATGTAGAGAAATGTTTGTTGAAGGGATATATTGTTGTAATACTCTTGGGTAACAAGAAAATAGTTTTAGAATTCTTAACTGGGCATTTTTACAGCTCTCAATTAGTTTCCAAAATAAAGAGTAAAAGATGCTGCAGTAAATGCTAGAGAAACTCACTGCTGTCATGAATTTTCTTAATTAAAAATCTTCTGATGTTTTTTCTCATCTCTTCTTTCACTCTCTCTCTTTTTAAAGCAATAATTCATGGTAGCTAAATAACAGCTGTGAAACACAATCTTCTGGTGACATCAAAGCTGTGAAATACTGAAAATTGTAAGTTTTTTGAGGAAAAATATTTTATATATTTTCATGGGAGATGGTCTATACCTTAACAATGTAAATGATTTTTTCTATACTGTTTTATGGGAAAGTTAAAGATCCAGCAAATAAATAATTGTTGCAATGAAGCGTGTAGTAATGCATCTGTAAAACATTTTTCAGGCATGAAAATTACCAGCTAAGGAATCTGAGGGATTTTCATGATAGTTAACTCCAGGTCTTGAAATATATTGGTAACATATGTATTAGATGCACATTAAAAGAAAAGTGGAAGATAATTTGAAGTTTCCAAAAATTTTGTATAAAAATAAAATAAAATAAAATTTTGGTTATGAAGATGCTGTGAATAACGAGAAATCACAGTAGTTTCTGATGACATAAAGACATAGCAAATTGTCTGGTGCCTTTTCTTATGGGAGTCTTGTGCAGCAGCATGTTGAAGATTCTGAAAATCACAGTGTCACAGTGGTTTGGAATGACATTTAACTTCAACTATTTCTAGTGCAGAGGACTGATTTATTATACACCCACTCTCTCTGACACAAGGCAATAAACATTGATGTATTAATCATGTAATTTAATATTTATGGTATTTGCTAAAGACTTCTATGATTAAAATTGTTGACATTTTAATAACGATGTCTAAGAAGTAAACAAAAGGCTTGCTATTAATGGACTCCGTACCAGAGCACTTGGCCTTTTGTGTGATCTATCATCTATAAAAATCCAAGCTCTTCTATTTCACCTACTGCCCTGCCTGAGAAGCATGCACAGCCACTGTAAAATGTGTTAAGCTTTTCAGGCTTTTCCTGTATATGGACAGGAAAACTAGGTAAAAACAGCTTGCTCTTTTTAATGTAACAAAATAAATGACTGTTCGGAGTCCAGGCAAGTCATAACAGCATCTCTAGTATTGGAATTAATATATTTTAAGAAATTTACATATTAGATTAGATCTGTGGTATTTTCTTAAGGGCCTGCTGATCTATTGGACCCAGAGAAAAACATAATTAGACTTTCAGATATTGCATTGTTCAGATGATTTTTTTTTTCATTCCAGATTTTTTGCATCTGGATGAGGATTTGAAACCCAGGGATGAGTCCTCTAGTGCTTATGTGACTAAAAATGAATGACACGTACTTGGCATGCTACTTATATCATTAATGAATTCCTACATGCTCTCCGTGAAAATAAGATAGGATTAACACATGAAACTTTTCATTTCTACCACTCTGTAAGAGAAAATCCAGATCTAGGAGGAAAATGTATTGTTGAAAACATCAATTAAAACTCAAAGTTTCTGTTGTTTGAATTTATTATATTCTATAAGCAGTCATCCATTGGAACTTCAGATAATTGTGCATGAAGGGTATCCCAAAATTACCAGGATATTTTAAATGATGCAGGATCTTGCAGTCCAAATACTGAGAAACTAATATTAGTTGGCTGAGTTTCAAGTTAGAGAAGCAATGCTTGTTGGCTGGGAAACAACCGTAGAAATGGCAGAGATTCATGAAGTGTGCCTTCTGATTGTTTTCTGATTTGTAATCTGGTGGTCATGTTGGATCCTCAGTTGCTCCTATATATTCAGATTGGAGCAAAACCCAAGAGTGTTTTATTTGTCTGCACTTGGCAATAGGTTCTTTCAAAAACTGTCATCACCACGTTTATCTATGCCTGTGTCACCAAGATGCTGGATTATTGCAGTGTGCGCTTCATGAGGTTACACTTTAAAATCTTTCAGCTCCTGCAGAATGCATCTGTCTGCTTATGTGGTTTGTTAGGCAACAGCCTCTGCTCTGTGATCTGCACTAGGTTTCATTTGGTTTATGGGTGAAGTTTGAAGTATTACCCTATAAAACCCTAAATAGTTGGGACTTGGCTGCCTTAGAGACCACTTCTCTCCTCCTAAAATATCAGGCAGTTATGATTAGGTGTGGTGCACAAATTGACAAATCTCTAGTTTAAACAGCAAAGGGCTGGTGATAGGGTATTTTCAATGGAGAGTCCTCAACTCTGCAAGTATTTTCTCTCTTGTTCTGGCACAGTATGGTTTCAGAGGAAATGTAAGTTAATAATATCATACTACAAACCTTGGTTGGGTTGCGTTGAAGAACACTATCCTATATGAAATGCACTCTGCAGCTCTCAGCAACCTGTTGAGCTGATCTGAGTTCCTTATGTACTTCCCAGGAGAAAATTGTGAGGCCTGGATTGGGTGTGAGGGATAGTGGAGTTATTTCTGACAGACAAAGTGGGATGTGTAGTTCTCCTTGATGAGAAGCCATCTGAAGAAGGTTGCTTTGTGTTGAACCATCAGTAGTTTAAAGTTAACTTTCTGGGTCAGTCCAAATTACTATATTTTGCTTGTGCAGGCTGTTCTCAAGGTAACAAAAAGCATAGATCACTATGGCCAAGTGTGCATCCAAGAGATAAGGGCATAGTCCCTTGACCAGCCAAAGATAAAAGAAGATGTTCCTGTTCACATCCTGACCCCTGAAGGGGTGAAATCCTGATTCCACTCAAGTCAATGAAAGCTTTGCCATTGATTTCAGTGTGGCCAAGATTTCACCAGTGGTCATTGAATGTCCCACAACATTTTTAGCAGTCTTACAGATGTTAGTCATGGTGTTCTGGTTCAAGTATGGAGTAGTTACATTCACGTGGATCCCAATGCTCAAATTCTCCATTGATTTCAAGTTAAGTGAAGAAATTGAAAGCTAATTATTTGATGGCAAAATGGTAACATTATATAATGAAGGCAGAAGGTAAATCACTCCTGCCCTAACTTTAGACAGGATCACCAGACAGTTGTTATCCACAAAATAAGGATCTTTACATAAACATTCACTGTACCTTGCTAATCCTCCACAAAGTTGTGATGGATAGCAACAAGAGTACAAGTGTGTACTGCGCCTAGCACAATGGTTCATGGCCCTGGCTCATGACTGGGTTGTCTAGGCACTACACCAGTACAAATGATAAATAATAATGGTAAGAATATAAAATAGAATCTGCAGAGTCTTGAGCAACTTCACAAAACCCATAAAAATTACAGAAGAAGCCCCAATAAAAACACTAGGCAATTAGTTCTAAAATTCTTTAATGATGTCAACACTAGCCTCAGAATACTTATAAAATCCCTAGGTCTGTACAAGATCAAAGAAAGTGGTAAGGGTCTTACTGAGAGCTGATCTCTTTCTGTGGTGGTA
Organism: Mesoclemmys tuberculata; assembly: GCA_007922155.1. NCBI lineage: Eukaryota > Metazoa > Chordata > Testudines > Chelidae > Mesoclemmys > Mesoclemmys tuberculata. The sequence continues at coordinate 26,105,888 of ML675649.1, forward strand.
AGGGTGGAATAAAACTTTGATGTTTTATATGCTTAAAGCCCTAGATTAAAATATTTTAATGAAGGTGAAAATGAATTCTGAAGTAGCCAGCTTCAATAAAAGTTGATATGTACAGAATAGGGCTTGACTTGCTTACCATCAGGTAAATTGGAACTGCAATGTCCAAAGATCTGAAGTATGGTGAGCAAGCAATTAATCAGGCCACAGGTCTTTGTTGATCCTTTAGGCTCTTATAAGATCACAGTGGTACAGACTAAAAAGAAAACAACCTTTCTAAGGTCCTGAGCTATTATGGGTTTAGAAAATAAATGGAAAATTCATAGCTGTGAACATGGTCATTTTTTGTGACGATAGATTGAAGCTGACATGAGACAGGCTCTGAGCGAGTTGCAGTCTCCCTTATGCAAAACCTAAGACCAATGGAAATGTTCCTATGTTAAAAAAAATTGTGCATCCCAAGCATTGCAGAATGAGAGAATGCATGAGATGTTATATTGTTTATAAATGACTATATATTCAATATATATATTCAAGAAAAACTGAATAGAAACTGTTCCAAGTGAAACTGTTTCAAGTGAAACTGAATAGAAACTTTTTGTTTATAAACAATATAATACTGACTCGTCTATTTTCATTGTCAAAAGTGAGATACTGAATATACAAAAATGGTGAGAGTAAATACCAGTTTATGTCTGTTAAAGAATCAGATTTCCTAATCATGAAAATATGCCTGTAACATTTTTAATACAGTAATTAATTATTTAATGGCACGTGGTCTGGGTATTCAATAGCAGCATGGTATAACAGACCTGACTTTGAAAGTGAATAGAATAATAGTTCCACTCACCTAACAGGTCGAGATCAAGTGCATTGCTTAAGTGGTTGATTCCTGTTCAAAGGGTAAGAGTTGCTTCATCCCCAAGCATTCTCTGCTGGCTAATATGTGAAGTAATACTGTTGGTATCAGAAGTATTCCATCTGGTCAGCCTCTTGAATGATTGGACATCTAACACTGTAAACTCTTTAGGGCAAGGATTCCATCTTCATTTGTTTATAGCACCTATTTTGTCTATGGCATTACATACATAATAGTAACAATTTCAATTGCCAAAGTGAGTATTGAGGATGGTCAGAAGAACAGTCCCAGCATGAAAGAGATGGGGCACAATTTTTTTCTCCATCTCATCACAAATTAAAATGAAATAGAATTGCTAAACAGAACAGCTACAGCACTTAATTTGGGGCATTAATAAGGCTGATATTAAATGTGAGCTGCCTCTGCTCATTCTGCTTCAGAAGCTCTTTATGCATCTCAGAACAGTTTGATTGGTGAATTAATCAGATGAAAAGAGCTTAGTTCCTGTGCGCAGAAACTGAAAGAATTTTGTGATGGCCCATGAAGCTATGTGATTTGTTACATGGCGCTGGGAGTCTGAAAGAGAATTTTCATAACGAAAAGGCCTTGCAACACAATCCTGCATGTGGTCAGCTCTGTGGGATATCATTTGAAGCAGGATGTGAACGACTGGTATTGAAATGGTGGGATCGTCGAAGAGTAATGAAAAAGGGACCTTGGTTGCCCATAAATATAATATTCAGGATACCTGAGAGGGATTCCTCAATCACTGAAGATCACTCTGGTCAAGTAATTTATTGTACTGATTTTTTTAACACAGACCACTGAGAAAGGAAGAAAGGCAGATGAAAGCTTAGAAAATCTGCAGTGAATACTTCACAACCACATGAGAGGTCAGTGCACAGAATTTACACATAACAGTGATTTTCTTATAATGACTTCTCTCTAGGATCCATTGCTTCCTTCCTCTACATCTGTTTCTGTATTAGTAACCTGGTCACTAAGTGAGATTCCACTGCTTATATTGTCCTTGTAGTGAAATCTGTGTAAGTGTGTTGAGGTCTGGCAGCATGGGCAAGACAGCGAATACCACTAAAAAACTACACACTGGGCCAGGGCAAAATCCTGGCTCCACTCAAGTTAATGGAAAATCCACATTGAGTTCACTGGGTCTGGGATTTCACCCCAGGTTTACATTATTTTCTGCCAGCATGAACTCAACCTCAGAGAACTAAAGCAGCAGCGGATGGTCCACTGGAATTATTGTGTTGGTGGCACAAAGTGAATATAGCTTCCTACTGAATATGTGGGTGGTGCTGAGCGCCCCAAAGTGGGCTTACTTTAAGGAAAATCTATTTTTCGGTGTAAGTGACTGCTCCACCTGCTTGCCTCAGATGACTACCTCCATCCTTACGTATATGGGGCTGGTACTGGACTCCCTTCCATTGTACACATAAGCTCGCCTGTGTGGATGCTTGAACCTGAATTCTTGCACAGCCTTACAGCAGAGCTTAAGGCAAAGAGAAATAATTTTTCATCACCTACATAGTGATACCACCTCACTTGAAACATGGGCAATAGTACAATATTAAAATTAGTAATGTTGCCGTATTAAAATAACAATAAGAAGTTATTGAATCTCAGATCTGCATCTACATTTCTGCCACATAAATAATCACCAATAGTCCCCAGTCTAACCTATTCATCTTATCCATAGCATCTGTAAAACACGCAGGAAAAAGCTGGGGTTTGCAGACAGTTAAGAAGGTTAAGAAATGCAGGCTTGATGGATGAGGGGAGAAATGAGTTCCAAAGCAGAGGGCCCATCACAGAGAATGCCTTTCACTTGCTCCATCCCAACCATACAGAAGGAGCGTAAGTTCTACTTCTGAGTGTAACTGTGCCTGATTTAGCCTCCTTTGGCAATTAATGTGGTCATTAATTAATTGCACAAACAATACACAATCTAGAACACAATCGAATGAGATGTTCTTCCATTTAAAGATTCGGAAAGAATGTAATTAGCCACCTGATAGTTTTTCCATGCTACAGGGGATAGGACCTTATCACCTACAAAAAGCAGAATGGGATATATTATGACTATATATAGATGATTTTAGTTAATTTCCAAAAATATTTGCAGTGTTATTGTAACCATGTTGGCCCCAGGATATGAAAGAGACAAGGTGGACGATGAGGTAATATCTTGACAGAACAAGAAGCAATGGTCTCAAGTTGCAATGGGGGAGGTCTAGGTTGGACATTAGGAAAAAGTTTTTCACTAGGAGGGTGGTGAAGCATTGGAATGGGTTATCTAGGGAGGTGGTGGCATCTCCATCTTTGGAGGCTTTTAAACTGCAGCTTGACAAAGCCCTGGCTGGGATGATCTAGCTGAGGTTAGTCCTGCTTTGAGCAGGGGGTTGGACTAGATGATCTCCTGAGGTCCCTTCCAATGCTAATATTCTGTGTTTCTATGATTCTATGATGTTTTATTGGACCAACTTCTGTTGGTGGAAAAGAAAACAGAGCTCTTCTTCAGGTCTGGAAAAGGTAACCAGCGTGTCACAGGTAAATACAGGGTGGGACAGATTGTTAAGCATAAGGGGTTAACACATGTTGCAAGAAACCACATAAAATGAACTGTGCAATTAACACCTCTGGAGTCACAAAACAAGGAGGGTTAATAGGTTACAAATGGTTGTAAAGAGCCATAAAATTGTTTCTGTGCTGAGACCATGATTTTTAGGGCTTGTCTAGCCTGGTGCTTATGCCAGCAAAACTTTTGTTGCTCAGGGTCTGAAAAAAACATGCCACTGAGCGACATAAGCTTTGCTGGCATAAGCACTAGTGTAGCCATGTTATGTCGGCGGGGGAGAGCTCTCCTGCCAACATAATAAAACCACCTGAATGAGGGGTGGGAGAGGTCTACCACCGACACAATGCTGTCTACATAGCACTTATGCCGGCAAAACGTATGTCACTCAGCATGTCTTTTTTCACAAACTGAGCAGCAACAGTTGTGCCAGCATAAGTTCTAGTATAGACAAGCCCTTAGTGTCCAGCGGAGTTATGGATTTAAATTCCCAGTCTCGCTGTTTGAAAGTGTTGTGCAGGTTTCCTTTGAGGATAAGGACTGAGTGGTCAGGTATGGAGTGATCACTGTGAAAAGTGTTTGTCAGGAGGCGATGGGGTGTTTTTATTAATTTTTCTGTGTGAGCTTGTTTGAGAGTGTAGTGATTATCTCGCTTCGCCCACAGAGTTGTTGGACAATTTGATGCACTGGAAGAGGGACACCCTGTCTTGAGTTAGCTGGGTGCCTGGATGGCCCCAAGGGGCTGAAATGAGTGAAGGTATAGAAAAGCCCTCAGCAATGTTGCTTTTGATCTAACCACACATGCTTTATTCCAGTCATGTCCCTCTATGCCAGCAGCAACAGAGGAATGAATGGTGTGGGAGTTGCTTCACTAGCTCCATGCCATTACACTGGGAAAACCTTCCCATGGTCAATTTAATTTACACCTATCGCTAGATTTTTGCCACAACCCACAAACTGACTCTGCGTGTACAAAATTATATACACACATAATATGTGTTCATACTTGCAAGGAGGCATGTGTATATCACCAATCACGGAGTCTTTATTCGGACAAAATTTCTATTGACCGCTGTAGGAGTTTGCCCGATATAGTCCATAGCTGTTAGCTAGTCATTTGTCAGTTTTGGTTAAAGCTGATCACCAGAATGATACCTTATTTTCTTGTTTAAAAATAATTTCCTTCTTTGCTTTTTCCTTTTGATTACAAAAGGCAAACTTATTTTTTGCTGCAGTTGCTGTAGCTTGTTAATTACCCTTGAATTTGGCTTGGTATTTATCTCTTTTCCAGACGCAGGCTTCCTAGGGATGGGATTCTGCTTATGTTGTATGTGAAAGGTCGTTTTGCATGTTTCCACGTTTTTCTTTTGCATGGCTTATGGGCACTCAAGGGTAAATTTTCAAAGCAGTGATAACTTCTGTACACAAATCTGATGATTTGTTAATGGGATTTGTGCTCAGAGCTCTGGTTCACTACTTTGAAAATGTGATTCCGGAAAGAAAACATCTCATTTCTAGGAGGTGTTATATAGTCTTTTAACAGGATGTAGGCAGACCAGTGAAACACACAAACTTCCATGGAGAAGTGAATTATATATATAGACTCTTGTGCTCAGTCTTCTGCAGCTTGAAAATTAGAATACTGTGTGCCTTATTCCAGTTCAGACAGAGAACTCTTTGGCAAAAGACTGCAACAGGGATTAGTACTGGAATAAGAATTTAGGCCTGGAAATGAAAGCTGCTGTGACAAACCAGAAGAAGAGGCCAAGAGGTATTCAGAGTTTATATCTGGCAGAGGAAGAAGGAACCAGGACAATGGAGAAGCAGAGAGGGAAACTTCCTGGAGGAAATGGAAAGGTACACCATGAGAAGGGGGCTAAGTCCAGAGTGAATGCCAGGGAATCTCTGAAGTTTAAAGGGGGCCGATATTGAATATGTTGTTTACTTCCCTCAGGGTGGTGGATTTTATCCATTTCTTCCACAGGAAAAGTCTGGCGGATCCAGCCCATGCACCCTATGGATCTAGGGTGATCAATTAACAAGTGTGAAAAATCAGGACAGGGGGTGGGGTGGGGGGTAATAGGTGCCAATTCAAGAAAAAGCCTAAAATTTTGGGACTATCTCTATAAATTGGGACGTCTGGTCACCCTATATGGATCCCTCAGCCTGTGCATGAGTTCTGAATTTTCTGTGGCTCTCCCTTACTCCCTGGCAGCATGTCCCTTATAGCCCTGCTTGTAGGGATTTCCTAAACAGCACATGTACAGGAGTGCCCTTTAAAGTAGCTCTTCATCACAAAGGGGGACAACATTGCTATGGTGTCTTTGTTAGGAGCCAGAGGAAAAATGGGTGCCACTGTGGCTAGACCCACCCCCATATCCAAATCTACCCAACTTGTCTTGTGCAGATACCTGGATCCCGACAGAGAGCTCTCTGGGTCTGAAGGAATGGATAATGATGTGGAAATGTCTGACTCTCCACTTTTCACATGAGGAGGAGAGGGTCCCTACATGGATCCTATGGCTTGATCTAACCCTGAGGTATTCTAGATAGTAAATCTGCAATCCCAGGGGAGCATAGGACCCTCTCAGTAATTCACACACAAAAATTATGAGCCTGATTCTCTGCTTCGTTTGCTCAGGTTTCAGCCAGCATATTTCTATTGTAGCCAATGGAAATAAACTGACATAAAACTATTGTGACCAAGTAGAGGCCCTAGGCCTCTGATAATCCTTGTTAAGATTACAAGTGATGTGAGCATGATGTGAGAATAATGTGTGCAGAAATGTCACAGTGATGCAGTTAATACTCACTGAGGGAATTGTGGGGTGGGCCTTCAGCAGTTAAAACTGATTTAGCTCCATTGAGTTGATTCACACCAGCTGAGGCTCTGGCCCTCTAAGACTGTAAAAAGTGTTTATGCCACTGCTTTCCAGAATGCAACATACACGGAGGATTAAGCAAGCCAGGTTTTTTAACTGGTTTAAAAATGCAGTCTCCCTCTGATCAACTTTAAAACCAAAACCAAAAACACAACTCTGTGTCCATCCCAACCATATTGACTAGTCTCAGCCAATGATGGAATAAGAAGAAATACCTTGTCTCTTCAACCTTCAGGTTTCCACAAGTGGCTGATTCATTATGTGAAGCTTTCTCAGTCTTTTGCCACTTGAAAATTATTCCAGTTCAGACAGAGAATTCAAATATTCAATGACTTCCAGAGTGTGTAAGAAATCTACTGACAGTATTGACAAATGTATAAACATTTCTAATAAACATTTTATGTCCATGAAAGAAGCTGAAGGCAGATTGAGTTGAGCGTTGAGCTAAAGATTTCACACATCTCTATTCCCTACTTAAAATCTGTCACTGAGTCAGACTTGGCCCTTTTATCACAAACCCCCCGATTTCTAAGCAAAAAAATGGCTTATTTGCTATTAGTGTATATCTTGGATACTTTCCAAGTTCATGAAGATGGTATTTATCCATATCCAAGTGAGCGTGGGCAGAGGGTAGAGAAAGTTGAATAATGTGGAACTGTGTCAGATGTGTATCTTACATATCCACTTCTTTCCAAAATTTTCTTAAATCTTGGAAAAATTAGGTACATAATTTAAAACAGACCTCAGAGAGCTTTAATTTGCATAACCAGCACTTCCCCGCTGCAGATCATATTCGGTTGCGCTGATCTAGCCCGTATTGCAGGGTCATATTTTAAGACAGATTAACTGCTCTGTAACATTTTTCCCCCACAGATTAGTTATAAATAGACTTTCCTTCAGTATCAGGTACCTAAAGCCTCCTCTTTCCCCTCCTATTTCCAACAAATGCTAAAAAATACAAGGAAAATCTCAATTTTTTTCATGCTTGAATTCTACTCCGGTTCCCTTAAATTTATGGGATATTACTAGATATTGTTCATGTTCCTTTGATGGAATTCACGTAGATTTCAATTTCATGAGAAGTTTAGTTTCTTCTCACTTTTCTCCAAAATAAGTTTGTTGGAAGTGGCATGGTGAGGAACTGTGAGGGGCTGACATATCTTTATTCCATCTCTTGTGCATACATACTATCGGCAGCAGATGGTGTGGAGGAGAAAGCTTTCAAAATATCACAGAGATAGAGGTGGATGAAAATGGTAAAGACTTTTTTTGAGGGGGAGCGGGTAATCCAATTTTTAAAATAATTTATTTTCTGCAGGTTTCAAAATAATTATTTTTGATTTATTCAAAATTGTTAGTGAAAATGTTTACGAAATATATTGGTTTAAAATTCTTTAGGATTTTACTTGTGTTTTTCTGCCTTTTGTCTTCCTTTTTAAAATTTCTTTCCCCTTTTTCCATTTTTCCACTAAAAACCAACAAATAAAATAAAAATGAGCAGGGGAAAGAGAAAACCGAAACCAACATCTCAACATAGATCATATCCAGTTTTGTTGATGAAAGTGATAATTCTGAAAAAATCTTTAAAATTCTTTAAATCTTTAAAATTTTCATATTTTCATATTTGACAGAAGACAATTTTTCACCCTAAAAAAATCATTCAGAAAACATTGACCAACTCTAATAAAAAGATCATAGGAGAAAATCTGACTTCACTGAAATCAATGGGAGTTTTGCCTTTGGTTTTAAAGGGTCCAGGATTCAGCATTTATAAATTGTGTTTTGACCATCCTGCTACTAATTTACCATGAACTTAAGCTCTTGCTGTGTACTTCCCTTTGGTGATGACTGTTCCATGTGAACTGTATATTATACATTGACATTTGTGCTTATCTCTGTGTGGTCTAAGAAGGAAATCCTTTGTATATTTAATTTGTTTTATTGATCATATAGTTCTGCTATGATAAAACTACTGTTGTGGCATCTATAACAATTTATAGAGAATTTGTGAAATGCTTTAATATAGTATTATCAAAAATATTAGTATAAATAAACCCATGAAAGAAACACGGAAAGACAGAGTTATGGTAATTTTACTGAAATGCTCACAAACAGTTAAACTAATTTTGGATAAATGCAAAAAATAATCCAATAATATTTTTTATTTCTATAGCACCTTTCATCTCAGCATCTTAAAACATTGGAAAACATTTTAAAAGCTATGAGTCAACATTTCCCAAAAATATCATGCTGGCAAGTTTGCATGCCAAAATAAAATGTGCCGACTAAATGCTTGTGATGTGTATATATATTCCTTGAGTAAATTTGGCTGACTTCATTTGTTTGAAATGACCCTTAGATATGGACCTGGCACAGTACCTTATAATTCTGTCTGAATTTTAGAACTTCACTTTTTAAGGAGAGCATATTTTATATACACATATTCAGATACTAGGCACAGATTGTGCTGTGTGTTTACAATTTATAATAGCACATAAAAATATTATACATGTTGTGTAATTCATACTGGCTGTCTGTGGAACTGGTAACACATATACCAATGAAAAGCACTACAATCATATTTACTAGCCATATTCATTAAAAACAGCACATCAATTGTGCCCCTCCCGACATGACTTTGTTAGATCAAATAGATGGGATTATAAAGACACCTTAAATGAATATGTCATTGTAGTTAAAGAGTCAAATACTGAATTATAGCATGCAGGCTGAGTAAATAGATTGTGCAGAGAGGAGCTCTTCGTGGTGAGTGGATAAAAAGACTTTCCCCCCAAGATTAAGGAGTGGTAACAAAGCCACTTTTCAGGGTACTATTAGAGCTTCAGGACAGGTGCAGATATCTGCACATGCTGTGTGCTTCCTCCACAAGGATTGGGGTGGGTTCATTTGCTCGCTCACAACCTCTGACCATTACCCTCCTGTGTATTAGGGTGCAGGGAGCTTCTACATATGGGGGTGGAGACTGCCCTTATATGCTTCCCATACTCTACCTTGCAGAGTGAAACCACTTCAGTTCTGTTGTGTGTTAGGCCTTCTGCTCCTGCAAAGGCCTGTGTGTCAGGATTTGTCCAAAGTGTAAAAAAAAAAGACTGTAAAAATGACATTTCTGGTTCCATGCTTATTGTTTCTCAGTGATTCAATATCAATCAATTTTGCTCAGTTGACAGGTAAAAACATAGAGCTTTTCTAAGTGCCAGCCTTGCAAACTCAACCTAGAATCTGAAAATCAAAGTCTTTTTATTTTGGACTGTTGCCTCACTACCAGCAATGGAGATTCTGCAACTGGAATTTTGTTAATAGCTGCTGATGTGTTAGCCAGAACAAAATGCAGCTCATTTTCCCACAGCTGTTTTGCCTCTGAAGTGCCAACAAATAAGAAGCATAAAGGTATATTTGTCAGAAAATCAGTAGATATGAATGTAAATAAACACAGGGACTTACCTATTGAATAAGAAAATGCAATTTTTCTACAGTCCTTTTTGTCATCAGAACTACACTTTAAGACCGAGTTTGTATTTTATATAGCATTTAATATCTAGGTAGTTTCCAATCATAATCGGGTGAAACACAGTATCCCAATTGGTATCCTCATGCGACAGTTTTCAAAAACAGCTGCTGAATCTTTGAGATCATTAAGTTTAATAGCTTGAAAAAATGATACCTCAAATATAGTCACTAATGCTTTTCTTTGTCAAGTTTCAGATTATGTACATTTACAAAATCAAAACGAACAAACAAAAAACTCCTACAATTTTCTTGGCAATTAAGATGATTTTTCTAAAGCGCTGTGTGGAATTAGAATCTCATGACTCCCTTTGACATCAGTGGAACATGCATGGCTACATCCCTTCGGGCTGCTTTGAAAATGTATCCTGTAGTCTCCTAACTGGTTTTTATTCACAAACATCATGTTAGGATGCTGATTGCCATGTCTTACGTGTTGTACATGCTCTAGCTAGAATACACCAACTTCATCATATGCAAGGAGCAATTTGGTCTCCTACCATGCTGTAAACTACAAGGTGGCCTTGGACCATCAGTACTGATTCCAACTGCTGACCTCGTTGAAGCTGAAGCCCAGTAGAAGAAAGCAGCCCTGAAATGATTGATCAGTAGTTCCTAATGGCATTTTTTTGGTCAATATCCAGCTGATTTTCCTGTTGCTCTTTCTTACATATTTATTCTATTCACAGTCTGGCAAAAATTTACAAAAAAGTATCCAAGTAATGGTTTCACAGCAGGTGCAAGATCAAACAGGTCTTGTTCTTTGCCCCCTTGGGAGGCCTATATGGATCATAGGAATCCTGATGCTGCCCTTCAGATGACCTGCAGTAAAACTGCAGAAGATACGCTCAGTTTCTTCCCATGAATAAACAAAGTGTATATGAAATATTTGTGTAAGTATGAATAGGAGGGTTTATTTTTGTATATGTACTGCTTGCCTGTGTAGTTGATTGAAAATGGCATGAAGTAAATTTTGCCTAATAGATACTTACACAAGAATTTTATTTAACTGTCCAACAGTTTAAACGTCAATACTTTCACCTTGATCCTATTATGAATATACTGGTTTCAATTGGATAGGGAAGAAAATATATATTACAAGAAAGTGAGAAAGCTTTTCAAGGAAAAAATATACAATGCTAATCAAATGCAGATTGAAAAAGTCTTAGTGAGCTTCAAGGACCCAGACCAAAATGTACCTCATCCATTGCTCTTAGCTTTAATCTGCAAATTGGAAACTGAAATAGAATCGTAAGAATATATCCTTGTGTTGTTTATGCAATGCCAAATTATTTTCCCTCAGACTTGAGAATTATTATAGTTGGATTCCAATAATTTGATTGCACAAACAATGAGACTGAGGTGTCCATTTCCAATTCTCATTAAAATTTATTGTCATATGTCAGAAGAATCAGGAAAAAGAATGGCCAAATAATCAAAATGCAGCAGATTGAAAAAATCAAACCAGAACATATTACTAAAACTCACAGCATAGGGGAAATTAGCATTCTGAGAGCACCCTCTCATTCTTGTGACAAATATTGTAACAAGATCAGAAGAAGGCGTAGTAATCCAGTTCCATGATAAAAATTTGTAAGAAGAATTAGAAATAATACCAGAATGAGTCATCATTATTAAAATGGTAAAGACTCAGTCATGTCTGTACATTCGCAACATGTATTTTGGATTTTTGCCCAGTTTCAAAATAAAAGTGATGCTAGGCATCTCATTCAAAGTCACATACTAGACATCTTTCCTGAAAAGTCTGTAGCCTTCCTTCTAGAATTTGATTTGAGGCTCTGGAGCCTGCAGGATATACCAACAAAAGCCAAGTGCAGGTCCGAAAGAGTTCAATAAAAGAAATAAAATCTGCATAAAATCAAATTCTGTGAGATTCAATGTCCCACTATAGCATGGAAAAGGACAAAGAGCAAGGCTGGTTTTAGGTTAAGGCTCAGGATTGGGATTCAGGAAAACTGACTCGAGGAGGGCCTGTTTGGCCCAAGTTGCCTTTATTTGGTTTGAATGCAGATTGATATTTTGTGCATCTTCCATATTAGAATTTAGCAGAAGTTTACCATGAAAAAAAGTTTATCTTTGAACTTTTTTTTGGTGGGGGTGAGGGGCAGGGGGCGGGGGGGTTCTTTTCCTGCACAAAGGCATGATATGGTCCACGTAGGATAGAAGTTAAAGCTACCCACAAGATATATGGCCAGCACATACTCAGTGATCTTGGCATCATGACTGTCCTCATATTATTCCCATTTGGATCACATAGTCTAGAACAATGTTATTAGCAATATTATCTTCACTGTGAGTCGTGTCTCTAACCAGTATTTTTAGTATATTTTTAGTAAGTGTCAGGAGGCAAATTCCAAACTTCATCTTTGTCTGAACTCTTCATTATCTAATGTTTACAGCACTATTATAACTAAAGTGACCAGAATTAGACAAATCACTTTTTATTTGATGAACTATGCTTTTTTTTCCTATTTTTTTCTAACAACTGATTGTGATTGTTATTTGTGTATTTGTTATTTAGAATTATTAGATTTACTTAGATTCACCTCAGAATTTGCCTGGATGGGTCAGATCCTGGGGTGCAGCTGGTTTGTACAAAGCATGTTGGACTTAATGCTCACCTTTGAACTACCATGAACTAAGTTCTGCTGATACAGGGCAAATTCTCTATGCATCAAGTTGGAGTATCCTCAAGACTGTTTGGATTTATGCCTGTTGCCAACAATCTCAGGGCAACAAAAATGTACCTAATAATTTTCTTGCACAAAGAGAAATTTCTCGCACAAAGAGAAATATTTTGTGATGAACAGCTTGAAAACTTTCATTTCTTACAAAATTTTCTATATTTATAATGAAGAATTGAAAATTTAACACAACAACAGTTTTTGGTTTTGGTTAAAAATATTTCATTGAAAAATGTGCGGAGGGGAAAGAAAATTTTATATTTGTTTTGAAAATTTTCAGTGAATGCCATTTTCTGACCATCTGCAGCGCAGAAACAATCCAAGTTAGACACTCTTTTTTTTCTGTCCATACTTCCTTTTTTCTTCTACACCAGGACTAGGGATGAGGAATAGTGCAGAGCTCCGAGGCTGGCTATAATCACTGGAAGGTCGCTGTTTTGCTGGTTTAGGACTAGAGTTTGATTGTGATAAGGTGAAAAGCAGTGGCACCATACTCACATGTGGCCCATAGGCTTTAGTGGAACTATGCACAGGAGAAGGCCCAAGCGTAAGAGTAATGGTTGCAAGATTGCAGAATATTTTTTCTGAAACTCCAGAACCAAGATGAAGAATTTTCTCTGTTCTGTGAATATGGAGAAAAGTTAATAAAAAGAGAGGGAGAGAGCTAAAATACTTGCTTTAATTAGTTCAAATAGCAGAATAATGTGTTTCCCTCCAGGAACTAATTATTGTATTGAATTCACACATTTATTTTCTGAACCCTGGACAAAAATCTCAGCAATGAAATTACAAAATCTAGCTCTGTGAACACCTTGCTAACCATCTGTAAGCCAATTTTCAAAGAGGAAAATCACATCAGTAAAGTATCTGACCCAGACAGTATCTTGCAGATGTTTTGGTGTAACCTTTGCGATCTACCTCATTTCAAGGTCTATATAGTAGAAACAAATTGTGCGTTTACATAGTTAAAGGCTAACTGAATTCCCATAAGAATGTTCAAAGGCTTTTCTGTTTGACCAAGCACAGTGTTCTGCTACTTTGGCAAAGAGGTATTAACAATGACTTGTTAATAGTAACGGATCCATACTTTCACCATATGGGTTACAACACTTAGTGCTGTGTCATCTGACTGTATTTAAAGGCTCCACCTTAAAAAGATGATAAATGAGGGCAACTTGACCTGGCCTTAGACCAAGTCATGGATTAAACAATTTTTTTCAGCTTGATTGGTGCCTTATTGAGGAAACACGCCAAGTAAAAGCCATTCCGTCACAGTGCTTAAGTATCAAAAGAGTGCATGGAATTCAAGAAACACTGCTAGTGTGCCAACCAGATTTTGATTTATAAACGTGACAGAGACAAGCTTCACAATCCTCAAACAATAGTTAGCTTTTTTTTAACTCAAGATTCTTGCACTATGTGCAATTGTTGGTTTACACAAATGCTTGCAACATTAAATTCTGCTCCCAAAGCAAATACATTCAGAGAGCGTATCTATGCAAAAACAAAAACAAAAGCATGTGTTAACATTTTGATAACTGCTGCTATCTATGCCTATGCCAATGCTAAATTTAAATACCCAGGAGGATATGTGTTTGATAACCAAAAAAAGCAAATATAATATTCAGGTTGAAAACTGACACATGAATGAAATGGAAGTTTCCTTGTTTCATATATGAATTACAGTAGTATGGGCTTCTGTTTTATGATGACCTAACGAAATAGGAACATAGAAGTCTATATACCACATCAGGTCGATGGTCCTGGTATTCTGTTTCTGACAGCAATTAGTACCAGTGGGCTCAGGGGAAGGTATAATAAAACCCCACAATGGATTATGTATTAACATGACCATGGGGAAGTTTCATCCTAATTCTATGCATTCAGTGTTTGGTTATGTCCTGAAGCTTGCGGGTGTTCTCTTTCCTACATTTTTTTTCCTACCTAGTGTAATTTTGGATATTTTTATTATTGATATAAAAATCTAATACTTTTTTAATGATTTTTTGCCTCAATAATAGTTTATGGTGTCTGTTTTTTCCATATATGGTTACCATATACTTTTGGTCCATACAACCTTTGGTCCATACTTTTGGTGTTTTGAATGAAGAGAATAACAAAACCAAGAAAAAACAGAAGTAAGATCTCTTTGAGAAGAAAAAAAAAACCAACGCAGTCCTTTCTGCAGCTGGCTGAATCTGAACCTCACTATAGCCATAGCAACACTGGCTGAGGAAAACAGAATGACTCTTCTTACCATTGGTCACGGCCAAAAAAATACTTATGAGAGAATAGTACTATCTCCCCACTCCATTAAGTTGGATTCCCTATGTTTTCGTCTTCCTTCTAAGACCACCAAATAAGATGTGATCATACATTTATTTTGGTACCTCAATGGGACCTCACTTTCTGTCACTCCTTGACCATTACTGGGTTACTCAGTGCTGAGTTTTGACTCATCATCATAACAGAGTAAGGCTTATGCAAAGCGGTGAGTCTTACAGTCTACATTCTGATCTCTTGTAGTAGAATTGCCACATTCTGGGACCCTCTGCCATGAGGAAATACCTAAAAAATTCACACTGAGCTCTAACACCTACAGTGGCTCTATAGAATACAGCTGTCTTGGAGGGTTGTGGATAGATAGCAGCCTCTAAAGAAGCCAATAGGAGGACAGGAGGCCCCAATCCTCTTAAGATCTTAAACATTAGGACTAATACTTTGATCTGCTGCCAAATGGAAAGCCACTGGAGGAGGCAAGAAAGCACTGTGATGTGTGTTGTGTCTTTATCACTCAGAAGGTGGTTTGTTCCATACTGAACTGTAGCTTCCATGTGGCACACATCTTGTTTTCTACTAAAAATGAGTTGAAATCTAAACTGGTGGTGATGAAAGTACAGACTAGCTCCTTATCTATCTGCAGTGGGAGCTGAACTATTACAAGTCAGACCATTTATTTGGATGCCTAAATATATGTTAACTACATCTATTTAAAACCTGTGCTATATCACAATGCTATGTTTACTTTAAATTTTTGAGTTTTGTAATAAACTGGTGGCTTGTTCATTATACTAATTTATTTTCCTTTCAGAAGATCAGAGCATAATAAGCAAACCGCCAATGAATTAAAAAACTCAAACACTTAAAGTAAACCTAGTATTATGATATGGCCCGGGTTGTCAGTAGATTCAGTTAACATATTGTTTAGAGAATCACAAATTTACCTTTATAAACTGAAAATGTGACGAAATAACCATTGAATAACAAACAGGAAATCTGAAGAAAAGTAGTACCATTTTGGTTAGTGCCCCTATTTTTGTATAACAGAAATGCTATGAATATGCCTGGCAAGTGAAGGAATTAATTTCTGTTAAGTGATGAGTATATCAGCTGCTATGATTGAAGATACATATTCCAATTCATAAATAATTGTCCAAAAATATCCCACGTTGATCTAAATTCTATTAGGGAAGAGCAATCCAGGCAAAGCTTACTTTCAGATTCCCACCCAGTGAAACCTGAAGGAATGTCTTTCGGATCTTTGTAAACAAGGCTTGAGTATTACTTTTGAATTTGATGTCTTTGTCAAAGTAACTTCAGTAAATACATGTTAGTCTGGAAATAATTCGGTTTCATTCCACTTTACCTTTTTTGTTTTCCTCTTGGAAACAGCTTATCAAAAAGCAAATAATTATTCTTCTAGCATCTCAAGTGTCTGCATTGTGGGATATCTTTAAAATATTTCTTCCGTCTCCTGCCAATGGGATGCACAAATTCCCAGGAATCCCAGCTTTTCATGACTGCTGATATGTCTCCATAAGTTTTGAACATCCTTAAAAGAAAAAATGAACTCTCTGATGAAAACCTACCTGTGTATTTGGAGGTCAAAGGCTTGATGTGACAGAAATCTAGCCTTCCCTCAAAGATAGGAACTATAATTCCATTGCTATTACCTCCAATAATCTTTTTAATAACACATGATGTAGATATATTCTTGTCTGTTATTTAAACAATATACTCATAACTCCATTTAAGGTTTGTGTTCTTTTTTTTAAGGTAATGTGGATTTAATGAATTGAAGGTTCTTGTCTAGTTAAATATTCAAATATAACATTCAATTTTAAAACTTTATATATAAAAAAGCAAGCACCCCATGTACTTGGAAGCAGAAAGAGTTTTTAAAAAATGACTGTAAATTCAAGATGGTGATTGAAATCATTTGCTTACTGGCCCAGATTATAAGGATGTATATAGGATAAATTTTGCTTTTAAGGCACAGTCTAGTGACATGTGCTATCCAAAGTACGTTTGGAGGTGTTCAGACCACAGCTACCTTCTACACTCTTTGTGCACCCATGTGGGGCTTACAGAGCATTCTGCACTGATGGACCAGGCAATCGTACTCCGCTGCAACCACTTTCTGGTATTGTTTGGGAAGGGTATAATGTTGTCCGCTGGCATTTGTCTGAAAATGTTGCAGAATCTACAGTCTGCTTCTCTGAAGAGCAAGATCCTGCTAGAGAAGTTAGATGAGGTTTGTCATGGTTAAATGCAGACTTGGTACTAGTGTCTCTGCCAATCCAGTCTCTGGCAACTTCAGACAGTGTATGATTTTGTGTTCAAATCCGGACACATTTGAGCTTCCAGTCTCAGTTGTAAAGTGTATGTCTGAAGGGGGTCTCTCTGTATTTCCTTTAGAATGTATTCCCTCCTTTGCTACTAACATTAGATACAGCTACCTTCAAGGCCATGATAAATCCTAGAATCTCAGTTGGCCCATAGGCTGGATAAACTCCACAAGCCAGACCCTGCCACCCTTACACATAATGCTTACTCATGCTATCGTTGATTTTAGTAGGAATAACTCATGGAATACTCTCCAGGAGCAAGGATATCAGAATCTAGCCTCAAATTATCCGTCTCTTAGGGGTTATTGTTCAGTTTTAAATTTTAGGGCCCTAAACTTCTTTATAAGGGCTCTACCCTTTGGCTTTTTGGAAGATTTAATACCAATCATATCCACAGAGGATTTGTTTGCAAAAGCAGAACTGAGCAGTATTAGTCAGTGTTCCCAGGCATTTACAATACAAACAATTCTCAAATTCTCTTGGAAGGGAATTGTACCAATGGAAAGTAAACGTTTTCCCTCTCTGCATTGCCAGTTGGGCATTTACTGTGTTTATGAGTAGAGCTGGTCAAATAAATTAAAAAAAAATGCAAATACTGTTTGCCAGTTGAAGAGGGGAAAGATTCTGGATTAACAATTGGTGAGTTTAGTAGACTAGGAGGAGCAAGGGAAATTGTGGAATAAGATATTCAGCAGTGTGTTGAAAGGTTCAAAAGCAGAACACAAAGGGAAGCATCTGGAGATTCCCAGAAACTACAAGGATAGGACATGACATGTTAGCCCTGACCCCAGCCCCATCCTGGAATGATTTTAGGCACACTGGGCACCTGAGTGCATCTTATGGTTGTTTGACAGCTTTTTGTTTTAATACCCTCATGGTGCAACTCTCTCATACCCAGTTACTGCTGGGAAAGGGGGACATGGAGAGACAATGTATGCAAAGAAGCCATGTAGGGCACAGGACTCAGTCTGGGACAGATGGAAGCACCTGCAGAGGTGGGGGTGAAGGAAGGGAAAGAACTACAGCTGTAAGGAGACACTTGACATTTTCACCTCAGTCGTTTCACTTGTATGCAATATTCCTTTCTCCTATCTGATTTGCCCCTGCAAAAACTTATGCACAGGAGTAGCTTTACTCTTCCATTAATCCGATTGGTACTTACTTATGTGAGTAGTTATTTAGACAATTTATCTCCTAGGATTTCTGTTAGAAGGAATTATCATTAGAGTTACAAGAATAGAGGAACTCTTTTTCCAAATATATTTGTTTGAACTAAATAACATGTCAATCAAAGCACTTACACTCTATCAGTAAAAGTACTTGTGAAAAGTGACTTAGCCTGACTGCTTGTATATTCACTAAAAATAAATGTCAATTGGTATATTTTATTGTAAAATTCACATTTTGCAATCCATGCTGTCTCAATTACTTACATGAGTCACAGGTCAGATTGTGACTAACACAACTGAAATTTGTGCTGTGTGGTTGGGTTACATATGTTAAAATGGGAACTGCAAATTACATGTTCACAGTCCCCAATGTAAATGATCTGCAGACCTAGAATTATTCACTGAACAAGATTGTGAATAATTTTGTGAATGATGAATAAATTTAAGAATTTTATGCTTTGTCCATGGACAAATTTTGGAGAGAAAGAGAAAGAAAAGAGAAAATTAATCAAATGCATTATTCATTGTGAATAATTTGTTCAGCCTTAAGGTTTATGAACTTAGACAATATTTTCATTGGAGCAGACTGAAGTGCTCTTCAGGCTGCATATCTCAGCCACAGTTTGTCAGTTACAGACCTTGAGGTTCTTGTTAAACTAAGATACATCTCTTCTGACCTTCTCTCCTGCTCTAGACTTTGTGACTTTCTTAGTAGTTTTCTTTGTGGCTTCTTTAGTAGATGCCGCAATCATTTTGCTAAACATTCCATAGTGCAAGAGGGAATCTATAACAAATTTGTCAAAAGATTGTGTCCTCTCTTTATCACAAAGGAATTTATTAAGGATACTGTGGCCTCCAATAGCCTTGCTCCCCTACTATTTTTGGACATGCTGTAAACCCCCACTTTTGAGTGTTCTGGCCCCTGGAGCAGGCCATCACTGGAGGGAGATGCAAGTTCATCCACATGGAATCTCCCTGCACAAACAGCTGACCTTCTCCTTGGGCTTGACAAGGCAGGCCCATAGTCTCAACTCCTTCCTGCTCCCAAAGGAAGCATACCGAAGAAGCAGTCTGTGCATTGCTCCAGGCACAAGGATTACAACCATGACATATCTTTGTGTACTCTACCCTCTACATTTGTCACAATCTGGTCTTTAGAGTTTTTGAGACTGAAAGCTGTTCGAGTTTGTTTATCCTTAATAGGGTCCTTAGCAGATCTCACATTCACTTACATTTTCATTTCCAAAAGAAGAGCCCCTGGCTTTTTTTGCTGCTTGCAGCTTGCTAAGGGAAGCCACATATAGGTTCTATCAGATAACAGTACCATGGTGTCTTACAGTGGTAGTTATTACAAGTCTTTCTTTAGGTACTACACCCATCACTATGATATCTGAATGTGTGTTGTAACTGGTTTTACACTTGACTTTTAATGGTGATGATTTAATCTTTCCAAACTACTGGGGAGCGGGTCCAAATGGATGACAAATTTGACAGTAAAGCCTAGAATTTTTGCCAGAAGAGAAATTCATTTTAACTGCTAAGAACATACCTGGGATAGAAAATGTAACATCTGATGCCTTGATACAGAGACTTGTCTTATCTCAGAGATATTTCCCAAATGTCACCTTCAAGGGATTTCAGAGCTAGATCTGTTTGTCAGCTCTCAAGATTAGAAAAATGAAATTCTTCATGAGTGATGCATTTTCAATCATTTGGGCATGCTCCCAGTTTATTTTTTATGTGCCTCCCATTCCCATTGCTCCAGAAGATTTTGTGGGGAGGACCAATAAAAAAGGACAATTCTATACTTTACTCAAAAACAAATACTGTACTTTCTGCTCATTGTATGCTTAATATCCCAGAATCATTTCAGAAGGAACAATTTCAGGAGCAGATCATTCAATTTTTGCTTCCGGGGTGGAAAAAGCCAGTCAACAAATCACAAGTTAGGGTTTATAGGGACTTAGTTCATGAACAAAATCTTAGTAATGTACTAGATAGTTCCTTTAATCGTAGATTATATGGCCAGCAAGATGGTAGACAATAAATCTATTTGCATTATTAAGACTGATGCTTCTGCATTGGCTTCCGTCTTCTCCATGGTAACTAAAATCAAGGAGTTTGGCAGGTTAATCAGAGCTAGAAAAAACAATCAAACCTAACTATTACTCCTTTTTGGACATGAATGTTTTGTAAAAATAGTTCTTCAAAATTGTGACAGATTCTTCTGTGTGTCAAAATGAGATCTTTTAAAATCCAGGGGTTGGATAAATGTCTGAAAGGGAACATATTTTTCCAGTCTTGGACAACCAAAACTGAGATTCTATGCCTTCAGGTTTTTTTTATCTGATAAGCAAGAACCAGAAGCCTGTATTCTATCATGTCTAAAAATGTATTGCACAAAGGTTTTGTCAGTGAGAATGGGGAGAAATAGACAGTTCTTGGAGACACTGTAGAGAAAAAGAACAGATACTGTAGAACTGGGGCCTGTGGTCTTTTAGTAGTAACTCCTCTACCATGATAAAGAAACTGATTTCCTAGCTCAAAGCCACAGGTGCCGTGTGTACATAATCTTATAATCTTCACATATATTTCCTCATTAAATTAGGGTTTATTGTGGAAAGCCTTTTATCCATGCCAACAGCTGTTAGTCCAGGGAGAGTGTAAGACAGACCCACCATCAGCATTCTGGCAAAAATAAAAGCATATCAAATAGCTAGTGCTTGGAATGGAATGGAATAATAGTATTTCACTTCTCATTCCTTTCTTCTCTCTTGCAAAAGTGATAGTTTGCTCCATCTTTTAATGTTGGGGTTTTTTAAAACCAGCATGGTCTAATGGATAAGCCACTGGTAGCCCTGGTAGTCAGAAGACTTGGGTTTCATTCCTAGCTTTCCTGCAGACCTGATGTCTGACCTTGGACAAATCACTTTTCTTTTCTGTTTTCCTTCCCTTCATTGATTGATTTAGACGGTATGATCTTTGGAAGAGGGGCTGTCTTTCACTATGTGTTTGCACAGTGCTTCACACAATGGAGTTGTAATCTGGACTGGGGCCCCTTGGCACTATGGTAATACAATTAATAAATAACAACCAGCAGCAGTGAGAGGCTGGGTGTATGGTAGGCAGAAAGGCATAACCTGAGCACTGTAGACATCAGGATACCATTGACGAAGACCAAACTTCAGTGTCTGGTGAACAGACAATTCAATAATCTGTAACACACGCTATCCATGACAATACTAAATATAACAAAACATTTGATGGATTTGATGGTTCTATATACTGAAGACTTATGATGTAAATCCCTCTCATTTGATTGTTTGTTTCACATGATCAGTAAGCTAATTTTAATATCTACCACCTTCATTGTAACTGTAGTGGTTTCTTTATTTGACAATATGTTGACTTACTTTAGAGCTTACTATCAGCTCCCAGTACCAACTCATTTCTTGAAAGAAAGGCTGTCTTTTCCCATGAAAGACCCCCAGGACTTTATAACTTGAATGTCATACTGTGGGGTTGATGCTTCTTATACTTAGACTGGTGTAAATCAGGAGTTAAGTCCATAGAAGCCAATACTAGTGCTGGTCAAAAAATATTTTTTTAAAGGTAGTTTTTTTGTGTTTCCATTTCACAGAATTCAAAATTGACCAGGTTTTCTTTTTTTAAAATATTTTTCATGAAATATTTCTGGAAAATAATTCAAAAGCATGAATTTCATTTTCCCTTTTTCCTTCACCCTTTTCTTTTTTTGCTTTTGAGTGAAAGAAAATGACTAATGTCCAGCATATCATTTTCTTTTTCCTTTTCAAAATGTCTCTAATTTTCCAAAAGTTAAAAGTGATGAAAGGGATTAAAAAAAAAAAAAAAAGA
Source organism: Mesoclemmys tuberculata (assembly GCA_007922155.1). Lineage (NCBI taxonomy): Eukaryota > Metazoa > Chordata > Testudines > Chelidae > Mesoclemmys > Mesoclemmys tuberculata. The sequence continues at coordinate 26,128,122 of ML675649.1, forward strand.
AAGAAAAGAAACTGTCTTCTTGAAAGCTTGTGTTTCTCAGCAACCGAAGATGGTCCAATAAAAAATATTACCTCACCCACTGAGTCTCACTAATATGCTGGGACCAACATGGCTATAATACACTGCATTTTTACACTCACATGATGAAACCCCTTTTACATAGCGGGGAAAAAAAATGTAGAAAAATGTTGACCATCACTAGTCAATATAATTACACTGGTTTCAAACCAATGTGAGAGGACTATTGGTACATATCTAGGTGATTGACTTAAAAAATATCAGTACCATGCATTGAACAAGGACTATTTCCTTGATTACATCACTATATTGTGATGATAAACTATCTGAAAGGATGTTATGGGTATTCAAAGAAATATGAGCCAGATCCAAAGGCAACTGCAGGTAGTTGAAAGGCTCCTTCTTGACTTCTGCTTGGGCCCTTCATAAACAGCTTTTATTACCTTGCCTTTCTACTTCTTATCGCCCTCAGAAAATTCTCAGCTCATGGTATTACTAACACTTTCCACATTATGGAGAGGTAGGAGTTTCAGCCAGCTTCCCATTAGTCTAATACATGGCAAACATCTGCTTAAGTTTGTACACACTGTGCATGTTTCCTTTACTCTGTTTTTGCTTGACTGAGACAGTATCACAGCATAACATCTGAAAAAAAAATACAAGTAACAGATAACACAACATACTTTAAACTCAACCAGGTCAATTAAAAATAACGTATCCACAAGTAATTAAGTCTCTAGTTTTTGTGTACAGTATAACAGAGGGTTTGTGTTTTAGAATGAGGCTTTCTTCTTGTTCCTTGAGTGTCAGTTCCTGTAAATGTCCAAAGGGCACCAAAACCAGCCAACACTTCTATCATACACGTGTATATACAGTTGAATTCGAAAGTATCTCTTCATTGACAAGGAGCACCATCTGCAAGGAAAGAGTTGTGTGACTATAAATATACACCAAGTACAAAGCCATGGAAAGCAAGGAAAGGTGAAATAGGAAACTAATATATCAGAATTTTGTACAGTGAAACCAACCTGAAAACAAGGAAAGTCAATCCTCTTTCCACCATTACATAACCAGACCTGTCTAAAAGGTAAATGAAGCACAGGTGCAGGATGGTAGCAGAGGACCTCAGCCATGGTTCCTTTTGTGTTGAGATTGCTGGGTGTTAGCCACATTGGAAACTACAGCCACCTTTGGCTCTGTAAGTGCTTCCCTGCAGTGCTCTCACTGGCTGGCGATCCTGGGCAGGTGATCCTAGGCACTTGCCTGTCAAAACTGCTCCTTGAGTGCAGAGAGAAACATTGTTGAAAATGGGAAGAAGGCGTCAGCTGGATGGATGATGATAAACTGCTGGTAGTTTGATATAAGAAGCTCTTAAGGCTCTATTTTTTATTAGTTTGGCTTTGCATGGTAGTAGCTTTATGATAATGACTGGTACAGAAGACAGTAAATATTAGCAAATTCATATGTCTCTGTTGCAGTGCTTCTATGCAGCTATTTTGCAGTTTCACACAAAAAAGCTCTTACTCAGATTATTCCTCTTTGATGTAAACACAAAAAGCTCAGATAGGATTTTTTGTACCATCTCTAACTCAGCACTTAAAGTTAGTGGAAGGCTAAATGCAGTAAGATTATGTAGGCTGAAAAGGAAAAAGAACATTTTCAGTTGCTTAATGCTGGAAAGCGTTAAGAGCAATCATCTTATATTTTGGCATAGTGTCAGTCAATGCTAATTCCTACAAGCTTAAGAAGTTTGAAATTCCCTTTAGCTTTAGCTTAAATACTGCAATATTCCTGCTAATTGTTTCAATAGAAAATTTATTTTCCAAATAAAAGATGAAAGATACCTTGTTTTAAACAAGTCAGGGTCTGATCCAAAGCCCACTGAGGTCAGTAGAAAGATTCCCATTTATTTCAGTGAGCAATGGATCAGGCTCTTAGATCCCAGTCTAGATCTCAGTGGTCAACCTAAGTAGCTGGCTAGCGTGCTGAACAGATGTGGAGGTCAAAGGGAGGGGAGGAATTCTCTATGCCGGCCATGGAGCAGCTGTGGAGCCATCCTTTGGGGACTACTACAGCCCAGTGGATGGAATGCCCTTATGGAATATCCATCCCTTCCCCTGTCTTACCCATGCATTACTGTGCAGAACACCCACATGGAGCAGGCTGCATGCCACGTAACATGTGCACCCCCATTTGTGCTGGCTCTGCATTCAGCAGCCATCCTTGCCCAACAGAACTTCACCTGTCCTGGTGTCAAGAGGCTCTGGCTGTGGAGGAGGGGGCTGGATTTGCCCATTAGCGAGTGATTGTGAGTGACCCACTATTGAAAAGTACACTTGATTCCCAGTATACAAATACTGAATGTGATTTTTTGCTAGATTGGGAGTTGTCTCCTCTCGTTCTTGGAGAGTGGAGAGAAATTTCACTTGCCTCGTACTGTTTGGTTCACAGAAATCTCAAGATGCTGAGGTTTGATCACCACATAGTGTGCAGCATGCTATAATAGGTTTGAAATTTTACTTTATCATCACTGATTTTTGTCTTAAAATGAAATTATATGCAATTTGCTATGATTCCACCAAAACTTTGAAAAATGTGCCGTTTGTGTGGTCCCAGTGATCTTGCTTAAACGCTAAAGTCAGATGTTTGCTGTGAATGGATTATGAGGTGCTGCTCTGGGGTCTGAATGCAAAAGAGGAATATTTAAATTTTACTATTTTGGCAACTCACTGAATTATCTACTGGAAGGAAAGAATGTGTTGTCATCAAATGGATCATTTAGAAAAGATCTGATATTGAATAGAGGAATACAGTTCAACAGTTTGAATTTAAATGATAAGAAATGGAGCCATTATTGCCTTTGAAGTTTTAAATCAAAACGCAAAAAGGCCAAAAGTTGTTTGTCAAAGACTCAGGGAAAAAGACAACAAAAATACATTTTTAAACCTACCTTGGGAAATTAATACTGAGGTAATTTTCAGGCTAGGGTTGAAAACGTAGTACTTTGTCATTTTAGAATAAACACCAAAAACAGATGCCACAATCTCATAAAATAAACATGCAGTGAAAGGGTAACGCACACATTAACAACAAACTGAGTCAGTACCCAATGCAGTATGATAAGAAGGAATGCTCAGTATGGTGTGATGTGCAACAGAAGCCATTAGCCATATGGTACTGTTGGAAGAGGGCCTCTGTGGCTGAGTAACAGTTGTATGTTATGTGGCTTATAAAATAATTATGCAATGGCAAGCAACTCTTTTATAATTATTGGCTGTTTTAAAATATTTCTGTTAATCTAGAAGCATTTACCAGGTTGAAGGATATAGACCGCCTTCGCAGTCTATATCTGTTCTGTTTGTTGGATAAGAAGTGAGCTACCACACTGAAGACTATGGCCAATTTAGACTATATTACTTTAGAGTACGTGTGTGGCATAAGTTTAAATGCACAAGGGAATATATGTCTAGTGCTGGCATTGCCACCTGTCAGAAATCCCTGAATTTTTATTTCCATTCCTTATGCATCAGTAGATGGATGCAAAAATGAGAGTGTATCATTGTAAAATCCTTGCTGCTGTTACATGGTGTAAGCTGTTGGGAGGTTATGCCAGCTGGGGAGGGAAATGAAGTTTTAGGCATTAGTGTTTTAAGGCCTTTTCCTCAGGCCTTGTTTTACTGTATACAAAACAATCAGCAAATGAACTGAAAAACACTAGACAAAAATTCCCCCGAGACTTTCCACGCTTTAACCAGCCAGGGGACAATAGGACACACCATTTCCTTTTCATTCAGCTTCCCCTGCCTTTTAAACTCTGCCCCAAGCAGTCATGTAAAAGGCTGGGTCCTATTAACCCGTTGCACACTGCAGTGCTCTTACCTTGTCATGCATAGACAGGAAGTAATTTGACCCAATCCATGTTAGGCTTCATCTCCAAAAATCTACCAATTATCAGATTACTCATGAGCATGCTTTCCTTGAGACAGATGGAGTTTTTAGTTATTGAAATGCAGTACTTTGCTTATAATCACAACAGATTGGCAAGTCACTGTGAAATACATAACTCTGTTAACGCACAAGGCCAGGTTCTGGGTTCAGTTGCTCTAGATTTACATCAGTGTGACTGAGACCCGAAACTTGTTCATACTGTGGGCATCTGTTAAAATGCAGAAATATAGGTACAATTTGGGATTGCACTATCATATTTAAATCAGTGAAATTCCTCCTGTATGATTGTGTTATCCCTGCCATATGATTGCAGTACAACTGCTTGCTATTCATGTACAGAGATACACAGACAGAATAAAATGTTAAACAAGTAAATACCTTAGCTTGAATAATCTAGAATGGTTTCGTGGACTACAGTGGATTGTGTTTTATTCTGCCATTTTTTAAAATACACAAATCATATACAGTCTTTTAAAAAAATAATATGTGAATACTTCAGCTCTAGACTGATAAAAATGGAAACTGCATATCACTGCTTATCTGTATGGGCATTGACAATGATAGCTCTCCGATACAGCCACATCAGTGTGCCTCACACCTAAGCATGATAGTTCATTCTCCACCTCCACTCAGTCCTTAGTCTCCCTGCTGAGATTACCAATAACTGCTGAGTACAATGGTTGTTTGTGATGTGGACATTTTCCACAAGAAACAAGACAGAGACCACTAACTCACTTCACATAACACAGGTTACCAGAACAGAGGGCTTATATTTTTAATAACAACCAGGGCTGGATTTGAATCACCTAGTGGTGAAATTGCATTAATGAAACTAATATCGGGGGTACTGTAACCTCTCTTTGGGAAAAGGACTGTAGTTTGGATATATACTTTCATACACATAAGGCCAGGAAGGCTTGATTTACTTGATTTTTTCCCTCGTTGTTTCGACGTTTTAGCCACTGTTAAGGCAAAACTGTGCCTTCTAGAAGATGGTAACATGCTGGGCAAGTGGAGAAGGTGTGAATTGCTCTAGTGGTGATGCCTGTAGATACTTTCAAAGCCATTATTCCTCCCCTGGCACTGAGGAAAATCCATGGGGAAAAACTGCTCTTCCTACATCTTTTGAAATGGGCAGCCAGTGCTCCCCACAGCACCACTCTACTAGGATGAGAGGAATGGTTAAGTGTGGCCCTACCCCTTTCTAGACATTCCCAGTCCTGCCCCAACATGTCCTACAACTCTCAGATCCCCGCAGCAAAATTACGCCTGGCTTCTTCATGAGTGTGCTAGGATGGTTTTTGAACCTTCTAGTATGCCCATAATGTGGCCCTGGAGATATTACAGGTAAAATATAATTTTTATTATATGCATCATGTATATAATTCTTAGTCTTCTAATATTGCACATATCTTGTTTTAGTATTTTAACTGATACACCGCCCCTGAGATCTTGATTTTCCTCTTTGGAATAGCTATTTGTTTGCTGCTTCTCCATTGCAGGTAATTTAGCAGATGTGCCATGCTCATTGTTATATCATGTACCTGACCTTGGAAATTTCCATGGTATGAAAATGGGGCATTTTTATTCATTGTGCTTAACAGCAAAAGTAAACACCTTAGAACTCACCTTTAACTCATGAAGAAATAATATTCCCACAATAATGACATGCATCGTTAAAAAGTACTAGTTTCATGTTTGTTCATTGCAAAGGTGACAACATAACAAATTAAATTGTAAAAACATTATCGGTCAATGGGATTTTTATCAAATACTGTAGCGCACTCAAATACAATTTTATTCTGTAGGTAAATAACACGGATTCCATAAAGCACGTTGCCGTGTGATGATTACCAAACTCATCTGGCATGACCACAGTACAAAGGAAGTTGTTCTTGATACATATTTTTAAATAGTTTAAATAGTCAGATTTTTAAAAAAAGGGTGAGGTGGTGAAAAAGTGTAAGGCTACAAGACAGGAAATTATAATACAGAAAACATGTCTGTGCGTATTTATAAGTGGGAATAATATCTCATTAAGTGAACTAATATCTCATGTGTTTTACTACTCTTGGGAAAGGACTAGTGTGTGTGTGTGTGTGTGTGTTCAGATCTTGCCATATGCAAGGCGTACCAGTTAAGATACTATATATATGATTTAAGCTGTTTTTTCTTTCAAGAAAATAAATGTGATTGTTCATTGATGAAAGCAGGTAGTGTAGAGTGCTGAACCAGTTATTTTATTTTATTTTATCCAGTATTGCTAGCAAAGATACCACTTTCATTTTTGTCAGTATTTGTAGTGTAAATGAAGAGCAACCTATTGTAAAACGATGCTACTGAGATCAAAGGAAGCAATCCCTACTACCAAGCTAAAATCATTCTGGGGAAATGTTTTTGATTATGGTTAATGATGTAATCAAGCCAGAAAACAGCATAGAAGTTGGAGTTGCAGCAGGATTACAGCTTGCCCATTACAGAACACCTAATGGACAATAATATGGCCAAAAAAAAAAAGTGTGGAAGTATAAAAATAAGATGCTAGTTACATATTTACTTTTAATAACACATGCAACTGCACAGCTTTGATTAGAATACTTACGTATACTTTCCTAGAAGGAAATTAGTGAATGACTGAGGATTTAGTTAAAAAAGCAACAACAAAAGAGGCAAAGTTATAGAGGAAAGGATCAAAAGGGTCATTTTTAACATCTTTGATTTCATTCTTTAAAGACCAATTACTTTTCTGTCCCCTGTGGGAGAAAAAACATTCTTCTTCTTAATGGCAGAATCATTCTAAGACTTCTCTGATTCATTTTATATTTAGTAGATTACAGTTTTGGAGTCATCAGTAGGAGAGAACCCAGCAAACTGACAGACCTGAAATCATGTCCTTTGATTGTAATTGACAGGAAAAGCGTTTAAGGTAAAGGAAAAAAAATATTTTATTCATCTTTGATTACACTGTGATGTGATTTGGTGACATAATACAGCTGTGAACTGAGGCAAGAAAGGCAATAATTCCTACTTGAGGCTTTGACATGATGTAGCCCTTTAGTCTTCTTCAAACCAATGCCTCCAGCTACAATAGTCGCCTTGATGGAGTCTAGACAAATAGATATACAGACTGTTACAATTTAAAAGGCAAACAGCTTTAAAATAACATTTCTCGAGGCCATGTAGTTCAGTCCTAAGTGGCTAGGCTGCTACACATTTTTCTCTGCTAAAATTAAATATAGTTCACCTATTTAAAAAAAAATCACATATTAGGTAAAAATATTTCACTTCAGAAGGGTCTTAAAAGTAATATGAAAATAAATTATTTTTCACACATAAAAAGAAATTTAACCACAAGAGTCTTCTTCCACTGGAAGTTAAAATATATTGTAACTAATTCACATGCAGCAGGGCTTTATTTTAAGTATTTTATTTGCCTAGAGGGATCTCACAACTTTTGTCATGTTTTTCTTTGTAGCATCTTGTTCTCAAAATGTGACCTTTCCCTTGGTAATAATTTATAGCATGGGGTTGGGATTTTCAAAAGCACCTAGGTATACTTGGGCTCCTCAGTCTCTGAGGCTATTTTGAAAATCCTAAATTTTGAAAATCCTAAATGATGCAGTACTTGTGTAAAGAGAATGACAAGTTATTGTCATGCTATACTGAAGGTATCCACAAGGCGATGCCTCTGTTTTCCATGCCAGTCAGTTTAGTATACTTTACCTCATTAATGAAATGCTTTAATTCATCAGTGGTATCTTGACAAATAACTATAAGATCGTATATTTAATAATTATCGGGTTTGTTAATACCCTCCCTTTACTTCCATTCCATTGAGAAAGTGGTCTGTTATAATCATAGATCTCTTGCATAAGTGGAGCGTTAACACGTAGATTTGTTAGGCTTCGGCACCTCACCTAATGAATAAAACATATTTTATGAGACACTGTCAAGATTTTAGAAGCTGTGTTAAAGAAATCTGAAAAACAAATGATCTGTTGATCTTCAAAATTATCTTCAGAGGAAGCTGCAAATTCAGTGGTTCTAAAAGGATCTGAAAATTCTCACTGAACACAATTCACAATTATTTTTCTAAAAGTATATTAAAAGACATTGGAAAAGCCTCAGTGTTATCTGACCTGAGCTATTGTATGTGGTTAACAAAATAAGGCAGTCTAAAACATTTATATGCTGTAGCAAATTATTATTTCATAAAGAACATAAAATGAAGTCAGTCAGCATCTTGACTGACTCTACACATGAATTGTGTCAGTGCTCTTTCATTTACTATATTTAGTGCTTGTGAAAAAAGCAGAAATAACAGCCCTGCAGACTTATGTTGTCTTTGTACAGAACAGGTACATCATGTACATCAGCAGCTGCAGAGCATGCTTCCCTACTCTCTCCCTTCAATGTACCTCATTATGCCTGGACTAACATAACCATTTCTAGAAATAAGAGAGTAGCTCAGCCTTTCAGTCCTTGCCCTCTGCTGAGGTCGCCAGAAGTGTTGCAAATTAATGCTAACAGCAGTGGTGGGATGGAATGAGCACCACCAACTCAATCTCCCTCAATAGTCCCTCAAAGTGGTATCAGAGATTGGATTTGAACCTGGAGGTTAAAGACCCCATAACCCATCACCCAATCCTCAGAGCCTTACACTTGTGGTCAGTAGCAAAGCTGGTCTCCCCTCCAATAATGTCATTAGTCTGACTGTTGCTTTGTAACATTATGAGCTCAGAACTTCAAATACATGACATGGTCAGGACATTTATCAAAAACAAGCAAACAAACAAAAACCACCCAGAACAACAGAAGGATTTAACCAAGAACCAATCCCTTCTGAATCAACCTACCTCAGCTACACAGACAGAATCATTCACCAGGCATAGACCAAACCGTCTGCAATAAGGGAAAGTTCTTCAAACTGAGCCACCTGCCTCCTAGGCCCAATGCAGATAATTGTACCTTCACCAGGCTGCAATTTTTTAAAATTATAAAAAAATAAAATAAATGGGACTGTTACTGTGATGCACAGAGGAATAAATAAGAAGTGTGATGAGATGAGATTAAGACAAGGACATTTTATATCATAATTCCTGGCAATGAGATGTATGGAGCAGTTAAACAGGATAAAACACTAAAAAAGGTATTGTAAGGGCATTCCTGTACTGAAAGGGAGATGGGCTGGATGATCTAACAGGTCTTTTCTAACCCTCTCCTATCACTTATCTATAACTAACATGCCTACTGTTTATGGCACAGTATAAATGATTACTATTATTAACAACATTGTGATTCTATTAATAATTAGCTCTGATAATTTTATGGAACAAAATTTCAAATAGATTTCTGTGGAGAACTAGGAAATATCCGTATTATTTTTTATGATGCATACCTCTATGCGTTTGTTTATGTGGGTTACTTACTATGGAGTTTGATCAAAAGGGGTTGATAAAAGAACTCAGCAGGAAAGACAAAACAGTGACACAGTTAAGCATCCTTGAGGAAACAATGGGGAAGCTGTTTAGGGTCAAAGGAGGATGCTAAACCATTACAGGACCCTGGGCCTAGAAAAGGGAATGGTTTTAGGTGAGCTAAGGGGTGCTGCCTAGGGAGTGTCAGTGAAATCCGAAAGACATACATGGAAAAATACAAACTGAAGAGCATTTTGCAAGCAGGACAGTTTGCTTCTCCCAGCTAGAGATGGCGATTAGCTGGGCTGAGGGGAACTTACTATGTTTGTGAGTAAAGATTAACATGCAAGGTAAAGAGAAGTATGCTTATGGGACTTTATTACTTAAACACTTTACTCTGTGTGCTATGTACCTGTGAATGAAAGAATAAATAAAGCTTTCTTTTAAAAAAAACAAAAATCTATTTTTGAATCACTAATCAACCACAGTTGCATACCCCTGGAGGAAAAGGCTTATAGATGCCAAACTCACTTGAGCCTGTTGGGCTAACATTATTGGTAAACTGGGGGCTGCAGCCTAGAGATCCAGTCTAAGAGAGGTTGGAGTCCCCCAGAAAGATATGCAGGAAACCAATTTGAAGGGACACTTGAGTGGGACAAAAAGTGATCTAAACCACAGCTTTCCTGTGTTTAAAACTGACCCCATAAATTTGCACTTTCACTAGTTTTTGTGTGCAAACCCTCCAGTGTGGAAATGGATACTTTGGTGTGCAGTTATGTAAGATGTGCACACATCTGTGCATGCATATATAAGCTTTGTATATAGAAACAGGTGCAAATCCCAAATTTATGGGAGCCGTTTTTTTGAGGCCCTTTTCTGTGTAAGTCCTGTAAAGTAAAATATAAACAAATTAAATAAATAATTAAAAGTTAAACCAAACCATTGTTTATGAAGTGAGATTGATGATAATAGAAACCAGATTTGTGGTATCATACAATATTAAATATTTCTGGGTATTTGAAATTTCAAAATTAAATTGTACATGCCACATCCACAAAAAATGGCGTTAGTTATTAGGTTGAAAAAATGTGGGCAAATAAGAATTACATTTAAATAATGAATATTTAATGACTGATATCTAGTTTGCCATTTGTTAAGGGCTACATTCTGATATCATATTCATGTTGCTTTGTACCTTACGCAGCAGGTAGAACCACTGATTTCAAGTTATTTAAAGAATAAAGTGCTACTCAATGGAAGGGGGACACAAATGTCCCTATCCTGTCTCTATCCTGTCATCTACTCTACAAGCTTAGTCGGGTTCATGAGTGAACTTCCTTTCCAAAACTGTGGACTTGGGGTTATTATTTTATCTCATGTTGCAGTAATATTGGGCTTACGTATGATAATCAAGTGATGTTTGATTAAAATATAATAGCATATTTTCTAGTTACTGCACTTTTCACAATCAGTTTTGTTTCCATTATATGTACAGTATCAAGGAAAAAAAAAGATTAAAAATACATTTCAGGAAATGAAAGGTAAAGTTATAGTTACAAAAATATTATCCCTAAAATTACCATTTGAATGATAAGCAATTTGGGGCATAATTATAGTGCACACTCTACATTCAATGCATTCTGATATATGGATAATTACTCCTGGTAATATGCGTTAGTTAGATTTTATAACCACAATAACAATTTATTGCAAAATTAATTCCTTGGCACAATTTAACATTTATTGATGTGAAGTCAAAGTGAACTGATTTTATTGCGGACCACTTGTGATACACTTTCCCCATGCTCATGCCCTAATTGGTTATTATAGGTCATTTTGGTATTTAGTTTCAAAAATAAATTAATTTGATTCCAAGGTTCATTTAGTAAAAATGGCAAGATATTTACAGCTCATGTGGTTTTATTTAAATAAAAAATGGTAAGGTAATGCAATCATCTTTGGTTATAAAGTGATGGATGAATTGAAAACATTTTTGAATCAGGTCAATGGTAGTGATGATTAGTGCATTGTTAATCAAGTTGCTGAGATTGCTATCAAAAGCTTTATCTCTTTCACTCAGACTGGTGAGAGGATCATGAATATTAAAGAGATTCAAATGGATCTGCACTCATGTAATATGGAGCACTACAAATGAAAAGGCTAAATGAACCCAGACTGTGACTTTATGTACTGATATATCTTTTAACTAAAGAGCAATGCCTAATCAATTTCTATGCTTATATTAGACTACATATGTCGAAAGCACACAAAGATAAAGTTTTTTTTCATATACCATATGTATCTTATGGGTACCATACATATCTTATGGATTAAGTATTTATTTACAACTGTATTGACATAATAAAAAATAGCTATGAAAAATGGCTCCTTCAGGATAGAAAACAGTAGGTACTCTAGGTCAGATTTTTATCTCAGTTACACCAGGGCAAATGCAAAGTAATTTTCTTGAAATCAAGGGCTCCATCTTGGTGAAGTTACTGTGATATTACACCCCTTTAACTGAGATCAGAATCTGCCATCATTATGTGTATATATATATGCCAGCTATACATTATAGAGGTGATATAATAAATCATGTATATACCCCTACATATGAAACAATACACCTGTATGTTATGTCCATCAGTTTGACAGCTGAGATGCTGGTCCTGCAAACATTTATGCACATGCTTAACTTTACACTCCTGAGTAAGTCCATTGAGGCTCAGGGGGATTACTTAGGGGCATTAAGCTAAGCATGCAGAATGAGGGCCTTCACCAATTACAACGTTGAACAATCCGATAAAAATAATGGAATCTTCAACCAAACTGAATCAAAATCAGTCTGATGTTTACATCTGTTTAACAATTAAAATGTTACACTCTGTCCTGGCTGTGCAGGGACTCACCTCTGTCATAGCTTTCGATAATACTTCTAGTTCTTGGACAATCTGGGGAACATTTTCAAAAGCACCCTAGATACCCAAGTCACATTTTCAAAAGTGACTTAGGTGCCTTAGGGCTAAGTCTCCCTTTCTGACAGTCTACAGAGGATATGAGTTGTTACATTGCCCAGCTACAAAGCTTTAGTTTGAGTTGTAACAGCTCATGCTTTTAGCTTTGTAGGTCTCTGGTTCAATCCCCAGTGTGTTGGCTAAAATGGTGGCCATACCAAAAGTGGGGGCTTGTATGGGAGGGTAACACTGTGTTAAACTATGTAGTAGTGGACTTCTGTATTGTCTGCATGTCTATATATGGCAAAATTGTACAGTATTAGTCTAATGGGATTAAATTTTGTGTTACTAAGGAACAGTATAATGGTCCATAGCCTCCTTTATATATAATCATGGTTGTCCTCAGAAGGCATCAGAAATAAAACATATGGCATAAGAAATAAAACCAGAGCCTTTGACTTCAAAACCAGAGGCTCTCATTTGATGAGGGACCAAAAAAAAAAAGAAGAAATAAATGTAAAGAAGGCAGTGCTGCAAACATGCACAGGTTGATGCTGTACATTACATAAGGTTAAGGCTGACAAATTCATTTGCCCTTGTGGTTAAATTACAGTGATACCTAATCCCGCTGATTGAAAAATGTTATTCTAGCCTCCCCTAAACTCTGAAACATGCCAATAACAATCTCTCTGCCTGCCAAGATGTTTCTGCCACACTTATCGCAGTGCTCTCTGAGCGCATTCGGGATTCTAAAAGTAAACACATTAAAGATCCCTGTAGCTTTCTCATCACCCTTCAGTTAGCAACTTTTGTGGTTTCTATCTTTTTTCCTGGGGGAAGGGGACGTTACGGGACTGGGGTTTGCATTTTGAGCTGAAGGCATTGGGACTCTTGGCAGTGCTAATTTCTCTGGGGGAGTGAGTTCTGCAGTTTTTGGCTAGCGGCCAAGAAGGCTCTGTCTCCTGTGCACATGAGTCTCACTCTTGAGCTTGAGTCTGGAGGCCCCAGTGGAATGCAGCTGTCATGGGAGATCATGATCTTGAAGAGTGATGTGGTCCCTCAAGTAGTTTGGGCCAATCTAATAGATGGCTTTGAAGATAAGGATTGAAACCTTGAACATAACTGTGTATTCAGAGTGGAGCCAGTGCAGAGACGAGAGCACAGGAGAGCTCTTGGTGGTCTGTACTACTGACTGAGTGGGCTACTGTGTTCTGGAGTTTTTTTATAACCACATTATTGGCCATATGCAGATGCAACTCCATAGCTTTCAGTAGAGTTCACTTATATACACCAGGCTTGCATTTAGCTTAAGGTACCTAAATATTTCTTCCTGCATCACAAATTAAAGTCTCAGGTCTGTTGAGTGCTGAGCACACCCAATGAGGACCTGAGCATCCTCATCTCCCACTCAGTACCTTGCAGATTCAGCTGCAGATATGTGTGCAACAGGCTCCTAATTTGTGGAAGGAGCAAGATCCAAAGACAAAAAATGTTTTAAAAGGATTCCATTGCTAATCGCAGAACCAAAAGAAATCGCAGCAGAATTCATGGTCCATTCTCTGTATGTGATGAGTTTTAAGGTGCATGTGTTTGGGAAAAGGGGGTGTTTAATTTTATAAACCAAATTGTTGTTCTTTCTTTCTTTCTTTCTAAACGTGGAAATGAAATTAGGGCCAAATTCTCTCCTGCCACATTGGATTTACACCTGTGCAACCCCATTGACTTGAATGCAATTATGCATGGATATAATGGAGAGGAGACTCATGCTTGATTTTCAAAGTTTTTGGGTTCTCCAGTTTATTTTTTTAGGACCGTGCTGGATTCCTAAAAAACAAAAGTGGAGTCAGAATTTTAGGGCAATGGGAGTCCCTGGGAGGGAGCAGTGTAAGGAAATCAGGTCAGGGTGGGATATGGGGGTGTCCCAGGGGAGCAGGGAGTGACTCCCTACACAGCCTGTCCTGTCTCTGCCCCGGTGCTGCCTGTGCCTGGATCCTGCTTCATAGAGTGGTGATGGGGTCTGCTGCCTGTAAAACACTGCTACCTGGTTCCCGGCATTGCCCAGCTCTAGCTCCACTTCTGCCTCAGGCTCCTGGTGGCTCCAGCCCCCAGCTGCAGCGTGTCCAACTCCCTAAGTGCTGACCTGACACTAAGTGCCCTCTGCCCAGGCCTGGCTTCACCATCCCCTGCCCTGAGCTGCTGCTGAGCACCCCTTGCATGGGCCCCACACCTGTCACCTCACCTCACCTCACCTGTCATCTCAGAGGATGCTCTGCGGCTAGACTGGGAAAGGAACTGCCAGGCCAAGGATGACAGAAGTACCAGAATGCTGCCTTGACTCCTAAGAAGAGAAAAAGGTGTTGGAACAGCAATCTGGTGCATTCCAGCACAACCTGAGCACTGGCTAGGGGAAGGAAACTATAAGCTTTAAGGACTTCTTCTGTAAAATGGTAGTAACAAAAGAGCACAAATTTGTAATGACAGCAGATGCAAAATAGATGGAAACAAGTATGTCAATTTCCTTTAAAGAAAGAGATCAGAAAACCATTTAGTTACTAAAAACTTTAAAAAATCATGTCACCTATTTATAACTGAATATCCTGGACTCGACTTTCTTCCCAATCTGTTTTATACTAGTGTAACTCCAGTAATTTCAGTGGAGTTACTCCTGTTTTACACTGAAGTAACTGGATGCAAAAATCCAGCCCCATATAGCCCACAAATATTGAAATACAAAATGTCTATTAAATCATTATCTATTTATCTATCAGCATGAAGTTATGGTCCATATTTTAAGGTGCTGTAAATTGGTGTAGCTCCATTGAGTTCAATGGAGTTAATGTCAACAGAGCGGCACTGATCTGTATCAGTTGACAATTTGGTTCTATATTTATTAGGCATCTCTTATTGGGTTGTTGTAAGAACCTTAAATAATCAAACGGTAAAAATTATTGTACCAAAAGATAAAATCATAGAGTTTAAGGTCAGAAGGGACCACAAGATAATTTAGTCTAACCTTCTGCATATCATAGGCTATCAACACCACCCAGCACCTGCCTACTAAACCCAAAAACCAAAATTAGGCCAAAATATTACCGCCCACAGGAGACTAGACTGTTTTGTGCCAGTGGGAGATAATAGGCGGGACCAAGAAACACCAAAGCCTGAGACCTCTGTAATGGCAAGGAAGCAGTTCAGTGAGATGTACCCAGATAATCCTGGCAATGCTGCAGAGGAAGGTAAAAAAACCCGGCATCACTCCCAATTTGCAGGAAAATTCCTTCCTGGCCCCACGTCTGGCTCTCAGTTAGACCCTGGGCCTGGGAGCAAGAATCAACCAAACAAGCACAGAAACAGAGAACGCTTGGTGCCTCCCCAGAGCCCTGGCCCACCCCATCTCCGGTCATAGTGATCCCTGATGCTTCAGAGGAAGGAGAGAAAAAACCCACAAATCAGCCCTGAACGTATTAGTCCAGGTGGGAGGGAGAATCCCTTCCTGACTCCTGCAGTGGCCAGCTGAAATCCCAACGCATGGCCTAAGAGCACAGAACGTAAACCAGAAGTGAGCCCCAGGGCTGCTGAGCCCGGCCCCCCGTCACAAGCAACTTGGCCATACAATCGCACTCACACATTTGTCCTGCTTTCTCTTATAACTAATAGGAAGTTGTTGGCCTCTCTATTCCTAATGGGAGCATGTTCCAGGACCTGACTTCTCTGATGGTTCGAAAGCTTCTAATTTCTAGCCTGAATTCATTCATGGCCAGTTTGTTGTCAGGGACCAGCCCAGCTAGGAGCAGCTGCAGGCCTGCTCTCTGACTAACTGTGCTGCCTAGGCAACCAGTGAGCCCAGCTGCATTGCTTTAGAACTCACAGAATGGCCACAACCCTGACCGACTGCTGGTTTAGCAGTGCTGCGTATAAGCCTGGCCCTAACAGCAGTTCAGTGACAGCTCGGCTCCTATCACATCACAGCTGTGCTTGCCCCTGCTGGCTTCAGACTTCTGCCTTCCACCCTAGCACTGCCTCTGGATCAACAATTCCAGTTGCCCCTCTGGTTCTGGCATGTAGCTTCTGCCCCTCCAGTACTGACCCTTGGTTCGTTCTGTGGACTCCAACCATCCCAGACCCTGCTTTAACCAGGAGGGTGGACTCTCACCTTCTACACACAGCCTTGTTGGCAACATTTATATACATTTGTTCTTAACCCAGAGTTGTCATTTACATTAAACAGCTGTTCACTGTACCTGGTATTTACCCCTTAATTTGTTTATAGAGAGCATATCCCCTGCCCAGCCTTCTTTTTGTTAGGCTAAACAAGCTAAGCTATTCCAATCTCCTCTCAGAAGATAGTCTCCTTTCCCCTGGTCATATTAGTAGTTCTTCTCTTCACCTGTTCCAGTTTAAACTGATCTTTCTTGAACAGGTATGACCAGACCTGTACACAGTATTCCATTGAAGAGCTTGCCAGTGCCTTGTACAGTGGCATTAATACTTCTCTATTTTGTCTGGAAATGCCTCTCCATCCAAATCTGATACAGTTGATTTTTTCACAGCTGCACAGACTGATTCTTGCTACTAAGCAAGACTGTCTACATTCCAGTCCATAACACTACCTTTGGAAAAACCCATGTTTCATTACACCCCCTTTACCATTGAGCTGCATGAATTTAATTATTCTTTCTTTCCTAATTTGACTTCTTTAATGATTTCTCTTAATTTCCCAGTCTGTTCTTTTGAAATAAAAAACCATAGCTGATGACCTGGTTTTGATTATCCTTCCATTTAATTTAAATGGAATCAACTCATGATCACTTGATCCAAGATTATTCCCTTCAACCAGCTCTTCTTTGAATGATGTCCTCGCTACTTACCAAAAAAAAGGTAACTTCTTAACAGAAAAATGTTAAAAATTGGATAAAAATTCTGCACTAAAAACCCTTTGGAAAAAAAAATGGATTTCAGGGCTGGCTTTTGTAAAACACTTGAACAGAATGAGTCATGTCTTATAAGTGAAGGAAAGCACACATAGAGCTGCATGCTGGATATGGCTGTTCTCCTGTGTCAGTTTTAGCTGACGTGGATTTATGCAATGCACAAAACTGTCCACACTCCTGACATCGCCACACTTTTTACCTCAACAATGCTGTACAGAGACTCACCAGGGTGGTCACTATCTGGTTTTTTGAATCTCCCTATACAGGTTTTCTATGTTTTTTTGGTCATTAGCACAGTAGAAAAATAAATTCTGTTATTTTTTAAGATTAATGCATCTTCATAAGCAGCTCTGGGGTTCAACACAATCTTAGAATGAAACAAAGGGTCTGGTTCTCTTCTCACAGCAGTGTAAATCAGGAAAAAAAAATCTGTGAAAGCTAATAAAGTTACACCAGGGCAAACGTATATAATTAAGAGAAAAATCAGACACATGTACTGTCAGAGTGAAGAAGATAATAATCATTTCCTGTTTTCTACACTATGGGCCCTCTCTTTAACTGGTATAAATCAGCATAGCTCCACTGAGGTCAGTAGATCTAGCTCTATAACTTTTTATCCTATTTTACCTGTATCTATGAAAAATTTCAAGAGTTTCCAATGTCATTAGGAGGAATGAACTAGAATTTTGATATGATATATATATATATATAAGCAGAAATTAGTTGGTTTTCTTTGCTTGGTTTGTACGAACTGCTAAGGGCTTGATTCTGCTGTACATTACTTCAACATAAATCAAGAGGAATGCCACTGAAAATAATAGAAGTACAATAGGCTAAAATTTGTGTACAGTGAGTGGAGGATTGAGGCCCTAAATCTGGAATAAGCCATGTTAATGTCTGTGACCTATTCTGCCTGAAAAATGCTTCTGGCTGTTATGTTCTGGAGTATTTGAGGTTTTAATAGCAATGTTGCAGGGGAAGAGACATCTTACATTTGCATAATCAGTGTGGGAATAATTATTTAATATGAAAGTATTAATGGTTGTTGGAGGGGGAAGAGGCTTATTTAATAATTACTTAAAGCTGCCACCATCCTTTTGGGTTTTTCTAACTAAAGGTACATCTTATATATCAACTTATTTTAAATGTGCATAGTTCTTTCACAGGGAATTTTGACTGGGGGGCAATATTAGAAGATCACCCCTATATCTCACGGAGGTATGTCTTAATGACAGGAAGAACAGCATATCCTAGGTGAAATAAAACTCTGATGGAGGAAGAGGGATAATAGGTAGATGAGAAAAGGTTAATGCTGGCAATCAAGTTATAGCCCAGCAGACAAGCCAGGAAGACTTTGAAAACTGAAATAAATGTATTGGTATAAAAATCAAAGGTTGGCAAGAGAAGGTTGGTTCAGTTCAATTTGTTAGTCATTGGATAATACATGAACAATTGAATATAATATGCACAAATGAAATTGTCTTATTATATTTAGTCCACAGGTCATTAACCCAGGGGTCACTTTGGGAAAAATGAGGCTGTCTCCTACCCTACTGCATGTCCCTTTCCCCTTCTGCCCCCCAAAACATATGGAATGCTCCAACAGTGTTCTTTTAAAGAATTATCTGTTTATGTCCACTAGCAGTTGAAAGTGGGTTTATGGCTTGACCACCTACATATCCCACTACCATCCCTACATTAATGCCTCTCCTTACAAACTGTTATGTAATCCAAGTCTATCATTATTAATTATCTTTGGGCCAGATCCTAAACTTCTGTAAACTGGCTAAGCTCCACAGAAGCCAACAGACCCAACAATAAACATGTATACAATTTCCAGCACTCACCTTCTCAAATTCATTATTACACAAGATGTTAAGGTAACGTGAAACGCTGACAGATCCCAGTGGCTGGGATCAAACCTGGGAGCATAATGCATGAGTGGGCCTCTACTGCCTGAGCTAAAAGATATACTTCTCTTAGCCAAGGTTGTAGCAGGCTCATCAATCTAGCTGGTCTAGCCACCACTAGGGGGGACAGAGTGCCACACCAGGAAGGCACGTGTTACAAAAGCAGATTGTCTGTGTCCTTGAGGAGCACCTGCCTTTGCTATTTATTCACTATGGGCGAGATAGCGCCTGGCTTGTTGGCTTGAGCAGCTTGAAGGAGGGGACAAAGAGCCATCCACATCACCTCTCTCCAGTCTGTGTAAGGGCCAGATACATTTGCAGTCACTGGGTTTGAGTACTGCTCCCTATCTAATCCTTTGGGAGTAGCTCCCCCAAAAGGGGTGGAGGAAGGATGGGGCTATGACTCAGCCTCTGAGGAGCAGGACTGGTGCATTGGTGAAGTGAGTTGCATCCTCTGAGGGGGATATAGTGAGCATACTGCTCCTCTATGCCATGCCTCTGGGGGAAGATTCTGCCTCACTAAAGCAGGGCTGGTTGTGCCTAAATGGGACCACCCGTAATCTCTCATGACAGAGCATTATTTTAAAGGTAACTATTTTGGCATCCAGAGGCGTGCTTTTATTTTTATTTCCACAGAACTGGGGCTTATCTGGGAAGTAGCCAGCACAGTTAGATGAACTGTTTAGAAGATATTCACTTTTCACAAAAATAGCTTTAGAACAAAAGAACATGGAACAAAACTCAAAAACCACCTGAAATACAAACAGGATTATTTCCAAATAACATACTTCTCAGTTTTCCACGGTGCATCTGCTTTATATGGCTCCCATTTGTTATTTAAGGACTGGCCTTTAATAAACTCAGGGGTTTTTGTTAATGGCTTTAATAAGATGTGTACAAGTTTGTCTCCCCTCAGAAAATTAACATTAATTTTCTTTCATTAAATGTTAGTGCTTTCCTAATCCCATCGAAAGGAAATTAATTTTAAATTTTCTTAAATTTAACAGGGTTATTATTGTATTATTGCTGAAAATTCATTTAAGTAATTTCAAGCATGAGATGGAGTAAGGGATTGGGTAAGTGTGATATTTTATTTGACCTATAATTCAAAGGTTTCAAGGGCTGCAAAAGGTCTATTCAGATCCACAAGACAGGTAGGTTTTTGAGTCTGTCTCTGTGTCACACCAATCTTCACAGCTAATGCACATGCTCTAAATGCAACTGTAAAAAAATTCCTTTGAGTTGATTTTAGAGCAACATTTACATCATTTTATCTTAAAAATTGGAAGAATGTCCACTGTTGTATCTCATATTTTTGTACATGCATCACAATTTATTTTTCTATCCTTTTTGATTCGTATAAGTGGATTCTCATTATTGGTTCATTTTCATCCCAGTTTATGGGCATGATCTTGATCCTTGTTTTGTCATTGTTCATCTCTCTTTAGGTGCATACACATCCATCCTCTCTCAGGCTGAAAAATAATTTCAGTTTGTGGCTCTATTTTGTTCCTTTGGAGGTCTAAAATACCCATCAGACATATGGAAAATGCTAATCAAGACTTCCTGGAAAGTCACACAGCAAATACCAGTGATCCTGTGAGGTCCATAAAGTGTTACTTCTAGAAGAGATGATTGCTTTTGGCTTCCTCTCTCTCTCGTTTTTTCCCTAAGAGTGAGTCTCTAGATCAATTTGTTGTAAACACACTTTATAATGCAAAATTTCTTTATTGAGATGGTCATGTGATATTCTTAAAAACAGTTATAGCATCTGATTCTGATCTTATTTACACAAGTATAGATGAGGAATACTTCCCAGGAAGTAATAGAATAAGTGAAATTTCTGTTTCAATTCTGAGCTGACACAGGCTAAATACCTAAGAACTTTCTGGAGAGCGGTTCTTTTCAGCAACTATTTTCAAGCTCAATCACGGTCACTCACAACACTGTTTCTTTATTTACTCCAATTCCCAGAATAATAAATCAGGGGCCACATCCTGCATTCCTTCAGCACCCTGAATTCCCACTGAAATTAACAGGAGTTTCAAGTCTGACTGGAAGGCAGGTTTGGGCCCCTAAACTTCCCAGCAACTCCAGGGGGAATTTGGAGTCTGCTAGGAATGGACAACTGCCTGTCATGTGCTGTAAATGTCTGAATGTTAACTAACGCCATTGCAAAGTCTGCAACAATCAATTATAAGCAAACAAAACAATATGATTATATTTTTATATATTATTTGCAAATGTTCCATATTTAATTTTAAATTACACTGTTTCTTTTTTAATATAGTATACATCATTTGTTTGTTATACAAATATCCTATTGGTTAGGCTCTTCTTTTTTGTTACCTCTCATGGGCATGATGCTGCCAGATTCTGAAAACCCAAGTAATGAGTGCCCTACTCTCCCACTGAGTTCATTGGTAGTTAAGGATACATAGCCGCTGGTAGAAGGTGCTCAGCACCTCACAGGATTTGCTGCTATATCTCCAGTTTCTTTTTTCTTTTTAATATAAACAGTTTCTTTGACAAATTGAGCCTTCTATTTAGCTGCATGGCTTGACCTTTTGTGAGCCTCTAAGCTTCCTTTTTTTCTTCTTGAGCTGTCTGTTATTGATAGCTATTTAATTTTCAGTGCTGCTTTCCTTTGTTTTCTAATTTCTGTTAAATAGAAAACAACACTTTATATATTTTATTTATTTATTTAATGGATATACCAAAAATCCCACTCTCCAACAAGGGAAGAAGTCCTATTTCAGATTTAGAAAGTAATCAGATGTGGCATTCTGTGGTTGGGGTATTGTAGAACTGGAATATGACAATTTCTTTTAGAGCTCTGTGAAAATCTCAAATGGAGCTCACAGACTCTATCATTACTTGTATCCAGTACTCTATCATTTGTATTGATTGGAAGATGATTCATAAGAAGAAATAATAAATGGAAATAGCATATCAAAATATAGCCTAAGGTGTCTAAGGCCCTGATTCGACAAGCAGCTCCTCGACTAGCTGACATCTGTGGTAGCACCCAATGGCCTGTTTTACAGTGAGTCTTGCAAGACTGGGGCCTAACTGAACAACGAAGGAGTCTCATAAAAAGCTCAGATTCTCTCTTCTTGAATGCTCTAATTCTTAATGACTTGAAATCACATTGTGACCATATTGTGGATCATATTGTTCCATCTGGTTTATTGGTGCAATAGACTGTCTGAGAAGGGTATTTTAGAATGTCCATCTTTAAATATTTCTACACTAAAAGAATCCTTACAAACTAATATTTTTTTTAAAAATGCTGCAAAACAACGTTTTTGTAAGGAGAGAGAAAAACAACAAGTCATATCCTCAACTTCCCAAACCCTCATTCCCATGTCCAACATAGCCCTGAAGAGTCCAGAAAGGACTGAACTGCATAACTAGGCATATCATAGTTAAGCAACCAAGAGGTGTGCCATTTCAAGCTTAACTCACTGAGGTCCAGCTATCAATCCAACAACAGCAGAGGAAGTGTTGAAGAGATTTTTTTTTCTTGGTTACAAGGAAGGCAGCTTGGATGAGCTTCTTACTCTGTCAGCCTTTTATTTCCCTTGAATAGGGAAGCCAGCCCTATGGATTAACAAGATCTGAAAAACACTAGTCATGTAGGTCTGTTTTGCCAGCAATGTCCAATCTTCACCTTGGCAAGTGACTCAAGCTTGCTTCTGCTCCTGCAAGGCACAGTAATGTATAATCTCTGAGAAGCTGCACTGCCAGTGTTACATTTTGGTTGGCAAAAATACAAACATCTGCTTATGTAATAGACGTAGCTTCACTAAATCAGGTAACAGTGAATTAGCTCACTGGGAAATTCTAGTCCCTGAGGCAATTCAATGGACCAACCAGTCCTAAGTTAATTGTCCGGTGTTCCCAACCTGTCTAGGAGTGTTCAGTCCCCGTACAAGAACATCCCTATCCAGTAGTTTCAGTTTGGGGGAACCTGAAATCTCTGATTGTAAAACACATTCCCATGTCTAATCCCAAACCTCACTGCCTAGTTTCTTAATTTTAATGTATACTTTGGCTAAAAAAGGGGAAGACAGGTGCATATGTTTGAGGCATATGTGGAACTGAAATATTTTTTTATTCATAACATCTGAGGTCCTTTAAAATGTTGTTTAATCCATCCAGTCAGAAGCCTTAAGAATCAAAGCTTTAGGCCTGTACTGATTCTTTGGCCAAGTCTTAAAGCACCATAGTTTTTGATATAGCACGGAAACAGAAGCTTTTATGTTTGAGAATGCTGACTGTATAAAGTACATAATGAGACTTTTTCTTGTTGTTTGAATTTTCCATTTTTGTTGAGTCTTCCAATCATATACAAGCTGAATACAAAGAAAAATCACGTGAAAAGGAAATGAAGTCCATAAAATGAAAAAAACAAACAAACCACATTTAATGTAACTTATCCCCCTATCATACATACAAAGTCTTTTTTTACTGAATAGGGACAAATTTACCCTGATATTTATAATCTGATTATTCACAAAAATCAAAATAGGTCCATTGCAGCCAGCCATTGGGCCATATGTCATTCTTGTAGTTGTGAAGACTTGACATGTTGTGCAGTCAGCTCCTGGGGAAGAAAGAAAGAGTGCCTCATGTTACTCTCAGGATTAGCAAGGAACCCAGAATCCATCAGGAGTTCTTGGGTCTTTAGAGTGGTTTAGGGCTCTTCTGTGTCTGCAAATGTCAGCAGGGATTGTGACAAACTGTTACAAACCTGGGTTGAAGCTGTTCAAACAAAACTCTTTCCATCCCATTGATCTTCAGCTGTCATTGGGTGGGCACTCTGTGTCACCCTCAGTCACCTGTTGTCACCCTCAGTCAATCTGATATGTGATCAAAGGAGCAGTTATGTCCCAGAATCCTTAGCTGAGGTAGTCATGGAACCTCCAAGGAATTATTTATTACTATTCCATGTTTCAAGAGCTGCCCAGTCACTATTTTCTTAATAAGTTGCCTCCGAAAAGGAAAGTTAGAAACTAGTCAGTGGTTAGTCACAACATTCAGAGAAAGTACATTGGGAGCTTCTGTTTTCCCTGTCTCATCATACAAGAACAAGGGGACATTTAATATAATGGAAAGGCATCAAATACAAAATTGAGAAAAGGAAATACTTGTTCCACACAATGTGTAATTAGGCAGTGGAACTCTCTACCACAGGATGTCACTGAGGCCAAGGATTCAGCAAGAATCAAAGAGGGTTTGGACATTTATGTGGATAACAAGAATATCCAGTTATATTGTATATATTGTGTATATATATATGTACATATATATATATAACCTATATATGTTATAGGTAATGCTTAAAAAGTGGGGTGGAGAAATGCAGGGTGATGGAAGCACCATAAACCCTTGTGCTTCAGGGTTTAAGCCTAGCTCAAACTATTAGATGCTTGTGAGGCTAAAAATAGTGCCTTATAGCCATGAGGAAATTCATTTATTCTTTGGCCAGCTGAAGCAGAAAAAAGGCAAAAGCCAATTTACAAAACAAAGTTAATGCACCTTACCTTGTAATGGTCATCATGAACCAGGGACTGCCTTTGTTTAGTGGGCATGGGGCCTGTTGTTTTTATAGTCAATGAGACTTTATTCCCCTGACCCCTTCATTTTATGCCCAAAGGATTGAAGAACGAGAATAGTCAGTTAAAGGGATGGTAGATACAATTGTTCTTATTGGAATACGGAATTACAGACTTTATACTATACTGCAAGGAATTAATGAGTCATCTACAGCGACTAGAGGAGATTAGGAGAATGCAACCCTTTAGAGAACCTAATAGCACAATGAGAGCTACCACACATCAGCTGTTTGACAAGGCAACAGTGATGGCCATAATTCTATGTAGACTATGTGATGAGTTAAGTGAATTTAAATTATGCTCTTTAAACAATTGCTTGCATTCTTTCCCATGTTTTACAGTGCCTGTTAACTCAAAGATAAAAAGATATGTAGGTGGGGTGGAGAGCAGAAAATTAACCTCCATAGATCAATCTACTTTGAGAGGTAACAAAAAGATAGGGTTGTGCTGTGATGGGGCATCTCTCATGCTCCATGTCTTTGCTAAAGCTAGAATTCTGTTTATCTGACAGTGTCCATGGCTAGTGATTCTTCTCTGACACATCCTACGATGGGGTCCAAACTGAGAGTTAGAATCTCTTCTCTTTCAATAGAACTTTCACCAAAATCAGGGGAATTCATAGATATCTATTCAACATTTTAAAAATACATTTCATGTATTGTGGCTATTTGTGTGTGTGAATCTCTTACTGTTTTGCTGACCCTTTTAGATGTCTGCTGATTACCTTATACTGGGCATTTTTAATCCTTCCAGTTTGCTTGGGCCACTGGCACAGTGAAATAGTTAGATTATGGAGCTTTGCTTTTATGCTTCATTTATACATGATTTTAAAAAACTCCAAGAAAAGTTAAATATTTCTGCTGGACAGGAATGGTGGGTTATGGGCCTCATCCTGCTTTTCCTGGTGTCAGGAGCAAAACTCCCTGTCTCTGTAATGGCAGCCTGATTGGGAACCACAAGACTGTGGATTTACAGGGTTGGACTCTCTCAGCTGTTTGCTCAGCAAATCATTACAGCAATGACTCATTTAAAAATATTTTTCTTATTTTATTTTTGATCCATCTGTTTTCTTCAGGGTTTATTTGTCTGGATAGTGCATTTTCTGCCTACACAACTACTCTTTCATGCCCTCTAATGGCAGCCTGCTGAAACTCACAATAGAATATTAAATTATTTCATAAAAACAAAGTGATTATATTACATTTCAATGACTTTTTCATTTAGATCTGCATGTGAACATGTGCTTCATAAATTGCTTGCTTCATTCTTAAGGAAAAGTACATACATGCAACATATTGGATTCTTTCTATGGATCTCTTCCCTAGACACTATTTTAGTGTGTTTTCTTATCTCTGCAGTGCCCAAAACATATGTTCTAATGACTTTTTTTCCCTAATGACACTTATTGGTCTACATTCAGCCTGGCCTTTTCTCCTGTCTCCCTTGCCTCCCTGCATGGGCTACATAAAGGAAAAGGAGAACTACTAAGGCCGAGTGCTGACATACTTGATGTGCATCATGATAGATGCTCAGGAGAGGGACAAATTGTACCCCATTAAGAAGTGTAGGATCAAGTATGTCACTCTACTTGCTGGAGGAGTTCAAAGAGGCTTTCTGGTGCTCCCCCATTGGGTGAGACACTTCCTCATACCGTCTCTTACTCTGGGGTGTGCCTAACAGTCATGACCTTGCCCCAAGTTCTTCAACAGTCACAGTGAGATGGATGGTTTCCTCACTCAGAGACTGCACACTCAATAACTTGTAAAGTGTTTTGTGTATTTTGTACTCAAGTCACAGACTTGTCTGTCACATCAGAGGGAAAGCAGTGGCAGTTGTACTTTTAAAATACAGTAGTTACAGATTTTTTTTAAATCAGGAAATTAGAGCAGTGCCATGATTTTGAGAGGAAAAAGAAAGCAAGGTCTCCCACTTCTGACTTGCTGCCTATCCAGTTAGTTAGAGTTGTGTGTCTCAGTGTGATCACTGTGTCCAAGAAACTCTGAAACCATGGTAAAAGTACATGTATTCTCAGCCATAAACATCCAGAGTCATGAAAAAACTTCATAAATACAAATAGACATGATAAAATCAGGGCATTATCTAATGCCTGGGGTAAGCACATCCCTAGCTAACAGCACTGCCACTGTCACTTTAATCCAATGACCTAAAAATTCATTAAAATATTGAGGACTAGATCCTCTTGTGTTCACGATTCTGCTGAGGAGGACAGGGTGGTGGGGAAAAAAGTGGCTTTAATCCCCAATCCCCAGGGCAAACTCATCATCTCATGTTTGCTAGAAAAACCCTGGGGCTGCTCTACCTTGTGCCAACCTGTGATTATACTCCTAGAGGTGATTATGCTGGCAAGAAACACTGCATGCTTTGGTTAAACCCTTCCAAATCACCTTCATCAGGAGCCAGGTAGTGTGATGTAGAGCCACTGTAGTCAAGGGAATCCTTATCTGCCCTTTTAGCCACAAAGGAGCCATAG
Source organism: Mesoclemmys tuberculata (assembly GCA_007922155.1). Classification (NCBI taxonomy): domain Eukaryota; kingdom Metazoa; phylum Chordata; order Testudines; family Chelidae; genus Mesoclemmys; species Mesoclemmys tuberculata. Next base: position 26,155,412 of record ML675649.1, read on the forward strand.
TGGAAGCCTAGAGTGTAGCTCATATTAATTATCTCAGTCAGCATTCTTCTGCAAATTACGTATCATTACACTCATTTTACAGATGGGTGAAGTCCTAATGCTTGAATCTGAGAATGTTTTTGAGATTGTGCTCCCATAATTTTATTTTTTATGGCTTTCTCAGAGGGACTCAATGTATTTTCTTCATTGTCTTTAGACGGGGTTCCCTTTTATGTCTAGTTTGGGAATAGTGGTCATCATTTTCCATTAAGACAGAGAGATCAAGGTCATTTTTATCCTCCTGTACTCACAGGAAGCAGATGCTTTTCTAAGGTTCCTGATTCTAAGTATTTAAAGCATCTTTCTGATCTTTGGTGCTTTTAATAAGTTTTCTGAAATATGCGTTCAGTTGAGCAAACAAGTTATCTATAGTTTAAACTTTTCTCTACTGCTATCACACCCACTTTTCTGAAGTGCCTAAGTTTCACGGTCACATTGTCCATTTTAAAATATGGAAATAAGAACATATAGCAGTCATGTTATGTGTGCTATTTACAATGAGCAAGACAAAACATTTTGTTTAAGTTAAGGTAGCTTCAAATTCTAGTTGTGTATGTGAACCTAGAGTGATTTTCCCAACATATTTCATGATTCATTTTTTTAAAGATAGATATTAATTTTTTCCATTATTTGGATTCAGTCAATTTCAAGTCATTCCACCTTCCAATGCAATGCCCTATCTTCTCCCTTTTCTGCTATGTCTCCTGACCTCACTCTGACTCCTTTGCAAGATCACCCCCGGTCTGTGTAAAAATGCACATGTACAAATGGGTGCCAACTTTTTGAAAAAGTGGCCCAAGTTTTTCTACATACATTGCACATATGCACTATGGTTCTCTTCAAAAGACCATTGAAGTCAGTGGAAAGCCTTTCATTTGGCACAGGGAGCTTTGAATCAGGGCATGTTGATTAGGAAAAAAATAAAAGTGGTTTACATTCCAGCCATGTCCTTGTACAACCCACTTCCAGCTTTGCTGCATGCTCCAGGTACATTCCTAAAATTCCAGGGATTTTTGATAGCATGTTATTGGATGATGGCAGCAGAGATGGTGCAGAAGACTGTTAATATTTACATTCTGTGAAAACGCGAGGTCCATTTCCTCTCACCACCTATCCCCTCACTTTTGATGAAAATTTGCTAAGAAATAAATTAGTATTTTGACATGCAATAAGTGCTTCAATGATACTATGACAGAATCAATTGCTGTTCTTTGGAGTAATGAAAACAGGATTTTTATTTGAAACTCCTGAAAAGGATGTGAAAGGCAGCATTTGGAGTTCTTTCATAACAGCTTTATTTTAGGAAACAATAAAAGCGAAGTCTATCTTTTCTTTCAAATCCATGGAGGTTAAAATTAGATTAGTTATTCACATAGTTCTTATTGAAAGCAGAAAGCTAAACACACTCTCTTTCAAATAACAGGGGAAAAATGAAGAAAACACAGTTTAATGACAGTGGCAGAGTTAGCTCCAGCCTATTTCGGATGCATAAAAATTTCTGTTGGGATTGTCTGGATTCGGACATGTATAACTTGGTGGTAAAATTATGCTGAAACCTAAAAAACACAGTTAGGAAGGGAAATATTTTTATTTTCTCAACCTAGAAATTTGAGAACTGTAAGTAAAAGCAAACAAGACAAACAAAAATATTGTTGTTTTATTGTAAATGGTCCAGATTCATATTAATATTAGATTTCTCTAATAATAGGACTTTAATTTTATATAGCTATTGGGATTTCTATTGGCCTCACCACTGTAACAGCTGGTATGGCTTGGCCTAGCTCCACTGGAATTGATGGACCTATAATGGGTAACAAATAGAGAATCTGGTTCTATGGGTACTATGATTTCAGTATAATAATTGTCGTGATGCTCTAAAAGCAGTTTACAAACAGTGATTAGTCAAATCTCACATCAGCCCTGTATGACATATGTTTACTATTCCCCTTTAATATCAGGGTAAACTGAGGAACAAGAATGTTCAAAGCCCTGATTTTCAGAGGTGCTGAGTACCCATAGTTTCAACTGACGTTGTCCTCAAAGTTACATCTTTGTGACGTTTGCCATAAAGTTAACAGCAGAGAAAGAACAGAATCTAGGAGTTTCAATTGCTATTCCCTGCTTTCTCCACTAGACAATCTCCTCTTTAGCTTAAAGATTTACACGTCATTTTGAAGTAGCAGCAGCTACTCAATAATTAAAGCAACATCAAAAGGCACTTAAGGATGGAGATAGGTGTCTAGACCTAGATCTTAAAAGGTATTAGGTGCCTAACTACTATTGATTTCAATGGAAATTAGGCACCAAAATATAATTGGATCTGGTCTCTAGGGGGATTTTCACTTAATCTGTGCAGGTGCTTTTGAAAATTCTACTTGGTACCTATTTTAGGTGCCTAAATACCCTTGAAAATTGGACACATAATTGCCTACATCAGTTTACTTCAAATTCATTGATTGCCAATTAACTTCAGATAGTTCATATGTTTGCACAAACTGTTCTGGATGCTCTCCACACATTTCACAGTGTCCAGACTAGCCTTTACAAATGTGCTGAAAACCTTGAGATAAAAGTGCGTAGTGCAGAAAAGCACTTAGTTTCCATTATAAATCCAAATTTTAGCCTTCCTCAATTCTACAAACAATCGATATTGGCCTTAAAATTATGGGCTAGCTCTGTGGCAGAGGTAAAAGCTTTCTAAAAATATTAAGATAATTTTGACAAAGTTGTTTCATGAATAATGAAGACACCAGAAAAGTGAAAGACTTTCAATAGAGTTAAAAATTTTTTTAATACTTGTCACTTTGTAGCAACTCCTATCCCCAACAAAATAAAGAATCCTAAGAAGCAGTGAATAAGTTGTGGTTCCTGGACATACATAGCTTAGCTATAGTGCAGAGAAATAAAGATTAGGTGATTATATTCTTATTAAGAGTTATTCACATTTCAAATATTAACATTTGCATGGCTCATCTGGAATTGATGAGCTAATTCTAGTTCACTGGCAGCCACAGAGTAAGTGCCAGGAAGCAGAAGGAGCTCTCCAAAGGGAGAAATTGTCTCCTTTTCGCAGTTACTGGTCAGAGTAAGAGGAGATAAAGGAAAGGAAGGAAGGAGAATCATGGACTTACCACTCTATTACACTGCACACATCCCAAGACACCTACTTTTCATAGTCCCCATCTTCTACATTATAGTCCTCTATCCCTCATAAGGTTCAAAGCTCTGTAGTTTTTAGAAGTTCCATGTGGGATTGGAGGCATTCTCCTCCATGCACTTCCTGAGGTTTGCAGGAGTGGAAAACCCCCAATTAGCTTAAGAAGACTTGTATTCCTCACGACGATTTAGGAGGGTCATCAGGGGCTACACCCATTTTCACATGAGATTTAATAGTCTTGTTACTCCCTAATAAGCCTATTTTGGCTTGTCAGAGGCTGAGCAGCCATATTTTGGTTCCTTAGAGGTGGAGAAATCTACTTATTTGGGGCTGAAAAAAAATGTAGAAGGTAGTGGACAATTGCTAAGGGTGCTCAGTATGCCTTCCTGCCTTTTCAAAAGGGTGGGAGGGTTTTAGAGGCTTCCTAAGACTGGAGGAGAAAATTGGGAGGGCCCTGGTAAATTTCCTAAACCTTGCTGATGCCCCCCTTACCCAGATGAAGCTCTTAAGACTCACTTAGGTGGTTGATGCATTTACCCAGGTGACGATCTATGCCTGGGCATTTCCTCAGCATCTGTGGGTGATGGACTTTCCTACTGTGAAAGTGAAGGGTTGTGCATCAGTTAAGTTCCCCTTCTCCTGACTGAAGAAAGAAAGGGATGTTGTGTCCCATCCTCCCTCTATTCATATACGCATACAGAGCTCCTTTCACATCTCTACTCCATGTTAAGACATTTTTAAAAATATTAGGATATTCTCAGAAGAAAAACCAAAACCAAACTCTATTATGGTGCATTTTAGGTTGACAGTAAATTAGGAATTTCTTGCAGGGATTCTGTAGGTACAATGCCCCTTTTTTAAAAAAAAGAGGGAGAGAGAAATATTCTAAATACCATAATGCTGTCTTGAGCAAATCTGAAGTTCATCCTACCTTATACATCCCTAAAAATGACTTCATCTTATTAGTAACCACAAAAACTGGAATGCATTACTTTTATGGTCATGGAGTGGTTGTGTTTGACCTTTCATTCTTCTTCTGCCACAGAGAAAAGCTCTGGCAAAATGTTCACTAAATATTAACATTAAATAGATATTATTAAAGATTTAAAAAGTACATGAAGCAGTCTGATTAAGGCTGTTTGTAGAATTTTAAAATCAAACTGAACCGGTTGTGTTGGTTTAAGCACAGTTTAGTGTATCCCCAGTAGCTATGCTGAATCAACTTGAGAACTACTGTGTCCCACTAGCCCCCTTAAAAACTATTCTAGTTGCAGTGACTTTTGTGGCACAACTCCCTGAAATAAAGTATGCGGGGAGATATCAAAAGTCCATCAATGAATTGTGGGATAATAGTAGGATGATTGATTGAACTGTTTCAGCTTGGCATTCATGCTAGCACCACGCAAGTTTATACTGAAACAGTTTAGACTAAACTAGTTCTGAAACATGCTGAAAGCCCAGTCTACTCCAAACAGTTCTTACGTTTGTAAATTGGTTGAAGTTTTGTGGATGTGGATAGGAAATATTTTGCAAACCTTCTTGTAAATCAATTTTTAGAGTGGATTAAACCAGTTCCCCGCGTGATACATTTACTAGGACAGACGAGTTTTACGAATCTTCCTATTTTAATCTCTCAGCTTCAGTCTGTTGACTCTAGTGATGTGATCATGTCATAAGTTGACCAGTCACAACGAAGTCTTACAGGCTAGGCAAGACCTGAATTCTGAATGCAAAAAAGACTTTTTTTTTTTTTTAAAAGCCCCACCATAACACCACCGCAACCATCTTCCAGGCTTCTTTGTACAACATAAAGAGAAAGGGGGCACCATTTTATTTTCTCCCTCTGGGCAAGAAACACTAAATTGCAAATGCTAGGACATGTAAAACAAAGACTGACAATCTGACCTCTGTGTACATAATATTCCATTGTATCTTTCTATTTTTAAAGGGAGTAGAAGTGTTAGATGGCCAGGCATTTTTCACTGTAAGACTGGACATAATTTAAACACATGCATTTTATCAATTGATTCCTAAATGAGAAAGCACATCACGTAAGTACAACATATGTGCAAATCTTTATATTTTGGCTCCTCTTCGAGTATCATATATTTTGGGGGGCTTTTTATCATTCCTGGTTGTTTTCATGATAAGAACTATACTGCAGCACAAACTCTGCACTTGATGCTGATGTCCTTGAACAGATTCATTTAAACAGGAAGAAATCCATAAGCATAAAAAACAGAATTACTTCATGAGTAATAATGCCACTATGCTGGTGTTATTGCATCATTTCTGCTGGAATTGTTTCTCCTAATGCACAAGTTAACAGAGTGCATTTTAGATGGATGCTGTTGCTTGCAACTTTAACCCTTTGCCAATATATTTATTCAGTTAAAGTTACATCAACAAGATTTACAGGTTGTTGGAGGATTTCTATTTCTATGCATTTTTCCATTTTCCTGTACTATTGTATTTTTATAGTTATTTCATATATTTTGTATCTTCCCCCTTACCTAGGTAAATTGAATGAAAGTATGCATATATGATTTATTAGTAACTATACAAGAATCACTATTAACATCTTGAATTTCAAATAATTCGGCACGTTAACTTTCCATAAAGAGTAAAATATACTCTTTGCTATACTATATTCGTGCAGAAAGAGTATTGTCTGAGTGTGTTAAACTACATAATACAACCTAAAAAAATAAAAATAACAAATATTTAGGGGTAATATTAAGCATCTGCATTATGGCAATAATCCTTTTTCCTTTGTACATCATTATAAAGTTGCAAGTAGTTTTGCTGAATAAGCTTCAACATCAGTACCTAGAAAAATATTTTTTGTTATGACAAGCTTAACTGGGATGGAACTATTTCTACTTCTATAAAATCTACTCTTAGCATTTAATAATGTATTTCTTATTTTTCTTAATAAGCCTCATTAGATTGGTCTTTAAATATCACTGAACATTTGGTGACGTCAATTCAAGATTAATAAAGGAAAATCTTTAATTGATGCCTTTTCTGAACTTTGAGATCAAGGTTTAGAATGATCAATTTAGAATAATTTTGTGTTGCTATATGATCTGGTAGATGCATAGATCCTATAATTAAGAACTCAGTATTTTGGAGTTTTCCTATGATATGAAAATTGTCCATCTTTTTGAAATTATGGAATGCATCACCACAAAGCCAGAATTTAATGTGCTATCAGTTTATATAATCTTTCTGCAATAGAAAAGGTTTGAAATCCACCCTAAAACTAGGAGTCAGATGAAGGTTTGTCTTGGTTTCATGAGCCCAATGCAATTAGGCAGCATGTGAATGTGTGCCATATGCATTTATTGCTCCTCTTAGCATGTGTTACTTTGATGTGTTAGGTTAGAAAGCTAACTCTTTTTGTTGGGCAGCCTTCCTCCTGGGTCTTTATACTGCTTAGCAGTTGAGTCCAGACTTTGAAACACAGCCTAATTTAGAGGCGGATGCTGCAGCTGCTGCTGTCATTTCAGCTGATTTTTTTTTTTGCTTTGATGTCAGCTTAGAATGTTGGTTGTTGCATCAGTACAGCAGCCTCCATGATTCGCAAAACAGAAACCACATAATTCTAAGCATTTGTCTTTGCCTTGAAATCTAATTTGGGCAGCCAGACTCATTCACAATTTGTTTAATGCAATGTTGCATTCTCACTTAATTTAACCTTCTTAATCAGAAGGAAGAAGTACATTAAAGAGAAAGAGAGAGAGAGACAAAAATCCTTTTGAATTGTTACATTGAATGGCTGTGAATGGCTGCTAACATGAGAAGACAGAATATTTTTTGAGTGAAAAAGGCTACAATGCCTATCCAATCCTGCCTTCGTCCTTTGAGTTTGAAGTTGTACCCTACAATATCAACTTTTCCCTCCAAATAATCATCCAGTTTCTTTTTGAAACATTATATTGATCATTCTTCTAGCTGCTGTCAGTCATTCATTTTGTACATTAAGTCTGGAGTGTACAAAGAAATTCCACCTCAATTCCTCTTGTGCTTGGTCTTTATTTTGCTTTGGTTTCTGCTCTCTCTTTCTAGTGCTTGACACCAGCTCAGTGATCCTAGTAGCATTGATCCTTTCTGTCCCCTTTACAATTTGGTGTATCTCAGTGAGGTTCCCTCTCTTAGGCCAAATCCTGCCCTCAGATGTGCAAGCCATTTTTCCATTGATTTCAATGAGCGTCACATACATCTGAGGCCAAGATTTGGCCTTTAATCTTCTCTATTTTAAAGAATATAGATTTACTGTAGTTTCTTTGACCGCTTTTTAATAACTAAGATTCTCACTCCTCTGTGTTGTTTGGGGTACTTTTCCTGTTGCATTCTATATTACAGACTGGAGAGAGTATTCCACAATGCTAGAATAATTCCTTCCAACTCATGTTTCCCTTCATGTATTTTCTCTTTTTACTGCCACTGCACAAAGGATTTGAGAATTGTTTCTTCTATTAATCACACTTATTCAATAATGCAGAAATATCAAAGCTATTATCATTTCATGTCTCTTTCTTGTTAGCCTGAGTATCTTAAATTTCTCTGTGCTGAATGTACTAGGCCACTTTTATGACTATGCATTTAGTGTATTCCATTTCTCTATAATAATGGAGATGGGTGTTTTCCCTAGGTTTCATTACATCAGATAATAGCTACAGAGAGCTAGAATAAAACAGCTTTGAAAGATCAAAATATTTAATATTTTAAAGTAAAAGTTTATGGAATATTTAAATTTAGAAATCTCAAGTATTCTTAAACAGCATAACAAAATAAGTATAAACATGAGACAGTTACCGGGTAAAAACAATAACACCACAGTAATTTGTAATAGAATGGCTGCTACTTTGGCAGTGAATGCAGTAATGGCAAATGAACATGGCAGATAATAGTATTTTTAGAAATAACATTCCAAAGCCAAACAAAAACCCCTCTGTGGAATGGCCAAAATCCTTGTTAGTCTGTTTTCTTGGTCAATGGAAAGGAAGATTCATTAGCCTTGTCATTTTGCGTTGGAGAGAGTTGGTTGATTTCTTTTGTAACGCAACAGATATGTTCTATTGCTCAGTTGAAAATCTACTTATAGAATCATGGAATCATAGGACTGGAAGGAACCTCAAGAGGTCATCTAATCCAGAACCCTGCTCTTATGGCAGGACTAGGTATTATCTAGACCAACCCTGACAGATGTTTGCCTAACCTAATCTTAAAAATCTCCAATAATGGAGATTCCACAGCCTCTCTAGGCAATTTATTCCAGTGCTTAGCTACTCTGACAGTTAGGAAGTTTTTCCTAAAGTCCAATCTAAACCTTCCTTGCTGCAATTTAAGCCCATTGCTTCTTGCCCTAGCCTCAGAAGTTAAGGAGACCAACTTTTCTCCCTCCTTCTTGAAACAGCCTTTTATGTACTTGAAAACTGTTATCATGTCCCCTCTCAGTCTTCTCTTCTCCAGACTAAACAAATTACATTTTTTAAACCTTCCCTCAGAGGTCATGTTTTCCAGACCTTTAATCATTTTTGTTGCTCTTCTCTGAACTTTCTCTAATTTGTCCATCTTTCCTGAAATGTGGCAGCCAGAACTGGACACAATACATGGCGTAGAGTAGACTAATTACGTCTCGTGCCTTGCTTATAACACTCTTGTTAATACCTACCAGAATGATGTTTGCTTTTTTTGTAACAGTATTTATTACACTGTTGATTCATGATTAGCTTGTGATATCCCTTTCTGCAGTACTCTTTCCTAAGAAGTCATTTCCCATTTTGTATACGTGCAACTGATTGTTCCTTCCTAAGCAGAGTACTTTGCATTTGTCCTTATTCAATTTCATCCTACTTACTTCAAACCATTTCTCCAGTTTGTCCAGATCACTTTGAATTTTAATTCTAACCTCCAAAGCACTTGCAACCCCTCCCAGTCTGGTATCCACAAACTTTATAAGTGTTCCCACAGTCTAAATCATTGATGAAGATATTGCACAGAACCAGACCCAGAACTGATCCCTGTGGTTCTCTACCCAATATGTCCTTCCAGCTTGACTGTGAACCACTGATAACTAATCTTTAGGTATGATTTTCCAGCCAGTTATGTACCCACTTTATAGTAGTTCCATCTAGGTTGTATTTCTCTCCTTTGTTTATGAGAAGGTCAAGTGAGACAGTATTAAAAGCCTTACTAAAGTTAAGATATACCACATCTACCACAAGGCTTGTTACCTTGTCAAAGAAAGCTATCAGGTTGGTCTGACATGAGTTGTTCTTGACAAATCCATGCTCACTGTTACTTATCACCTTATTAGGTGTTTGCAAATTGGTTGCTTAATTATTTGCTTTCCGGGTACTGAAGTTAAGTTCTGTAATTTCCTGGGTTGTCCTTATTTCCCTTTTTATAGATTGGAAATGTCCCATTCTTAATAGTGGCAATGGAAATAGAAGTTCCACTGGGACATTGCCAGGGAGAAAGAACCACAGGAAGAAAAAAAAACAAGCAGAATTGCAGTGTGAAGACCCATTTTCCAGCTGCAGATGGTTCTAGTGAATGAAAACACTGTAAATAACTGGAGTCTGTGCATTTTCAAAGCCTCCTCAACCCTGGTGTGAAAGAGAAATTCACTGGAGGGAAAACAGCATTCCTAACTAAGGCTTTGTCCTATAAGGCTGAAGAAGGAGGTTTTGACAGTGTAGCAAAAAGGAGGCCATGTGGCTTGCCATGAGGAGCCATCTTATGAACTGGCTGGCTTCTACCATTGCCTTGGCCTCGTACCTGCTTTATTCATGCTTTGCCACTGGAATAGTGATTTGCCATTAAAATGTCTACAGAATGCTTCATATTTTAGAGAGGCTCTGCACCAGTGTCACAGATTTGCCTAGTCTTCTTTCTGTTCCCTCCGCTGCCACTCCACCATCCCCAACATCCCTTTAATGTCCTGTGTGTCTGCAATAGCTGGATTCTGGCAGTATTCCTTAGCACTAGGGCAGAGTTTTCTGCCCCTTGCAGGTGCTGGCAGAGTACATGTAGCGTAGTGGTTTTCAAACTTTTTAGGCTGCGCACCCTGTTCAAATAATGTAGTCTACTGCATACCGCTGTCTGACATAGGGTCATAACATACCTATGAAAACAGAAAAAAATGGTCTGTAAGGGATAAGTCTGCCATAGGATTTTTCTCATAACCCCCTGATGAGAACTCACGTACCCCAGTTTGAAAACCCCTTCTGTAGAATACCTGGGTATAGTTCAGGGAGCATGCACCTACACTCCACTCCCCATAAGAACTTGCAAATTCAATAAAGAGAGAGGGGAGGAGGCATATGGTAGGTGTTAAGAAAGAGCACAGAGAGTGATGCATATTTCCCAAAGAAAAGGGTAAAACTCTCCAGAATGATAAATGAGAAAAGATGAATTGCTGGTGGTGGGTGAATAGTTCTGGAATACCATTCAGTATATTGATTCAGATAAAAACTCCCACAATTATTAGAATATAGCTAATGCGGAGCTCCAAAACTGAACATCTGACATATATTGTAGCTATAAAGTCTTACTGGTGGTCTGGATTGATTGCGGGTATGATCGTAGGTAAAACTTTCACCCTATTACACAGTCTGTTGCAACCAAACAGACCAAGAACAAAAATATATGCAGAGATTGAGAAAGTACTTCATTTGCTTTTTTGCTTGAAAGCAGCTGGTGATCTCTGAAAAACTGCCGTTTAATAAGAGGCCAAGCAGAGGTAGAAATGGTTTGACAGTCTGTGGTTTGCTGAACATTTTGAATTCAAAGGTGTGTCAAATGACACTTTGTGCAACAAACTGGTTTGTGAGGCTACATACCAAACTCCAGCAATACACAAATGCCTATTATGTGAACCAAAAGGCTGTGGAAATTAAGTTTACATTAAGTTACATTAAGAAATAAAGTTGCTGAAAGAGAATCATAAGCACTGAGTGCACCCACGAAAGTGTGCTAGAAAACAGTGGACATGTCTAGCAAAGTCTCAGGTTCTCAGGGATGTTTCAGGATGGCAAGACAATGTGCCAGCAAATCCGGAAAAGGTATTGAACTTGCCTGAAGGCAGAGGAACATGGGCATAAACTAGACTGGTGCTGATAAATAGGAAATCAGAACAATAAACTATCTCTGAGTAAACTGCTTAGAAAAACTTTGATAGAAGCATACTTTGTTTGAATATGCTGTCAAAATTGAAACATTTTGCAAAATTGGGTTGATTTCACAGGAATTTCTTTTAGAAGAAAATCAGAAAAAAAAAAAGATTTCCAACAATGTTGAAATGTACTGATTCTGCATTTTCAGCATGAAATGTTTTGATTTTTCATTTTGAAATGTCTTTTTCATTTTGTATTATACGCTGTAATATAACACAAATGTTTAAAATGTGAAAATCCAAACAAAATATTTTGATCAACCCAAATCAATTTTTTTCTCAAAAATTTCCTTTGTGGAAAATTTCAAAACATTCAGGTTTTGTTCCAGAGGAGTAGCCATATTAGTTTGTATACAGCAAAAACGAGAATTCTCTAGCACTTTAAAGACTAACAAGTTTAATTTTTGCAGGCATAAGCTTTCTTGGGCTGTAACCCACTTCATCAGATGCAGGAAATGGAAATCAGATAGATGGCATATATATACAGTCAAAGGAAGGTACAACAATGAGGGGGGGGTAGGTAATAGGAAAGTCCATACAGTTCAAGTAGCTGAGGCCTATTCACAACCATTCATTAGAAGGTGAGAATGTGTGAACAGTGACAATTACTTCTTGTAATGAGATAACCATTCCAAGTCCCTATTCAGACCCAGTCTGATTGTGTCAAGTTTGCAGATCAGTTCTAGCTCTACAGTTTCTCTTTGAAGTCTGTTTTTGAAGTTTTTGTGTAGAAGTATGGCATTTTGTTCTAATTCAAGCCACAATTTGAAATTTTGAATGGTCTAAATGTGAAACAGCTCTAATGATAAGGAAAAGAACTTGCAGCCTGTGAAGCTAGACTAGAAAAAATATAAAGAGCTGGTCCTGCAAAGTGCTGAGTGCGTTCAACTGGCACTAATGTCCCAGGAACCACTCAATATTTTACAGGACTTGGTAGAACGAATACCTCATATAACAAAATGATCATGCACATTCTTACCATGGTTGTTTGCAGTGTTGTTGTAGCAGTGTTGGTCCCAGGATATTAGAGAGACAAGACGGGTAAGTTAATATCCCTTTTTGAATGAACTTCTGTTGGTGAAAGAAACAGGTTTTTGAGCTAAACAGAGCTTCTCACCATGCACAACCAGGCAAGAATCCAACCTGGCCTGACCTTCAACCATAAAACTTATCTCCAGAGCTAACTCTTGACAATCCTTGCCTTGAACTAAGGCAAAAGGCCAAGAATACTAATCCAGAGACCAGCGACAGGGTAGAGAAATAAACAGATTTTTCTGGTTGTCAAATACCAAAGTTTGAACTCCCTACTGCAGCTACGCTAAACTATCTAATTTCCAGAAAGTAGAAGTCCTTTTTAATTGTCTATTTGGAGCTATGGTCCAGTGCATGTAAAAATAGTTGGCATTGCCAGACATTCAGAATATCCCTCAGATGATTTAGGCAACATATAATTCTGCTGAGGCAAAAGCCATGTCCCATTGATTGTGATTTAATGAGTTATAGCCATAGTCTAGAATTCTAAGTGATATGAACTTCACTGTGTACCTTCCTAATGATGGATCCCACAGCTTAACAGTTATACAGGCAAGGTTACAGCACATTTTCAATTGTCTAGCCTTCTTTGAGGTTCTGAGGGGAAGGTGATCCATAAAATAGAAACTGATGAAAGGTAATGTAAATAATGATGTTTTAGCCAAGTGTTATACATGGGGGAAAAATCACCATAGCAATCTTGGTTATTGTTATACAGGAAGCTTATTGTTTCGTTTCTGTGCTTCACTTACATCTTTGTTGCCTGACTTTTGTTTGAAAAGGTCAGATTTTGAGTAATTGTTTGATGCTATAATTAAACCTAATTAACAAGTAATTCAAGGAAGAAGGCTGCATTATCATAAGAAATGATTTTTTGTGATGATAAACTATCAAATAAAGTTCGTGCATTGTGTGCATGTTAGTTAGCAAGAACACTCCCAGATGAAAACCTTGGTGTTTAAGTTTTCTTATTTCTGTAGACATGTCATTTGTTTCTGGACTTCTTTATAGCTACTTCATGTACACTTTCTCTGTAAATCAAAAACCCACACATTAAGGAATTGAGATGATAAAAAATAATATAAATGGTTTAAAGAGAATTAGAATGTACTGCAGGGAAAAATCATAGGGAAATCCTATGGAAGAAGAAAAAATCTAGTCGTATTTTTTATTAAAAAAATCATCAACACTATAAAAACTTTTCATTTTTTACCAAAAAATGTGCCTTTTAATTATTTTTGTTGTATCAAAATATGAATAAAATGGTTATAAAAACTTTTCATTTACAAAAAAGTGGTTTTCATAAATGAAAAAATTTGAAATGTTACATGAAATGAAATATGAGTTCATTTCCAACACTTTGAAATTTCAAAATTTTTTCTTCACACAGTATTTGTCAATTTGCCTCCTAATATTGTACTATCTTCTTTCTCACTGTTCATCTCTAAGGATCAGGTGACAACCTTATATGTAAGAATGAATGCACTTCTCCTTCTGAGGTAAAAGAGTGTGCTTTGTCTTTAGATCAGGGATCTGAACAAGGTAGCAAGTGTATGCTTCTCATGTGCCTTGATTTACTTTATAATAGGGTCTCCTTTCAGTGTGGTTAAGAAAAAGCAAGATCATCAGGCACTTCAAAGTGCTTTCACATTCCATAAATTGTTTTTTTGGCAGCAAGCAAATGGAGGGATGAGCTGGTAGAAACCAGTAACATTATGATTCATCTTCAATGTGATCTCCACAAGAGGTCTTAGGGTAGCACATGGACTCTACATCCTCCACAATAGTTGGAGGATATAGATGGGGCTCCTTTCTCCTGAAAGTATTTCTGCAGTACTGAAAAGTCATTAATGGATCAACTTTGTATAAAGAATATTGCAAATACACAAAGAGTGGAATTTCACCTGACAGATGCTTTTTCAGCTGGTGCAGGAAAAGGTTATTTTGCATTGTTAGGAGTGGCTGAAGATATGTGCATCTTGGTCAGAAGTGTTTGACATTCTTGTGCTTGCCTAAGAACAACTAAATTAAGGCCAGACTACAGAAAGGTGTAGATTTCTTCATCCTTGCTGGCACGGATCACATTTGCTCTCATTGACCCCAATCCTAAAAAGACTTACACATGTGGTTAACTTTGTGCACTGTGAATCCTTTCACTAAGGCCAAGGAGACTATTTGCAGTGTATAAAATTGAGCACATGCTTAAGTCTTTGCAGAGTGAGGGATATTATGGGGAGGGATAAATTCACTGGAAGGAAACCAAACAGGAAACCGCTCTTAGATCTTAGACAGAGTTTTTAGCATATGACTGAAATTTATGATTTCTCTTTACAGATTTCACTTGTTGACTAATTCTGGTTAATAAACAGGAATCTGTTGCCTCTTGCTAAATATAGAAGTTACTGACTTGAGGTAATTTCTCACAAAAATACCCTTCTTTTCCCGCATAAGGAGAACAAATTTTTTTATTTTCCCAAATCCACAAAATGGTGGATTTTTGTGAAAGTACCAAAAACATTTTCCTGCAGCTTGTCATGTCATTTTGACAAGGAGCGATGTCCAACCTTGCTTATATATTCCCCTCTGTTCCCACCTCTTCCTGGCTGCTCTAGTGGTGGTCTTGCTGCATGTTGCACAGATGTTTCTTCCACTCAACTCCATGGTTGTTTTTCAAGTGGCTTCTTAGAGCAAATGTTTCCATGTGTGCACGCTCCTTCTTTCTGCTGACACCTTTTCCTTCTATACAAACAATCTGCTGCTGTCTTTCAGATCTAGAGAGATAATGTCCCATTCCACAGATGCTGGTTTTCCTTTTAGGTTGCTTGGTACTGGTACACATGGTCAGCAGGCAATACCTCCCTTCAGTCTGTTCCTCATGATCAACAGTGTTGATGTTTTGTTCTTTCAATCGTATTTCCCCCTGTTACCCTTACTCAGACTGCTTTTTTTTCTTTCTTTCCTGTAAATCTCAACTTTCTTTGTATTATTGGCCCAGATGGGATGTCTTCATTTCTCACTACATCTTGAAAGGAGATAATCTTTATCCAAGTTACCACAAACTATTGCCTGTCATGAGTTTCCTTTCTTCAGTGACTGGCAACATCTTGATGTTTTTTTCTAGTTGTTTTGGCTTGGGTATTTTAGGTTTTTTTTGAGGGGTGTGTGGCTTTACACTAGTGCAATTAAATTCACTTTCTGCAGCACTGTCATTGTTCTTTTGTGTTTCTGCATTGTATTCAGAGTGATGGATTCTGGATTATTGAGAAGAGATGAGCAAAGATCAGACCTAGTGGTAAAAGAGATGATCTCCTTGTTAATTTTGTGTGTGGTAATAGCTATAGCTAAGATTGCCTAAGCATTTCCGTTCTAAAGGGTCCTTTTCTTTTGCTTATAACTTTGTCAAACCTTTCAATTTTAGAGCTGAAATTTTGCAGACATAGTCACTGTCCAGGGGTAAATTCACCTGAAATTTTGGCCAAATTTGGTTCAACAGCTTTTGAGTATGAAGGAAGTGAAAACAAAAACAAAACACTTTGCCAGCATGACACATTTTTGCAACCTTTTATGAACAGTGCTGGTGCATCATTCATTATACATCATTCAACATGGACATGAGGGCCAGATTGTCTCTGGTTGTTTCCCATCTCCTCCTTTCCTCCAGGTACATAAACAGCAGCCAGGGACAATTCCTCAGTGACTATATTGGTACTGGATGGTGATTAAAAAAAGGAGGTGTATAAAATGACATAGGGGTTCTATGGCACCTGCCTTAATTTGGGCCAAATTTACTTGAAATTGCCACAGTGTAAATTTGGAGTAAATCCATTGAATAGCCCACTGACTGAGCCAGTCGTTCATCACGAAAAACATGATATGATCATATAATTACAGACTGCATAGTAACACAGATGCATAAAAGTTAAAGTAAGGGACCCAAAACCCTCCAGCTTGTCAAAAGTGCTACAAAAGTGTCTGGGGGCAATTACTGGAGAGTTCTGTATTGTTTTATTTTATAAGAGCAAGGAAAGGTTATATAAATATTCATATACTTTTCTTTATTTTGATAAAAATGTAAGTGTACTTTGGAAAGAAATAGTTAAGCTATTTAAGCTACCATGTTTTTCAGTAAATTTGGATTGGAACCTAGAAATATTTACAGTACCTGACAGTTTCACTTTATAAAAGTGGGATGGTATTCATTATTCTGTAGGTTTATGAATAGAGCTGCATGAATACTTCCAAATATATTCATAAATTCACTTTTCAAATGAAATTTATTCACTTTCCAGGAATACTTGGAGGGACAAATTTTCACCCTAAAGTGTTCTATGGCCATCTTAATTGCTCTTTGTGGCTGTGGGGAACAGAAACAATGTATGTGATTTACGTAAACAATCACATAGTGAAAAGAGTGAAATATATCTACACACTATAAATTAACATTTCCATTCCTCACTCCCAGACATAAGGACTAAATCTGGACCAAATGAATCTAACCGCAGGACCACATCTTATGACTTGAGAGTGTTAACGCAGGTCTTCTATAGATTCATGCTGTAGTGCTATTTGGGGTTCATGTATGTTTTCTCATATTCATCAGGTGCCATGATCACAGTGTGACTATAAACAACAATCACTAACACAATGAGAATTCCAGGGAAGTGCAAGAGTCAGAGTTCCTTTATGTCTTTCTTTGGTGATAGGGCAGTAAACATACCACAGAACATGTTAATACCTGATATAGAAAAATCAGAATTATAATTAGTTATATGGAAAAACATAGAGTTTTCCAGATTTTTCTAAGAGTAAAGGGATTATATACCAATGGTGCCTGGAAAATGTGCAATATTTGTGCTTTACATAGTGTGCTAGTAATGTGTCTGGAAAAAAAATCATTATCTCAAAGATTTCCTGTCCTTTAGAGACTACTTTTTGTCAGCAGTGGGCCAAGTCCTTGACCAGAGAGGACAGTGGGTACAGAGTGCTAGGGGTGGCATGGACTTCTTTCAGTGCCATTTGTAAGGCATGTATTGTAATATATAAATTACGTTATATAGCACTTCTAACACTGACATAGGCCATGTTCTCAAAAGGCAACCACCCCAAATCTGGACCTGATGCTAAGCCATTTCTATTCTAAAACCACATATGTATGGGAATTAACAGTACACAAGCACACCCATTTACCAACATCATCATCATCATTATTGTAATGATTATGTTAGCTCCTAGTAGCTGCAGCCAAGGATCTGTGTTCCATTGTTCTGTACAGAAAAATAGCAAAGCAGACTGCCTCTGCCCAAAAGAGCTTGTACTCTAGGTGTGAAATCAGTGGCAAAACTCCCATTGACTTCCATGGGGCGAGGAGGTTACCCTAGCTGTTAGACAGGGCATGACAGGAAGATAAAACAGGGTTGGAAGATCAGATGACAATAAAAATGAACCAAGTTTCAGCAGAATAAGCAGTGAAGCAAAAGTGGCAGCTTGTTACTTGCCTAACCAAGTGTATTGACATCATTGTATAAAATATGTAGATGTGTACCATAGTGCACACAGAGAAACATTTTTAATTATAAAGAATGTAAACCCTTTTGCTTCATTTTGTAGCATTATAGAACAATGAATAGCGAATACAACCACGTGAGTTTGAGGAAGAAATGCCTTGGCAGTGTTGAAATGCCTGCACTCATCATCATCATAACCCAGACAGAAAAGAGATTTTACGCTTTTTACAGTGGAATTGTTTTTATAGCAAATGCATATTTTTGTACTAGAATCTTCCAAATAAACAATGGTGTTATGAAACATACACACATTTGTATTTTTATGGGTAATATAGCTTTCCTAATAACCTTTTCAAGGGAAAGATTCTGCCTGATTTACAGAAAATGGAGTCTCTGTAAATTTGATTAGGCATCTGAGCACATCAGCCTATCTAGCTGCTACGTAGCTGATTACACATAGGTATGCGGTGTGAAGGCAGTTTAGCTTGGATCATACCATGTCTCTAACCAAAGTGGATTTAGAGATAATGAGCTTGCATCTTAGAATACTTAGGGTTGCAGCATGCTCTCTAAACTGATGATGCAGCAGCTGCATAATGCAACAATGTAATTTATTCATGTAATATGTACAATATTGCTGTAATAAAAAGCCCATTGGTGGTTCCTCTAATTCTTTATCTGAACATCCTGTTATTAGTAGCTGTGTAAGTCAGTATTTCACCATTTCAATATTTGGCTATTTGCAAGTCCAAGCTATAATATTTTAAAAGATAAAACATTTTATACAGTGTGAGCTGTACTTTGAATCTGCCTGTACTGAGCTTAGTTCTTTAGCTTGTGAACAAGACATTTTGTACCGATTTCAGGAAACCTGAAAATTACACAAAGAGAAATGACAAATAAGACTAGATAGATTCTGGACTTGGTACAAAATACATAATGGTGGTATATTAAATCATTTTTCTTTTTTCACAGAAGGAAATTTAGGCAAAATATTTCAGAAAGAGATGCCTGCTTTACACGACAATATTTAGGACTACACCGAACTGCGTGCTGGCTTGCATTAAATAGCACTTTTTTGCTTATAAATATAGCAATGTTTATATTAAAGGTAAATTTCTTCTGAAGTAAATTTTAATAGGCATATATTAACTTTCAACAGGAGTCTACATGTAAAGACAGTGATGAAGAGCATTACAACAAAATGCTTGGAAATTAATCTGCCAGTTTGACCCAGTAACCGACATGCATACTAAAACACTGATGTGAATTGAAAATAAAATAACCACGCTTGACAGATATAATAGTTTAAGTGATTTCAAATTAACCACATCCCACTGACCGCAAGTGAAGAATGTGTTCATTCTCCCGCAATGAAACATGCTCTAGGGACTCATTATATAGAATAGAGTAAGTAAAACCAGAGTGGAGTAATTGATGCTGAGGAGGAAGGAAGAATGACAGCTATTTAATGATTCTCAAACTTATACATAAAGATACCACAAGCGCTTAATATGTTGTTTTTTTCTCTCCAATCTAGAAATATTATAGGCTTATATCTATATTGCATAGTAATTGCAACACTTGATATAGCTGTTAGGAATAATGAATCATGGCAAAGATGCATCAGCCAGAACATGGAAAGAGTGAATAACAAACAACCCTGTACCATTATGTGTATGTGCATTATGTGGCTTATTTTGCAGTGGGGGAGAGGAAGCAAGGGTAGGAGATCTACTTAAACTATCTGTCATCACCACTGGTTTTTTATGTATTAAGGGTTCCCTAAACAGGTTTTGAATCATCTCAAAAATATTAAACACTTAATTTCATTTTACATTAGCTGGATTGGTTTTTTTTTCACATACGCTAAAAACTTTGTTAAAGGCAAGTTACCAAAGCAAAATAAATTGATTGACGGATACATGATGATGAACAGGTACAGCTAGTCCACTGGGGACAGCAGGACTAAGTCCCACTGATAGTGTCAATGCTGCATTATGTGGCTGATGTATCGCAAGGCTGTGGTACCTCCTGCAACAACTGAGGCCTCCTGGTGTGGCTGCAGTCACTAGAGGCTGGAGAACACCTGGATGCCACTGGGTACCTTCAGGTCCTGCAACATTTAGACCTCAGGCAGCAAAGGGAGGAGGCACAGAGCAGAGAATATAGGCTTCTGTGGGGGTTTTCAGTTCAGTCCCAGAGCCACAGTATAAGACTGATTCACAAGTACCCAGCAGTCTTTGCTTCTGCTTATTACGCATAGCCCCACCTCTTGTTTTAGCTGCCTCACACTACGGCTATGAGTTGCACAAAGTGTTTACAAATGATGGGATGGCCTATGATCTTTAAAGCAAACCTAATGTTTGCAAAAGGCGCTGGTTTGAGAGAATCCTTCATCTGGCTACGGAAAGATGCCGACAGCACAGGGAGCATAAGGGCAAGTTTCCTCATTACTTCCCTGATGTGGCTCAGGACTCTTCTGGAGGGATCATCTCTAGGCATGAGAATAGTTCATCCTCCTTGTCCATTCACTGTTTGGTATCAATGGTAAGGTTGTCAGAAGGGGATGTTGGTTAGTGCCTATTGTTATGAAGGTTTCAGAAAATAGATAGGTCTCCACTAAGCTGAAACCACCCCCAAGTTTTACAACTGGCTGCCAAAAACCACCAACTGATGATGATTTGGCCATTACTAAGGAAATAAGTTTGAGACCAAAAATGTTGAATAAAATAAAGGAGGAGGAGCCATGGAATTAAAATCACCGAGAGAAATCCTGGAGTTTTGCCATTGACTTCACTGGGGTCAGGATTTCACTCCTTCAATTGCCACCAATGCTTTTAACCACCAAAAAAATTGTCATTCCCACTCCTTCAGTATGATGTAGCATGGACAGTTTAAGGAAAGGTTCACCAGTGAACTTCCAGACTGTGCGGAAGGGTTAGTTTTCTATTGCATGGGAATGACATGACAACCTCCTGTTGCCTGGTTATTCACGTCATCCAAAAACAGCATGTTCATAATTGTATATCCACCCAACACAGTGCTTAGCATTCCTTAAGCACTGACCCACAGGGAAGCATGCTAGTCCCTTTGGCTTTGTCTCCACTATATAGGGTCCGCTGGTGTAGCTATCGTGGCAAGCCCTCCTAGTGGAGCTGCAGTATATATCTATTGAAAGAACCTAATCGAAGCCAAGAGCTATTCCAGTTTCCTAAATGGACTAAGTTATGCCAGTAAAAGGACTTTTTTTCTAGTATAACTGCATGGGCTTTTGCTGGCATAGCTATGTTGGTTAAGGATGTGATGTTTTCACACTACTATCTGGCATAGCCATGCCAGCAAAACTTTTAAGCATGCACCAGTCCTCAGTCACCAACACCACTTACCTGTGTCATCTAGAGGTGGCTAGGAGGTCTCCAATTAATGCACTAATAAGGATCAACTCTACTTACCTTGAGATACGTGACAAAATAACAGCACAAGGTGGATTTACGCTAATCCAACAGTCTTCATTATTAACGTGTCCCATTATAGATGTGTCCCATCTAAACAAAGTAATAGCTGTCTTTCTAGGAGCAGTATCTTTCCCATCCATCAGAGGGCACCACACTGACTAAGGAAGGGGTTTTTATTTTATGTTTTCTAAAATATTTTCAGGAAGTTGCCACTTTAAAACTCTTTTCCTGCTTGAGTTGACAAGTCCAGACCCACAGTAGGTGTTTGTTTAGGCAGGCCGAAGATATCTCTTGCTTCCCTGTATGGGCTAACTGTTTCTCCCCTGCTGGGCCATAGTGTAAGCCTTGTGGCTCTTAGGGTATGCTTACACTGCAATTAAAAACCCATGGCTGGCACTTGCCCTTGCCAGTTGACTCAGGCCAATGGGGTGCGGTCTAAGGTATCATTTAATTGTGGTGTAGATGTGCAGACTCGGACTGGAGCCTGGTCTCTAGTACCCTGCATGCAGGGAGGGTCCTAAAGCTCAGAATCCAGCTTGAGCCCAGACAGCTACACTACAATTAAACAGCACCTTAGCCCAAGCCCCGTGAGCCTGAGTCAGCTGGTCCGGGCCAGCCGCGGGTGTGTCATTGCAATGCAGACATTCCCTCTGCTAGTGCTTGTAAACCTCACTAAAAAGAGACAAGATTTGCTTCCTTTTAGGAAGCTAAATTAGCCTGATGATTGGTGAGCGAGAGAGCAGGAACCCTATTTTTTTAAGAGTAGGGAATTATACTCCTAGCTATTATTTAATGAAACTGTTTTAAAGTGCAGTGTAAGCTGGTGGGGTGACTCAGCTGAAACAAAACAGCAACACTCAGCGAGGTTTACAGTCATAAACCAAAACTAGATAATTGAAGCAAAAACAGTCTCTTCCCTCCCTCTCCCCTTCCCCCCAGTGTTCCCAGGCAGTCCAATTTTCTGCCTCCCTAAAGATATTTCTTTTCCACCCGTAGCTGCCTTTTCCCAGAACACCCAAGTAAGAGAGAAAAGTGAAACGGGAGTAACCCGTTGTGCACTAGTGTCTAGGCTGTGACCTTGCATCATATCACATGGAACCTTTTAAGACATTTTAGCCCTTTGTATATAATATCTTCTCTTGAGCAATTATTGTATAAATGACTGTTAAAAATACAACTTAGTCAAAGCAAGGAGCTACACCCCTCTTCAGATCTGGGCCCACACCAGAGAGGCGCTGAGCTTGCCTCAGGATCAGGCCCTATAGCGGAATGCAAAATGAGATATATTAAACAAGACCCAGTAAGTGAAAATGCGTTTGGGCATCTATGCAGCACTGCAAATGAATCAGTATATTATAGCAGAATATTATAGCAGTGCCATCTGTGCCACTGTCTGCAGGTAAAGCAAATGCAATTTTGAAATAAAAAAAAGTAAATCTCCTCAGTTAGTAAAAAACCAGAGCCGCCTCACTCTTCTTTCTTATTCCATCAGTGAGGCACACCTTAAGGCCAGACATGAGTTGTGATAGGCTGTCATGCGGTTCGGATATTATAGATGAAATCCTTCCAGGAGCAGCATCTGGCTCGTTTTGTAAGCTCCACAGTCATTTGTAGTGATGGGGTTACATGTGCCCTAGGCTTTGTCAGATGTCTGGGCTTCTTTTTCTCTAGGGTACACTTTTTTAAAAAAAAATAATCTTTGATTGTGAGGAATTCATGCTCTACAATACATGCTTAACTTACCATTATTTTGCGTTTTTTAAAAAGACCATTCTTTTATGAATAAGGCAGTTTGAAAGCTGGCCATTTATATGCTGGGTTTCAGTGTGGTTTTCTTAAGGGCCCACATTAGACTTCTTTACAAATGCAGAATAAACTCTTCTATGTCTTTCTTTACAATTCTCTACTTCTGTACCTGAGCATTTCTTGACCATAGAGTCATAGGAATGAGTGGTGGAAATAACCTGAAGCTACCTTGTCCCACTACCCCTGCTAATGCAGGGTTGGTCCCAATGGATCAGAGGGATCTTGAATATGTTCCCAAGAATTTTGTCCAATTTAGTTTAAAACAATTTAAGCAATGAGGCTTTTAACCACTTCTCTCTGGAAAATCATAATTTAGTAGTCCTCATTCTTAGACATTTTCCTGATCCTCTTTGTAAAATTTTCTTTAAACTATATCATCCTTTATCCTACTATAATTGTTCCCCTTTAGACCACCCTAATCACTTTCTTTCTGTGTTTAAAGAAAGTGGGTATACCTGAAGGCAGTATTTGACTCACCCTCAGCTCATGTATATCTGTGAATATTTCCTTCAGGAGAACTACACTGAAGATTTGACCCTATGTGTTTAAATTCTTCAGATACTTGTACATGATCAGCATATCTCACTTTACTGTCAGTTTGCCAAATCAAATTTCTTTAGTTCCTTCAAAGAATTTACAATTCAAGGGCCACACTTTCTTACATTAAGTAGTACATTACAATGAGTCGTTCTACTGAATAGGATGGTAGGGAGAAGAAGGTACTATTCAGTGTGAATAACGGCATCAGAATCTGATCCATAGTGGACAACACATAAACAAAAAATATGAACCAAGAAGATGAGGAAGGAAATCTGAGATAGGGTGGAGTGGCAACTTTCAGGAAAGCGGATGATGTAGTATAAGATTGAGGATGGAAGACTCAGCATACGTAGTTGAGTTGGTTGAGCGATACACTATGTAGCGTGCAAGCTCCTGAGTTGAATTTTAACGTATTTAAAATGTTTATAGGGAACAGACAGAGAGGTTTTTGAAGGATTGTGTGGAAGGTGAAGTGAATGAAGCTGCACAATTTATAGGATAGAGTGACTGAACTGATATATTAGGGTATGTCTATATTGACAGGGATGCCGCATCGATTCTTCGGGATCAATTGAGCGGCAGTCGAGACCCGCTCAATTGATCTGGAAGTCAACGGCATTAATCCACCCCCGCAAAAAGATTAATGCTGTGTCGATGGGAGGGCATTTCCTGTTGGCAAAACATAATGGGGACACCATAGTAAGTAGGAGTTAGGAAGTCGATGGAAGATACGCAATCTACTCTACTTAGCTTGTGTATCTCCCATCCACTGTCACCAAATATTGCTGGCAGTGTAGACCAACCCTTAGTGCTCAGAGAGTTGGTTGTGATCTAGAGGTGGCTAAATACTGCAAAACAGGGCTCATAAATGTTTGTTCAAATTCCTGATGTCTCCTTGGTTTGACCTTGTTTTTGCCCCTTTTTATTCACTGTTTCTAGACATTTGCTATAACAGGGTTTGATGGTTTGTTGTTGTTGGTTTGGTTTTTTTTTTTTTGCAGGGCTGTGCAAGGAATGGCTGTTCTTCATATGTGTACTAGGATTTTTCTGTGTTTTTGTTATTTGTTATTAATCAATCATCATTCATTATTTGCTACCATTTTTCTGTCATCCAATCGGATAGCAAGATGAATATGATGAAACCTAGGCCACACACAGCAAATAATAAATAGTGACGAAAGGAAGTGAACAATCTGAGAACAACCTATAACCTGAAATTTGTTCGCCTAAACTGTTCATAAGCAATACTGAGTTGTCAACAAATCTGTAAATAGCAAAGTTGTTTTCAGAACAATTTTTATACCAAGAAAAGAACATTGCCCTCTTGAAGTGGTTTAATTTATTCACCATATATTATCTTTAGAAATTGTTCACTCCAAACATTCGCTTGTAGTAGTTAACCATACCTAGGGTTTTGGGTCACAATCTGTTTAAAAGATAACAAAATAAAGTTGCATTGTACTGTATCATTGGTCACTGTCCTTTTATTCCTGCCTGACAACCATCTTTCAGTTCTGTATTTTAAAGCAATGTTGACTGAATAAAAGGAATACATGTGGAAAGGACACATGATTTGTGTCCCTTGGTTCTATGGCTTTCTCAAATTATGGCTTTGGGAGATAGCCCTGATTTTCTCCTCAATACACTCACCTTCCTTCCCACTGCTAACCCCTGTGCCTCTCCTCCTCCTCCCCCCCCCAACCCCTGTCCCCAGAACCCTAAATCTTTTCTTTTTAAAAAATCTATATGCAATTGTGGTCTGGAGTTCCCCACACATTTACTTCCATTTTACATAGAAATGGGTTATTTGTACATAAAAATGTCCATTCCTTGATTAAATTACTTATCTGTGCCTTCACAATCATAGAAATTGGAAACATACATATTTTTGAAGTTAGGCCCTTTGCAACTAAATTAATAAGCAGAATCCATGAAATTCAAACTGAATTTATTGAAGGTGGGCAGGTGTGAAGAAGGAAAGTGATCGAATAAGAATGGAAGGAGGAATGAGAGGAGGAAGGGCCATTATTGTAGAATATTGTCTATTTGCCTGAAAAGGTTCATTGGCAGGAAAGGACAAGAGGGGAGTAGGCAGAGGGATGAAAGAGAGGGTCAAAGGTGAAGAAGAATGGATGATAATTGATTTCACAGGTATAGATTAAACAGTACAAACTAGCAAGAAGAAACTTAGACATTTCACTAAAAATTCTCCCCCCCCAAAGCACACAATGGAGAATAGGTCGAGACTGGGGTAGTGAGACATCTATTTGACCTATTCTCACAGAGGGGGAAAAACCTTGTTAAGAACTGCATATACAGAGAAATTTGGAGCTAGCCCTAGAGAGAAATGAATTGGGCCTGTAGCAGTTCAGGAATTTTTTGAGTAATTGTTTTGTCATTGAAAAATGCCAATTCATCAAAACTGAAACTGTTCACGAAACAGGATTGGATTCGATGAATTTCCTGACTTGAAAAAATGTCAAGGAAAAAAGTTGCTAAAGCATCAAAACTTTTTTTTATATTTTCTAACCAAAATTCCAGCTTTCTAGTTACAAATGACTGTAAGATAACTAGACTGAAAAAATGTATTAATAAAAAAAGTCAAAATCAAAATGAAACATTCTGAAATTATTGAAACAAAATGTTTCAATTGATCTGAACTGACAAAAAAAATGATATTTTTGATTCTCAATTATTTGAGATTTCAACATTTTGTCCTGATTTGAGACCAGAAAACATTTTGTACTCTCAAAAATATTTCTGGGCTTGAAAAGCTGTTTCCCATCCAGCAACTACTGGGAACTTATTCCCATATCTGAGAGGCAATCTTGTGGTGAGATCAATACTATATAGAAAATTGTAGCTATGAGCATTTTTTTCTCTAGAATATATAAATTGTGGGTCAAATCTTGCTCTTGTTTGTCATGATGTACTTCATATTCATCTTCAAGTAAGTGGTGCCATGTGGTTAACGTATCAGTAGCGGGGGGAGGAGGGGAAGGAGGTGAGAGCGTGTGAACGTTTAAACATTCTTCTTTTCTTTTACTTCTCACTGGACTAAGTGGAATATAAGTGGATGCCTTTGACTTCCAGAGAAGGCTCTTCTGCAACCCACTTAAACCCCATTTCTAGTGGGAAGGGGTTGTGTCTGAACTGATTTTTTTCTCTTTATATGAAGAAAATAATCAGGAAATTTAAACATAATGATTTCATTTAGTGACTATAATGCAAACACATACCTAACCATCATTGTCTCCTCTCCATAAAATGACCAAAAACATCTGTATTGTGTACTGAAACATTACACATTGCATTACAATTAGAAATGTGCTGAAGTATTGGATTGGGTGTTTATTTATGGTCCATGAAAAGTAAGATTCTATGTGCTTCTTATGTACAACTAAATACCCAAAGGTAGAGTTCTGAACATTTCGGAACCCAAAAGTCACTGTGAGAAATGACTTCATTATTCACTGAAGGAGTCTTTTTTCTTAGCAGAGTCTGGTTGCTGATAAACAATAACTAATATTACTGAAACCTGGAAACTAGAACTTAGGCAGGTTGACCTTGATTAGAGAGAATGCCCACATGGCACAAAAGGCAAGATGCTTTAGGAATGCAAGCTACCCAAGGTTCACAACAGACATCCTCATTAGAGCTGTGCACAAACATTCTCCCCTTTAACACCAAAATAAAGTTGTTCAGCAGTCACTAAAAAAACAAAAAACCTACCTACAGTTCAACCAATCCACCTTATCCACACCCCCAACACTAAACATATTTAGTTGTTCAAATATCCTAGAAAAACAAAAGCAACTTTCATAGGCACCAAAATGTCATAATGCAATACACTTTTGCAGAGATGCCTGGTGTTGCTCATGAACATTCAGGATTTTTTGCTGTGCACAGAGCCTCACTGTATTTTTGTCTAACACTCTGCCTGCTGGCAAAAGCACAGTTTCATTTGGGATCTATACTTCTGAGCCAAACTGGTAGTTTGAAAGACTTCTAATCCCTTAGCTTTATAGCCTTCTCAGTGCTGTCTACATTTTTCTCCAAATTCTCCCCACAAAAATATTCACTATGGGTTTATCTGGAGGCTGGAGGTAACTTTACTGGGCAATGACTGTCTGTTTTTTCCAGAAACCTACTCTGGTTCAGAGTTTGAAAGCAAGGAAGGTTGGTTCCTGATGTTTTTGTTATGGCCTTGCTGTGAGAAAAGAAAATAGAAATACAATTTTCTAGGATGAATTCCTCAGCTGAAGCTAAGATAATTTACACCAACTGAGAATATAGCTTTTTGATCTGTACTTGATTATTGACTTATACAAGAAACCATATTTTATTAATGAATTGTTGAGCTAAATATTATTTAATATATCATATACTGTACCTTTACTTTAGCTCAAAGAATTTGAATGGCTCACATTTTTCCTGAGTATCATAAATTTCACTTATTTGCTGCGTGAAGCTTGAATGTCTTGTCCTTTGCCAGAACTTGCTGGTTGGTTTTCCAAGTAGATTCAGATTTCTTCCAGAGTGATGTACAGATATGCAGGATTTCTGGTAATACCCTAATTAAACACGCGTCATTGGCACTGATTTTCCACATGATTATCTCAAATAGCCGTGGAAAGGCACAGAGCTGTCAATCAGTGCACAATGAATACAGGTCTGTACAACAGTGTTTGCTGAAGAGAGGAGGACTGAACTGGCTTATCTTTGCTTTTAAAGTGCTTTGCAAGACATGTAATCGTCACTTTATTGGATTCATTTTCTGGTGAGAATATTGAATGTAGTTCAGGGCACAGTAGCACAAGACATAGAAAAATATATAAGACCAGACCATGATTGTTCTTCACATTTTTATATTGATGTCAGTGATTTTTTTTGGTAGAATGATAACTGCAGTGAGGAATTTTCATTCAAAAGTTAAGTGACTTATAGTTTTTTTCCTTTCTTATATAAGTGCAATGGGAGTGGCGCTTGGAGGTAATAATGGTGAAGAAAATCCTGTGAACTTGATTCTGATCTGTGTCTCAAGAAGTGCAATGAAGCAGCGGGTGAGAGCAGTGAGGGGAAGGTGAAATTGCCTTTCTGTTTTCTTTGCATTTCTGTGCTTCTGGGCTGGCAGGGGGAAGTTCAGCCTTCAGATAAATCTAGAGTAGACCATGGGGCTGCTCTAACAGTGTGTCTATACTTCATATTGGAGGTGTAATTCTTAGCTTTAGGAGACATACCTGTGCTAGCTCTGATTTAGCTAGCACACCAAAAATAGAGTGTAGTGGCTACACCCTCATCTTGAAGTGTAGACATAGCCTAAGTTAAATGTGGGCTGCTATGGTCCGCAAAGGACATCCTGACAGCCAAAAATAGTTGGAACAAGGAGTCCATAGGCCACACCCTCTCCCTTTCCTAATAGGCCACTAGTTTCACCCCCAGTAGGCCTCTATGCTGGGGCCTATATAGGGTGAACATAGGGCTGTTATGCCAGCCCCACAGCACCTGGGGAACCCTCGGAGGACCCAGGCCTCTGTTACAGGCCTCTCTATGTCAAGAGAACTTCCTGGTGGTGAGAACTGGTTACCTTGCAGGGACAGCATAAAGGGGGCTACAAGTCAGTGCAGGGTCAGGCTTTGAACATTTTGCTCATTTATACTGTTGTGTGCCAACATTGATCACAAGTACAATACAGCTAAAAGAGAACATAAACAACTCAGGAAACAGAAAGAACTTTAAATGTAACCAAACCAATGTGATAGTGAAAAAATATCCTAGTACTTGATTGAGGGTAGTCTGGTGTGAAATTTCACAGTAAATTTGTTCCAGAGTATCTAAGGGAAATGTTAACTTTACAAGAGAATTGCCTGTGTCTGTGGGGAGAGGAAATCACCCTAGTACAATATATGCAGTGTTGTAGCCGTGTCGGTTACAGGATGTTGGAGAGACAAGGTGGGTGAGGTTATATCTTTCATTGGACCAACTTCTATTGGTGAGAGACAAGCTTTCGAGATTATGTATTCCACCTTGGAATTAGCTGTGACACTCTGAGTATGTTCCCCAGACCTGAAGAAGAGCTCTGTGTAAGCTCAAAAGCTTGTCTCTCTCCAACAGAAGTCCAGTAAAAGATATTACTGCACTCACCTTGCCTCTATAGTGCAGAATAGTAATTCTTCCATAAAACAAACTTCATTGAAACTAGCAAGGTTAGAATTAACCAAAGCCATGTCACCCCATGGACAAGTAGTACCTCTGAGTCAGTCGGGCACAATAGAATACCTTACTAGAATATTAGATGAACAAATCCTGGGATAGTTTGGGTTTTGCCAGAGCTTACTGTTTGGTTTTTGCAAAACTAAAAACTATGGGTGATTTGGTTGTGGGTCCATTAATCCAGCTCCCCCACACTGTGGAGGCATTAGCTAAATAACCCAGTTTGGGCCATCTGTAATGTCAGTATGCATCACTATTCAAACACTAATAGGATTTTAGAGAATATTTTTGTATAGTGATACAGGCGTTAATTGTCAGAACTTCCACAACTGGAGCTTGTCTTGTGCCATTAAGTCTCTTGTTTTCTATTCTTTTCTATTCTATTCTATTCAGGTTTTTATACTGTGCTTAATCACCACAATATATGAGCACCTTTTGGGAATGCGTTATGCAATGTGATGAGTGGTTGGTTCTCTTGTCCTCTCTCTCCGGAGGGAAAGGAGTATGCAGTGGATTGTCTTGTTTTGGTAGGGTTTATTGTCAGTTGTGTTTTGGTTTGTTTTTGCCAACACCATATTTGGGCAGTTCCTTTAGGCTTTAACATATGGAAACAGAACTATAGCTGCTTTTCCTCTAAAAATAAAAATTCCCGAATTAAATTCACTCCACCAACTATAAATCTCAGACTCCACGGTTGGAGCATGGGGAGATGAAATTCACACTCATCTCAACCCAGGGACCAACATGAGCCCAAATAACATCTAATTTATTGAATGCAAGATATTCTGTTGTTATAATATGGCACCTGGCTCAAATTTTCCCACACTTATATGTTTAAGATTTTTTTTTTTTTAGTTCAGAAGATAAGGAAAATGGCATGTTGGTGTAGAAGTTGTCTAGTTGCATAAGCAGATAGTTCCAGAATTTAGATATCAGATGTGGAAAGTCTTCTTTACCCTTCATAAAAAAAGTTGAACACAAACATCCTCAAAAGAGAAAACAGAAAGGGATTGCTATCCTCGATCCTGTGTTACACTGGATATTCATACGTTGTTGCAGCTGCTTCTGTTTAAGAGAAAATTATGCATTGCATCTCTAGGTACTGGTGACGCACTGGAATGAAATAGTCAAGGTTCAGATTCTGATTATTTATGTGCTACAAAACCTAATTATAGCGCACAAGAAATAGAAAAGATTTTAAAGTCACCAAAAAGCACAAGATTCAGTTAAGATGAATCCCATATCACCTGTAGTCCCTTATTCAATTATTACTCAGACAAAACTCTCATTGAATTCAGGCTTTGTCCAAGAGAAAAACAATAAAAGCTGAATACAGTTTTAGGATTTGGCTCACTGCCAGTTGCAGAGGTTTTTGATTTTTTTTGCAAGGGGCCTTAGAGTGGAAATCCTAGTAAGGAGAGCAAACTATAGAATAAGATTTTGGCACTTATGTCAGGATATTGAAACAGAGGTATAGAGTGAGAATGGTGGTAGCTATCATTTTTAGATTGTAAAGTAAGGGTCAAACTGTACAAAAAGAATTGTCAACAAAATGTGTTGTTTTCTAATTTAGTGCAGCTCAAGTGTCACCCTTAGCATCCATGAACATTCATCCTTTGAAAAAACAAGAGTCCTGTAGCACCTTAAAGACTAAAAAATTTCTGCGGGCATAAGCTTTTGTGGGCTGCAACCTACTTCGTCCCACTCCGTCACATTCATCCTTTGGATTCTCTAACTAGGCTGCCAATAGCGTATCAAGTAGTGCTACTTGAGGGGGTGTTTTAAAGCTGTAGACAAAAGTCCATTGGAACTTGCCTAAAACCTTGATGTAGAAGGGCTCAAAGCAAGAGAAGGAACAAGAATCATCCTATAACATAATGAATTGTGTAGAGTGGAGGCATTTGAATCTCTACCTATAGAAAACCTGAGAATGTACCTCATGATGCCAACACTACAGGAATCCAACAAATATTAACTGTTCTCATCAATATTCTCTTACTGTGACCTTGTTCACAATTTGATTTTTCAATCTTGAAGGACTCTTATTGCTGGTATGTCATCACTGCCAGCTCCTTGGCAATCGATTCAGCGGGATCTATTAAGCAAGTAGTTGAGACCTGCTCAATCAATCCCAGATGGGCTTTTTGGCCAACACTGGTAATCCACCTCCCCCAAAGGAGTAAGACTGTGTTGACATTACTTAGTTTGCATATCTCCAATCGACTGCTGGCAGCAGCGTAAACCAGACTTCAGGTAGTCGTGAAGTTTTCAAGTCTCATTTTTCTTTAGTTGAACTAAATTTTAGTGAAATTTTATGGATTATATTTGGAAAAAAAGAAATGTGTATTTGTTACCTGTGGTCAGCATTTCATTACGCTGGTCATATATGAATGCTGGGCATCAAGACAAACAGCAAGCTATACTTTCTTTGCAGTCTAGTAAGTAGAAAAACAGCATTCATAGTTAGACTACATGAGCTGTAAACATCCTGCATACCCACAGGCAATTACTGTACATTTTCTCAGTATAGCATTCTGTATTATTAAATAACTTTCTGAAAACCTAATTTACAGGAAAGCTTTATGATGTGAAAGGGAGAACAAAATTAGAATAAGACTGCTTGATTTAGTACCGATGTCTGTGGCTTGCAATATCCATTAATATCTAGACAGGTGCCTTTCTCCCACACACACATACAAGTTAACCACACAGCTAATGTGCACAAAGTCACAACGATCACGGCACTACACTGTAGCCTACTGGGATATTAATTTGGTCCCTAGCATAACCCTCATTATAAAGCACACCATAATAAGTACACCTCTGATAGGAAGCTACTTCACTTAGGTTCCCTTCTCATTTGAAGCTCAATATGAACAGCTTAACAACATCCATTGATCTATTGCATAGAATACAAATTACATAGGCCACAAAACTAGTCCTACAGAGAGACGTCATTGTCTGTCTATGCCGGAAGAAAGACAGGAGGCCATGGATGCAGTTTAACTGGGCTACAACTTTATTCACTTAAAATATCTGGTAGTACCTGAAAACAAATAGGAGTCCCAAACCCTTTCCCTCAGCTTCTATAAGGGATGCTTTTCTTCAAATCCTAATAACAGTATCCCTTCCACACCAAGTGCCTGTACTGCACATCCCTCACAAGTTTTACTTATTTAGTTGTGACAGTATGACCTAGACCCCTTAACCCCCTAGGTCCCACACCAGACAAGGGGAAGGTAAAAAGGTGCATTGGCTGCTCTGGTGATGAGAGAAAAGTACCTTCCCAGCCTCCTAAGAAAAGAGCAATGGGTGGATCAAAAGAAAACCTGGTTGTTTTGCCAAGCTATTGGTGGTTGAGTGCTGCCGGCCAGATTCTAGTAAAGAGGGTCTCTCCTGGATTCCATGGGACATAAATACCATCCCCCCTTCCAGTCAGCAGGAGGGGCAATGCAGTGACCTACTCCTTGCCTGACCCCAACAGCTTCCTGTCACTCGTTCCCATCTCTGTAAACGTTCTCCCTTGCCCCACCTGCTGCAAGGGAGTCCTTAAAGTGGGAATGCCCCTTTTCTGTCCGATAAACGGACAAAACCCCACTCAAATGAAGGGTGTGCTTGTTTGTTCTGGGGAAACTGTTTCAGTAAGCACTTTTAACAATTCTGAAGCAATTACCAATATAAGCGACTAAGTGTATCTTTTCATGTGGATGTCTACTAAAGATTATTTAAGCATTCCTTTAGTATTATTGCTTAGGCATTCAAAAATAAATGTAACGGATAAATAAGATCGGGGGAAGAGAAGGGTTGATGGCCTGAAACCAGAAACAGGAAAACTTCAAGACAGATATTTGTTTTGTTTAAAAAAAAAAGTCTTAATGACCCAGTTCATAAAATAATTTACCCAGGGAAATTGTAGAGGCATCAACACATGAGGTATCTATGGATAAATTGGCTATAATATTTTTGGAAAGATATTGCAGGGTTACTTTATTTGTGACAGGGGCTGGATTTATTTTATCAGAAAGTGTCTTAGATCCCTAGATCTAGGACTATATTAAATGGAATGGTCTGTCAAGAGAATGGATGGAAAACCCAGGTGCCTATAACGCCTTAGCCTGAGAAGAAGTTTATGGAGGAGGTGACCGTCACTGTATTATTATACATATGTATACACACACATAAAAAACATCACATAAAATAGATTCCAAGCAAATAAATAACAATATAATCTAGTTAGTAGAATAGATTTTGTTTCTTCTGTCTTTGACTGTGGGTAAAATCATTTTATGCATTCTTTCCTGCCCTGGGTATGAAAAAAGTAAATTCAGTATTATCCCAACTTAGGTAACCCTTAAGATAATTTTTTAAGCAGCAGGAAACTGGGCTATCTGGCTGAGTAGATAATGATATCAGCTGCTTCCTTCCAAAACAACAGGTGCTTTGGCATACAAATGTATATCATCATACTGAGATGATGACATCAGTTCATACTTCAGCTTAATTATAAACTACCTCCATTAATCCTCAAATAATTAAACATTTTGTGTATGCTGCAAGGTGAAACAAAAAAACCAATAGGTGTTTAGCTGTTCGAAACAGGTTAAAATGCCAGTGTTAGTTTCTAAATAATTTGTACTTGTGCCCTCCTGTTCAAATGCAAACTTCAAGCTGATTTTAAACATTTGTTTGTATTTTATTGTACCAATCACAAAGTGGATAATAATAAACATGACTGAAATTCAATGAAAGCTTGATTTATTCATTAATATTACTGGAAGGAAATCAGTGGGAGTGTTTGTGTGAAGGAAGACTATGAGCATGAATGGGCAGGAAAGACTTGGTGCAAAGAGTTAAAGAGCAAGTCTGGCCTACCATAGAGTCAGGAATATTGGAACCAGCAAATCAACATTCACTGTTCATAGATTTTACGTGGGAATATTCTTCATAGAAACACATGCATACACTGTATATCTGAATAAAACAAACTCAGTGAATACACTTACTCTGTCAACAGATGGGATCCTCTTATTTATGCTAAATCAAATAATCGGTGCCTTCAACAGTCATATTTGTAATACAGCAATACATTTAATATTAGCTAAATACTTATTTTTTTAAAAAATATTTCAGTGTAAACAAAATGCATCCACCCAAAGCCAGTGGATTTTCTACCTCATATAGTCATTCGTTGTTAAGTACATTCTGTATGTATAACTTTATTATGGTTTCAAAACTGAACAACGGATTAACATCTTTAATTTGGTATAAAAATCAATAGACAGAACAGACTGAGAATTAACCAAGTTCATAGGCTAAAAGAACAGAGAAACATTGCAAATAAAAGGTTATATTCCTCTGCCTTTACCTTTAAAATATAATACTGACCTTCTCTAAAAAGGATGCTGTCTGCATGAACCAGATGTGTCTCTAAGCAAATTAGTTATAAGAAGCCCATCCAAGGACGTGGCCATTTAAGAATCAATAAATTATGTATTTGTCATTTGTTACTGTGTTAGGCTTATGCTGACATCTTTGACATGAAAGAAAGTGTCTGTCCACAGTAATAGCATTAACAATTTAACAGAGGTGGTTTTATATAAAAAGGGATGAAGTTTGAAGAATTACTGTTTATCACCACATACGTATACACAACTTAATTACTCATTGCATGTCCATTTAACAACCCACTCTCCTTTATATATGTTGTGCTAAATAAAAAAAGTTCGATCTTGGGCAAGGATTAGATATTGCTGTCATCTCCATTCAGTGTAAAAAGAAAAGAACAAAGTGGGTATTTCACAGATTTTAGAGATCCAATCAATAATGCTTTGTTTATTGATGGCTATTTTAGGATAAATTCATACAAGAAGAGTTTCCTTTTCTATAAACAAGACCCACAGTGGAATTTTTAGTGGGGTTAGTTGAAACATTTGGATGACCATATGGAACTCTTAGTGGAGCCATGGGACCATGCAGCTATGAAATCTGATCACTATTTCCCCAATGACAGCTGGAGCCTTTACACCGTCAGAAAATTTTCAGACTTCTAATTTGTCATAACTACCTCCTGTGGAACAGAAATATGTTATGTAGTTAGACACAAGAGTCTGAGGCTACAGAACTAGACATACAGGCTCCCTTTTGCTTTTAGCTTTCAAGCTTCATATTAAATTCCTTGTCTGCATTTTGTGACTCATTGATGCAAGAAATAAAATGTATGTACAAACTACTACCAAAAATATGGGGTCTTGTAAAATCAAAGCCATTCTCCCAAGGTATTTTAGAGAATCTCTTATTTTGAAAATCTTGCTTGTCTAACAATTATTGATCCATGTAGTTCAGAGTCTCAAAATATTTAAATCACTTCTTTAGTCTTTCTCACAGTTCCAGAGATGACAACAAAAGGAGTGAGTTTCATATCTGTTTTTGAAACTGTTTGTAACATTGTAAAGCTCCTCATTTATTTTATTTTAACAAGTGAATTCTTTCTTCACCACAGCAGGTGCGGAAGGGCCCAGAGGGTACAGAATCACTGCATGGGAGGGCGGGCTATGGAAAGGCCATTCAGAAGGTTTTGTCTTCTCCCTGTAACTCTGGAATTAAGCTCTGGAAGATCATATGGAGACGGGGTATGTAGCAAACCTGTGTCAAGATTGTTATTATTAATCACAGATTCATTCGTACCATGGTAGCAAAATCAGGATCATGGGTCATCATGCTAGTCATTGTACAAATCCATGATCACATGGTCCCTATTGCAAAGAGCTTCAAAAGGGACACGTGCTTTTGGAAGCACAACTTGAGACAGGTTGAAGAAACCCAGGCTTCAGAGGACAAGTGCTCAGCACTTTCTGAAAATCAGGCAGGGATGCTGGAACAATTTGTATGGTGGGGTGCTGAGAACCATTGAACCAAACTGTAAACCATGGATATAATGGAAACCACTTCAAGCCAAGAAGTGTGGCAGGACCCCCGACACCTCTAGTTCCAGCGTCTATGAAATCAGGCCTGTTTAAGGTGTCCCAAGTTGACCACACAAAAACTGAACCCCAAATCATCAGTCACTGTTGAAAATCCAAGCCTAATATGTCTGAATATGCAGGGAAGGAAAGATAAACTTGTGATTAAGGTATAGACCTGGGAATCAGGAGACATGGAATCAAATCTCTGGCCACAGCATCTCTGTGTGACCTTAAATCACAATCTTGCTACACTTTTTTGAGAAGTTTTGTGAAGCTCAACTCAGAGTTTGTAAAGTGATTTGGGATTCTGAGCTGCAAGGAACTATGTAAGTGAAAAATATGAAAAATATGATTATTTAGATGGCCATCATGTTACTCTAGCTATCTAAGGGTCTAAAATTGCCCTCAAACTGAGGGCACAGATCCCACTGATATCACTCCATGT
Organism: Mesoclemmys tuberculata; assembly: GCA_007922155.1. NCBI lineage: Eukaryota > Metazoa > Chordata > Testudines > Chelidae > Mesoclemmys > Mesoclemmys tuberculata. Next base: position 26,192,753 of record ML675649.1, read on the forward strand.
TTCTGAGGTGCTTAGACATTAAGGTATGGGGAATGTATAAGCAACTAGATCGAAAGAAGAGATCTGCCAAATTAAGGAGCCCAAATATATGAGAATATTTTGCTGTTCAATTCTCTTTATGGCCCATACATCAGCACAGAAACTGACGGTTTTCCATTTCCAATTGCTATAATATGTGATAATCTGGCACTAGCAAATAACATCAAAAGGATATATGATGCTACCTTTTATGGTCATGGGAAGTTCTTTATTATATAAACAATTTAAATGAAAAATATTTATGAAGACTATTATCAATGTAGCTACTACAAATCATTTAACTCCATATAATGATCAACTGGTGTTGCACTACATCTCTTATTTACCTCACAACACCCCTATGAAGAAGTTTTCCCACTTTACATACAGGAAACTGAGTGAATTACCCAAGGGCACATAAGAAGTCTGTATTCAGGATTTGAAAATTTCCTTAGTCACAGTCCAGTGCCTTCATCACAAGACAAATCTTTCTTTTCAACTGCAGAATTAAGAGGGGCTGCTGATGGTCCATGGGCTGGCAAACAGACAATTCATTGCTGAGTAGAGCGGGTAAAAAAAAAATCTCAGTGGAACAATTGTCCATTGGAAAAAGCTGGTTTGTTGAAATCTTAATGTTTCGTGGGAACATGTCAATTTCAATGAAATGTTTGATGGAAAAGTTGCAAAACAATTCATTTTGACTTTCTCATTTTGTTTCAATAATGTTTTGTTTTGACTCTCTTTTTAAATTTTTGTTTCAACTAATTATTATGATATTGTATTGATGTTTTGACATTATCAAAAGGAAACGTTTCAAAAAGATTATTTCAATGGTTCCAAATCAAAGTATTTTGACTTTTTGTCCTGTTTCAGGACTAAAAGAAGTGTTAAAATGTCAGAATTTCCCATGGGATCAAAGTGCCATTTTCTGACCAGCTCTGTGGCTGACTAATGCCGTACTGTATGTTAATAAAGAGAAGTTACACAATATTTGGGATCTGTAACATAAAAGCTTTCTGAGGTTTCTTTGCAGGCTTGTAACTAAGGCTGGTCTTAGTTTCCATTCACTTTCCATTCACAGAGGACTTTGTGAAGTAGGACAAGTGCCTTTGCTCATGAACATAAAAAATAAACACACAACTTCTGATGCCATCTGAACAAGAACACAGGATCAAGAACTAAAGCCTATTGAAAACATAGGTCTCTCCTATATAACATCACCAACAGGCCTCAGGAACATCAGCCTCCAGATAAATCGAATAAACAAACTCACCATGCATCATTAAGATATTAGACCATAACTTATTGCCACAGTGTATAAGACACTGGGAAGAACGGATCAGAAACAAAATGCTAGACTGATACAGTCTTGCAATAGCCATAGATAGAACTTTCACACTAGTAGCCTGACTGAAAAGTGGAAAGCTGACATAGCCTCTTACCAACTGCACTCTAAATTATCATGAACTATAGTGGGAAACTGGGAGACACAAAGCACAATCCAAATACAGAGATGAATGACTGTGCAACCCATGTGACAAAAGGAAATGGAAATATCCAAACTACATGAGAGTGTTAGAAAGATATTTGCTCACGTTACCAGAAATGATAGAAGACTTTGCATTAAAAAGCAATGAGGAAAAACTGTGCATAACCCTAGGAGAAAGGAAAGAGACGGCAGGAATAGCGTCATGCTAAGTAGCAACCTGCCACCAAATCAGAAATGGACAATAATGACAAATGGACACATGGAATAAAACCCCAAACACACCATGAAGTGTTATTCTGGGCAGATGCTTGATATATTGTGTCTAGCACTGACAGATACCCAAGGTTTCTGCTTTTTTACACTTTGACAGCATTTGGATAGCTTGGTGTGCCAGTAAAATAGTTTGACGTCTAGTTACTTGTTTCTCAGGAGTTTGGATGTGAACAAGAGTACGCAGGTTGGCTTGGAGGCTCACACTGAATGAAATCTGGTCCTTTCCTACCCAGTAGCTGTTCCCTGTCTTGCAGGGGGAGGGCCTCTCTTTACCACTAGTGCCACCTACAACAATTCAGGAATTCCAAAACATGTCTTGTATGCCACACACAGACATCTAAGATAACAAGTGTGAGTCACAGGGCTTCATAGGGAAGATGGGAAACTATTGGGTGGTAGGAGAGAAGATCGCCAGCTAGCATTTGGGTGACCAGACAGCAAATGTGAAATGTCGGGACAGGGGGTGGGGGATACTAGGCGCTTCGATAAGAAAAAGCCCTGAATAGGAAGACTGTCCCTATAAAATTGGGACATCTGGTCACCCTAGCTAGCATGATTCTGTCTGCAAAACAACTTTAACCATTTGCCAAAAAATCACAAACATGGACTAGTTTGAATGGGTTTCAGGTTTACATTGCACTTACTACATTACTATTATAGCTGATCCTCAAAACCCAGGTTTCTCTATCCCACACTGTGCATAAATTACAACTCTGTTCTTTCTTCTGGAACCAGTTTAGTTCTTCATTCTGACTTCATTCATTTGGTCATTTAAGACACAATGGTATAGGTGTCTGACAGCATATCCATCTGTGTGCCCTTGGGTTATCAACCAGATGAGAGCTTTACAGGGTGAAATCAGGTATAGTTTATGCTTACTGATGAGTATTATAACCCACTTACTTGTATGACAATCATAGAACACTGTGGACAGCATGAAGTATATAAGTCTTACCACATAAATCCACCAGTGCTTCTCAGCCCTGACCTGCATTACCCACTAATATTCTATCCCAGGCTGATTTTGGAACAGAGATAAATAATACTGAAAAATTCTCCAAATAACGTGTTGATTTCTGGCTGGGGACAAATATCAAGTAGGGGCTAGATTGAAATCATTTCACACAGAGAATTCTTTAGAGTCTGTAATATAGTACACATTTTTCAAATTTATCTTTTTATTTCCTTTTCATATTTTAATTTCTACTTACCCATATTTGTATCCATTGTGCCAGATTCTAAGGTGCTGTGACTTGGCATCACTCCAAGGAAGTCAACTGAGCTACTTTGATTTATACCAGCTGAAAATCTCTCTCTTTCTCCTTCACCCAATTCCGGCTTTTGGGAACATGAAAACCACAATCCAGTGAGGCGTCCCTTTTGGGCGCTCCAATTTCATGGCAAACCAAACTTGAAAACAGGACTCTAGCATCTGCTAGTGTTTGAGTGTACTGATCAAGGTAGAAGGGGAAGGAATCACTGAAGAACACTAGAGTCTTTGTGCTGTTGTGTCTGTCTTTAAGGAATATTTGGCCAGATCCTGAGCAGATGTAGTCTGACATAGTTCTGTTGACTTCAATGGATCCACACTGATTTACAAGAGTTGTGGATATGGCCTCCTTTTAAAAATATCTGTGCCATTGCTCAGCCTTGCTGAGCCCAATGATTCAATCTCTCTGTCAACATGTATGTACAAATGGTTAAAAAGGGACACTTTCAACTGAGTCTGAACATTCCACATCAGATTTTCTTCACCTGGTAATAACATGAGAAGTTTTGAATATGGAATTACTGGCTTTTTTGTTCAATATTGAGCAAGAGTTTTCTGGACAAAAAATAAAATCCGTGTACCTGATCTTGTTCCCACTGAAGTGAATGATAAAATTTCCAGTGCCTTCAGTAGGAACAGAATCAGGATCTATTATAATATTATTTCATTAATGATGTATTAAGTTATGATACCTTTTAGCTATTCAGTTACTATTGACAGTTGTTAGAATTTTGCTTGAAGGTAGGGAGGAGGTGTGAACCAGTAACTTTTGATGCAGTGAGGTGGCTTTTGTAGTGTATTAACACCAGGTGGTTAGGCTATGGATTAATTGTGGGTTTGTGTAGCAACCCCACATCTTTCTATCTCCTTTCTGTATATTTGTTTCCTCTCAAACATGTATTGCATAATTTTTTGGCTGAGAACTATGTATTTTTAGACTTATTGGATTGTTTATGTCTGGTGTAGTTTAATTTGTGTTAGGTGGTATTTCCTTCCTTGCTATAAGAAATAATGAGCATATACATGCCAAGTCATGGATCTTGGGACTTGCAACACTCTCCTTATATCCCACCTAACCTCAGGAGGCTCTCTGAAGTTCTTTATTGGGCTAGCTTATCAGAAAACAGCATCCATCTGGTTTACAGTAGCTGCAGGCAACCACTGGGGCATACTTCAACCACAGTTAACTTTATTCTAACAAATATGTAATAAAGCTCTTTGATATGAAGTTGGCCAGTGACTTCCAAGGAGCTGTTTTCAGTCAAAAAGCTCTCACAGGAAGCATATCTAGATGATAAGAACTGCAGGGGACACCATCTACAAGGTGGGACTTGAAGAAACATGAGGTTTCCCATAGAAGTTCTGAGCTGTTTTCCTACCTTGTGGGTAGGGTCTATAAGGCCTTCTAGCCTGGGTATCACATAGATCTGCATCCTAGAAAGGGATTTGCAAAAGGCTCTTCTTATTCAGGTATGATCACTGAACCAAAACCTTGAAAACGTATAAATATTAGCCTTCCTACACAGCTCTACTAATCCTGACTAATTACCATACACACAACAGAAGAAGTGTATTTTTATAAAAATCTGGTTCAATTGCTAATATAGGTCTTTTTTTTTCTTGCTTTCTCACCATATTTTGCTAAAATGTACCAGCCAAAAAACAAACAAACCTTAAATAATGAAAGAATCAAAACATCAAAAATATCAAATATTTGAATACATCGCTTTTCCATTGCTGCTGTACTACTGTCTATTTCTGTATTGTTAAAAATAAAACCCTTGTTAATGAATGGAAAAAGAAATCTGATATATATCTATATAATGAATTTTAAAATATGTTAATTCTGCTGAAACTTTACCAGTCCCTATGTCTCTTTTTCGTCATGAGCTTCTCAATTTTCATCTGCTGTCTGAATTTGGTTTTTCCCCCCATTTTTCTCTCTTCCTAATTTGCCAGATCAGATTTACTTATTACTCTGCTTTCTTTGCTCATATCCTGTGACATTTTGTCACTTCTTGCCCTGGTTTGTTGTATGGGAGCATGAGAAAATAGTTTCTACTAAAACTGCTAAATATGTCTCTCATTTATTCAGCTGGTGGGAGAGAGAGAAGAAGGAATATGGTTCAGCAGAGTAGCCTTTGTAACCACAAGATTGTTTCACTTTACTACCAGAACATGCTGAGACTTGAAGCTTTTGTGTGGTTTTTGTAAATGGATAGGTTGTAACTGAATTTCCTTGCTAGATATTTTTTTAAAACTACAAATAGAAGAAAATAAAAGTTTAAATGTTTTATACTTCAACAGCCAAAACATAATTTTAAAGTAGTGCAAACTGACACATTTGTAGAGACCTCTTGTCCAAATAAGTTAGACCCAAGTGAAGACTTTTGAAGATAAGGTAAAATCAGCTTTTTAATCATCAATTTTAGGAAAAAGCAACTCCCAAAACTTTTCAATGGGTGAGTTTCACTCATTTCACTGGTGTCAAAACAACTTCCTCAAATGAAACTGCTTTGTTCCAAGTGAAAATTTCATTATATGTTGGTATGAACCTAAACCAAAACTTTGGATCTGAACCATCAGATACTGGGAAAGTCTGGACACAGACCTGAATTTTGTAACTTGGGCCCATCTCTACTTATATAGAAAAAACCAAAAATTTAAAATTTAAAACCAAAAACCAGTTCAGGAAAGCATGTATGCACATGCTTAAGTCTGTTGCTTCTCAGGAGAGAACTTAAACATCTGCTTAATTAATAGCAATGCTACCTACTTTATTATATCATTTACAAGAACAAGCACTTAAAAGAAAATAAATGAATAGCTAAGGACATTATAAACCTTACAATGCCCGATAGTAAACATAAACCTTTATTTTTATCAGAGGAACCCTGAATTTTCACTCCAAATCAATTAATTGAGTTAAAGTTATGAGACAGGACTGACACAGGGCTAACTAAAGAAAACTGATTGTCTTAACACTGAGAGAGTTACAACAGGAGAGTGAATAGAATTTTTTTGAAAACTATAATTTTAAAAATGAATATTGGTTACTAAAAGAGCAACATGTGGAGGTAGGACATGCACTGGCAACAAAACAGTAGGAAGCACAGAAGTGGAAACTAAAGCTCCTGTGCCTTTATTGGAGATTTGGCACTACTAGCTCCTGAAAGATCATCCCCCACACACACCCCATAGAAGCCAAACTGGTCTGAACTGGCTCTGTCCTTGAAGTACCTTGCCCTCTACTCAAACCTTGCACATGGGATCAGAAGACAATTATGCCCAACTTTCTGACTGAAAAGTTATTACAATTATAGTTCATGGGAATCAAGTAAGGCTACGGAAGTATGTGGCAGCACCATACTTTCAAATATTATTTTCAGTGTAAGAAGATCTGGATAGCCAGCTCTAACTATATTTCGGCATAGTCCAAGTTTTTGAGCACTAGAAGGTGGAGATGAGGATGTGTTGTTGGGTGGTTCTGATTTCCAAACAGATACCTTTTCTACACTTCTTGAAATCAAAACCTTACCCCTTTCTAGCACTATTTGGGTGTGTCTCCAATCTTAAAAAAGCCTCTGGCTGTAAAAAAGAAAGACATGTTAAGTGTTAAAAGAATCACAGAGACAGATTTTCTGCACTAGTGAGAGGTGCAAAGGAGCTGGAGTCTGGCTGCAGCTTCCTAGCTGAGAATATCTCCTGTGGCAGGGAAATCTCAGCTGGTATAAACTGACAGAACTAGGGCTTATATCAACCAAACACCTACCCCCTAGCATAGGGAGCATGTTAGGGGGCAGAGCACATCTCCACCCTGCTAATTCACAGCTGTCATTTAGTTCTTTAGAGACCATTGGCAGCTGTCAAACTAATGCAGCCCCTAGGCTGTTGTAACTGATGTTGCAGCTGGGGTAGCTTGAGATTCGAGCTATGTAAAACCACAAGCATTTGCTTTGCAAGATATTTTCAATGACAAAATCTGAATTTTTGTGAGCAAAAAGAAGGCACATTTTTCCTGAAAATTTCCATACAAAAAGATATCCATTTTTCAACCAGTTCAAGTATTTATTCATGCAGGCAAAACACCTGCCTGTTTCTAAGAAAAAAGTGAAGTGAAAATGAAATATTTTGCTTTTTTGAAAAGTTCAGTTTCCTTTCCTGTGTTTTCATTGCTCGTGAGAATTTTTCATTCAGTTTCCTGCATTTTGTTTATCTTTGTTTATCAGTCTGCTTTGAACCATTTTTCAGAAGGCCTAGTATTAGGTTGTAGGTATAATGTGGCCCCTTTATAGCTTTAATGGTGAACAGCAGGTTCTCTAGATGCACAGAGTGGAGTGTGGTAGTGATGTTACTGGGTTTCAGGCTAGAGACTAGCTTGCCTTATGTTCACCTGTCTGGAATCTGACAGTTAATTCATTTTCTCTTTAACTGAGGCTAAAATTCTGGCACAAGATCTGGAGTGAAATTCCGATCCTGCTGAAGATGATAGGAGTTTTGACATTTACTTCAGTGTGTCACCATTTCATTCCTACTCTTGACCTTTCTGGTTCAAATTTTGCCCTGACTGGCTCCCAAGTAATCCCATTGGAGTTCACTGCGATGTATAGGATGTAAATATACTCAGAACTGAGCATGTGAAGTTGGGTAGTCCATTTTAATTTATTAGTAGCAAGATTCATAGTAGTATTATGGGAGAGCTTAGATGGCCAGGCCGCAGTGTCTCACTGGATTAAAGTCAATGTGTACAAACCTGGCCAGTTAATGCAGTTTTTATTTAAGGCTGTATTGTTTAATGCTCTTGTTACCTTCTCCTTAAACAAAATAAGTTATATTTAAAAAGATAAATCTAAAAAAACCTAATAGTATGTCAATAAAAGCAAAAGATGGGAAAGCCTAAAATCCTTGGGTCCAAGTTCAGAATTTGTGTAGGGAGGCATGACTTAATTGATGTTCTTGGAGTTGCACCTGCTGACACTAGAATTGGGCCATAGTCTATAAACATGCTTTCAGAACTAATTATGTTCATACCTTTCAGGTTTTCATCATATAGATAGATAGCAGGTTTGATGAATTAAGAAAGAGTGGCAGAAAACATAGCACATTAAAAAAATAAGTTTAATGTAGGTGGAGATAAATCTACCTCACTCTAGTAATTCCCATGCAACTGAAAGATAGGTTAGCTCAACTAACAAGCAATTAAAATAGTTGACATTATCTTTAAGGAAGCATCACTTTTTTGTTGTCTGATAAATGACATAAAACCTGTGATAGCCCTTTATGGTAGTGCAGCCTCTATTGATCTTGAATCTAAACACAGCATGTGGGCATTGAATAGATAAATGGTGAGTTACTGTACAAATTGTCAAGTGGCTTTTCTTTTGCATAGAAAGACATTTTTAGGACAACCAATTTTGAGGAAGAAGTCTAATGGGATACTGTGGAGATCAGTGCTAGGACTCCATGTTATCTAATATCGTCATTAATGATCTGGTAGAATGAACTACCAGCATGTTAATGAAATTTACAGATGATACTAAATTGGGAGGAGCTGTGAACTCAGGTTAAGATAAAGAAATTAGTACCCAGGAACTTAGAGAGATTAGAAGTATGGAAAGAAAAGAACATGAGACTTTTCCTGGAAAAATACAAGCTAATATATCAGAGGAAGAATAATTTGAGCCATGCACTATACACTCAGTAAGAAGAAAAATCCTGAGGTGCAGTAATTCTGAAAGACTTGTGGTGATGATGGATAGCAAATTAGATATTAGTTTGGAGTGTGATATGGTAGCAAATAAGCCATTTCAACATTTTGTGGTTACTGGGCCACAGGAATGGTCCTGATACAGCCTTATGCTAAGGTGGCATAAAGTTGATATGCTGTCTCCTTGCCACCTAGAATTTTGTCTTACAGAAGAGGAATGCTCAAGGAGGTAGGGAAAATGGATTTACAGCTGATTTGCCCCACTTAAGTGGATCCCAGAATCAGGCTGGGATAATTAGACCAGGTCTATTATTCACATATATGTCCATTCCTTTCCTTTTCTTACAATATATAAAAATACAAAGATAAACCTTGTTCAAGATTTTCAAAGCAAATCAATGCATGCATAAGTCAGAACAGGTAGAAATTCCAGATGATAACAAATAGTACAGCAAGCTATGATGAGTCTGTGACTAATTAAATTGGCTATTGGAAACGTCTTTGTACTAGATTTAATCTTAGATATTAAGTAGCAAAGGAAAGGTTAAAATAAGTACAAATGAAGCCTTTTTAAGAAGATCTCCCAAGACAAAGGGACTAGGTAAGGGGATAGCAGAAAGTCTTTAGGACAATTTAATTCTGAAAAAGGACACTAGAGATGTCTGCTTATCACTTTATTTCATCACTTGTAACGGAATAACTTTTTAGCCCGCCATTATTACAAGTTAGCTGCAAAAAAGCATTTGAAAAATGTAAGCTGCAGTATTATCAACCTTAGGGTGATCGGATGTCCCAATTTTATAGGGACAGTCCTGATATTCAAGGCTTTTTCTTATATAGATATCTATTACCCCACACCTCCTGTCCCGATTTTACACACTTGCTATCTGGCCACCCTAGTGAACCTTGCCCATTCAAAATCATGAGTCAGGCCCCCCCAGTATCACAGGATTGGCTTAAAACAATCACATGGCTTTAAAAATAATTAATTTGGAGGTACTTTGTATCTGCCTTCTGAGTGAGTTTTTAGAAAACTAATTTTTCAAATGAAAACTGAGTTTCTTCTGTAATCACATTATTCCAGGAACTGGGACATTAAAAGAAAACTCTGAATATCAAAAGACTCGCAATGTCATCATGACTGTTCACCAGAGTGGCAGCATTGCTAACTATCTATTTAAGCTATCAACTAAATCCACCATTTCTCTGTCTCTTTATTTGTAAGAGGCTTGCCCTGAAGGATTAATTTACTCCTTCATCTCCATATTATTCCATCTAGCAACAAAGAAAGTCAGAGGACCCTAAAAAGCAGAGCTCCTGTCTGAAACATAAGTAACTCGGTCATGATGGAGGGATTCGTAGAAATGACATCCAGAGGGGTAGCCGTGTTAGTCTGTTTTCAGCAAAACAGCAAGAGTTCTTCTTGTTTCATAGAGCTGAGAGAATCCTACTAACCTCCCCATCCCTAATAGAGAAAGCAGACCCACCCACCCCCATTTTATAAACTGGTTAGAGCTAAGTGGACCCACTGCCACCAGGATTCAACAGTAATTAATTCAAACTTTAATAAAGTGTTTTTACACCGGAATCTTAAATGACACCAGAATAGGCCGGGGTTCATGTAGAGTCTGCTATCCGTTTACACTGAGCATCATGCGAGAAAGGATTGGAGTCAGTGGACCATTCTCAGATGAGAACCGAATAGGTGTCACCAAAACAAATCTATTCAGAAGCCTGCTAGAACTCTGGGTATTTTGTCTAACTAACCTCCTACTGAGACAGTGAGTTTTGGCCATTCCTGGAAGGATAGCTCTTGAAAATAATACTTCAGGGAATGACGCTGCTGTTTCAGACTATTCTGGCCCATATATCCTAGATGAGAAACATAGGAATACAGAAATTGCCACACTAGATCAGACCCCTGGCCCATCAACTCGAGCATGCTATCTCCAACAGCTGCCAATACCAAGTGCTTCAGAGGAAGACATCTTGCAGTAGGTAGTTATGGCATAATCTGATGCCAGGGAAAATTCCCTCTAACTCCTCTCCTTAAGAACTAATGAGAATGACATAAAAAGGCAGGAGTGGCTCACAGGTTAGGAGTAAGTAAGGTATTTGAAAAAGAACAATATAAGTAGCAGAAATATATAAGAGAGGTGTTCATTCTTTGGCTTTCCCCATTCAGCCCATCTTTGCTTTATTTTATTTTTTTTGCCAAAACTGAAAGATGAAATCGGGCTCCCAGAATAAGAAAGAACAGACTAATGGGCTCAGTTCATGACGTATAATACAGCTGATAATACTACTTAGTCATAATGCATTTACCGGTCACTAACCAGCAGTTAAAAATCAACTCCACCTCCACATTAGAAGATACTGCAGGGCAATAGGTTTGCTCCTGTGGATGATACTGCACGTGCCTCATGCAGAGTGTTGAAAAGTGGATTAATGAGAGATACCTTCTAGGGGACAATGGAGCAACAATGTGTTACTGCCTCACTCGTCTTCATTGCCTACCCTCCTCCTGCTTTCCTCTTGTCTCCATATCCTATCTAATTTCTAGGAAGGTGAGAGAGGCATTGTAGCTGCTTAATCGTTCGTCCTTGAATTTTGTTTCTGTTGGCCTTTATTAACCTCTCCTGAAATTCACAACATTTTTGACTAATTTTTTTAAACAAAATCTGCAACTTACACACCAGGCAGGTTTTCTCATAATTCTACTTGAAATCCCACTATGACTGTATTGAACTCAATATTGTTTATTACAATGGTCCATCTAAGTAATTTCTCATATCTCTATTTTCCCCTTATGCAAAATATAATTATTTTAATACTTTTATTTGTTTTTCATTTTCTACATTATATGTTTTTCTATTTTCTTGAGACTTCTCTTCATCTTAGATCATTGACTGGAGAACTTTTTCTGGATCTTTAATTTACTGTATCAGTTCTCAGTTGACTAATATTATACACTGTACAATACATAATTATTTTTATGTCATCCTAAATTTAAGTGGCCAAGATTTTGGGGTTCCTCAGTTTTTGGGTGCTCAGCTTATCTCCACTTGAGGCACCTGAATATAATGAGCATTTTTGAGAAATTAGGTCATAAGTAATGTGTGTTGAATGTTGTTATGTAACTGAAAGGCTATTTTGTTATTCTATCTCCTGTGGACTATATCTTTAAATGCATAGGGGTCTCCCTGCCTAGTGCAGGAACCACTGTCATGTGTTTTAGTTGGTATGCAGAATGTTCTAGAGTGAGCCATGGCATATTTTCTCTATATTTCTCATAGTGGATATATAGTTTGCTTAATCTGAAATAAAAGCCAGTTAAACTGATTTGCTTATTGAGCGTGGGAAAACAAAGAACTCTGGCAAAAACGATGAAACCGTAAAACAGCAGAGAGCTTCGGGAAACTAAAAAGTGAAGAGATTTCCAGGTTAAAGAGAATAATAATAGGAAGGGAATAGTCACTTATGAAAATATGAAAAATGTCAAGTTTAATGAAAAGAAGGAAGAATTTGAAGCACGTGATAGGCTGACAGGCTTGAGCAATATTTCTATACAAATACTCCTGAAGACAGGATCTTTTTCCTCCCAGTACTTATGAGAAAAATGTCATTTGCAATGTGCAAAGACTTATGTTTTGCACAGGAACCAGGTGAAATGGAGTATCATTTAACAAAGATGTTTTAAAATTATGCATCAAAATCACAATTTCCAGCAAAAAGATATGTTTCCTGTGAGTAAATAAATGGAAAGAGAAATGTTTCTATTCTTCTAGAATAAGCTTTCCATTACTTACCAATTTGGTAACCTCCTATAAGAAGTACTTAGGGGTTATTTTTTATCTAAATAAGGTACACTGAATTAAGACAGAGGTTGCTGAGCATTATTTATACAAAGAAACTGACCACAAAAGAAACTGTGGATACTGATGTAGTGTCTGAGTCAATAAAGAAAATGCTCTGCAGGTTAGAAAGTACCTCTGCCAATTTGCCATGTGTGGGAAGAAAAAGCCCAATCCACAGGCAAATAAGATGACACAATTCATCACACCCTAGGAGACATGAATACTGATAAACCCATATTACAGTTGCTCAGGGACATTGCATTGACCAGAGCAATATTTCTTCTATACACTACAAAAACTAATAAAAGAGGATGTGCCTATTATGAACCATGAGAGTGTAGACAAAAAATCCACTGAAAGGAATCCATTGTCCCTTGAGGGTCAAGTTGGAACAGTATAGGACAACCCAATCTAGTTACAATAAAAATAGGGGTTGTTGGATGGTCATTAGCTATACTATAACTGGAATGCACCATGAAACAGGTGACTCTTTTGAGGGAGGAGTGGGAGACAGCTTTACACATTTAAATTATGATGTTGTTCCAGGCATAAGCAAAGGCACAGAAGAAGGTTTGTTCTCAGCAAGAAAAACATCATACCAGTAAAAGGAAAAAATTGTCCTTACTGGAAAAAAAATCTTTTAATAAGGCTATTTGTTTTCCTTCCCTATAGCTTATGCTGTGTTATTCTATAGAGACAACTTATATAAAAGACATTCTTTGATTGCATTACTTTTTATACTAACCTGCATTCACATCAAATTATTTCTGAAAATCTAACTATATCATGTCCAGTGAATCCCTCTAGTGTACCATGCCCATCATATCCTCAGAGAATGCCAACAGGTTATACACAGTCTCCTCTTCCTGGAATCACTATGACTGTCATTAACCAAGCTCTGGTTTTCCAACTAATACCACTATTGGCCTCTTTGAAATAGTGATTAAAATTTTAGTCTGAGAGTTAAAAATAAACCTAAATCGCTTGTATAATTTGCTGGCATATTTCTGAATCTGAATCCTGCCCAAGCTTACAGCATGAACAAGGTTTTCTAAACTTTTTGAACAACAAAATTATGTTCTGTCCTGAAGGACATCTTGAACTCAAAACTCCAAGAAAACTCACAAAATTTCTGTGAATTCAATCCCAAATTAATTTAGCACAGCTGGACCAGGATGTCTTTTTAGTTTTAAGACCCTTTTTAATATATATTTTCCACAGAAATTATCCACTTAATTGATTAGTTATGAATAATTAGAGAGGGATACTCCCTCAGGATGTAGCTGGTGTGATTTCAAGGTAGACATTTGGGAATGTGTACTCATTCAAATCAGGCCTTCCTTACTCAATCCTTTCTCAGCCAAAACTCCCAATGAGTTTTGAACATATTGAACATTTAGAACAAAATTTAAAGGAAACAAAAACAAATCTGTATTAAGAAAAAGGGAAGAAAAGTTCAAGAATTGATTACTCAAGAATAATTTTTACAGGTCATTGCAAAACCTTCAAATTAAAACTGTGCGGTTTGAAAAAAGTGTTAACGTTTTTTGTTTTTTTTCCTAATTCCTATGTACTACTTTATTTAACTTGTGCTATTTCTGGCCTAAGGGCTGGTCTGCAGACAGTTTTTGCACTGCTCTAATTATATTGGTTTAGAAATAGGTAACACAGAACAACCCTCTTGTTTCGACACACATACTGATATAGAGCTATTTTTATTAGTAGAGCTTATTCTGGTAAATTTACACTACAGAGACTTTTTGTATCATCTTCTCTTCCTCACCCAAACGCTCTCCCACCCCCAACCCATCTGATGCTCCAGCATTCTATCTAGAACTCCAGTGTCATTGCAACTTTTTTCCCCCAATAAAAGACACAAAGCTGCCAGGTGCACTGCTCTCCTTCTGCCTTGCAGTTTTGGGGTGTAATTCCTTCATAAAGGAATGGTTTCTCCTTTATTTCACAGCTATTTTTTTGCTTTTGCAGATGTTGCTGCCCCAGGCAGTATTTATACAGCAGCTCTTACCATGATAACATTCATGTTCTCCCAGAACTTGACTTCACCTCTGGTCCTGATGGTAATGAGGTCCTACTGCAATAGAGAAGTTTTCTCATCCAACCTTGGTGATAGAAGGATTTTTAACATTGTGTCACTATGGGGAGCGGAAGCTCTTCCTTGTGTCCTTGTCTCTCTCTTTCCAACAGTAACGAGACAGTTTTATGTACGTGAAAACATCCTTTTCCTTATAAAAATCTACTTCAGGTGTAACTACAGATCCATGGCCACTCAGCACATCACAGTCATCATTATGATTTGCATGATGGTCACTCAGAACCTAATGACAAAAACACAGGAAGAAAGCCCAGATCCATCTACTTAAAAAAAAAAAACCACACACAAAATGCTTCTGCCATGTTAACCTAAGGATAATCTTTATTTGCTGTTAGTAATATAGAACCTGTAACACATAGTTAAGCAGTTTTATCCACTTAGGGTATTGGTGTATATATTTTATATATCTGAAATAGTTCACTACAGTATTTTTATTTTTCATTGCCTGCTCCATATACAAGTTCCTGTACTCTGTTTGGTAAGAGAATTTCTTTGCCTAAGAAAACGCTGTCCTTCTATCTACTTTCTTCCCACCAGCAGCTTAGCATTTGGATATTTATTTGTTGTTTTCCACCCCAGACAAAGATGTTTCCCATCCCATCTCTGACTGCATCCCACAGCTTTCATCCCTCCTTTGGCTGTATTATTTCTACGTTGCCACAAAAATTTAAGCAAGGCACTTATAGGCAGGCTCTGCTAATCTGTATGAAGAGAATGGCAAGCAGAACTGATGATAAAGTGGTGGTTGAGTAGTCAACTACTTCAAATTGTTCCAATAACAAAATCTTTTTTTAATATCAAGACTAAAAATACTTTAAAAGATGCCATAACAAAAAACAAACTGTCATATAATTCAAGCTCATTTATATCAAAATACAGTGCTCCATGGTAAATTTTGGAGAATTACCTCATCTGCTACAAATCACATATCATGACAAGGTCATGACAGCAGTGAAACAGCATTGTACACCTGCCATGCCTTGGTTCTGTTCTGGCTCGCAGTCAAGGATATTTGCCTTGTAAGTGTGTATAGGATCTGCTTTCTGAGGTCTGGGCTGTCAAAGCAAGACATATAAAATACATAGCCACCTGTTGTGAGAGGAACTAAGTACATCTTGAAAACTTTTCAGTTAAGTGTTATTTTGTTTGGATACATCAAATGAACTGCTTTAATTACATTTCAAGATATTGCTTGTCCTGCTGACTGGTACAGAATTCACAGACACTTCTCTAAGAAGCTTGTCTGGTTAGTAACTTTTCAATCTCCACCATGTGCTGCCACACCTACAAACACAAGATTTATGAAAGAAGGTTTGATATAAAAATCAGATTAGAGAGATTTAGCTGGAGATTTGAACGTATAAGAATTTGAAACATCGTCAAATGAATAAGAACCTTTCTTCTTGAATCATCTTAGAACTGGAGGATCAACAATATGCTGATATCCTAAATGTAGAAAAAATGTCTGAAATTCTTTTTTGGGTTTCTTCTGATATAGTAGATTGAACTTCTTCCATAGGAGACTTTAAAAATATTGAGACTATTCAGCTTACAAAAGAGACAACTAAAGTGGGCTTATGATAGAGGTCTATACAATTGTGAACGGAATGGAAAAAGTAGATAGGGAAGTGTTATTTACCTCTTCACATAACACAAGACCTAGGTGAAATTAATAGGCAGCAGGTTTAAAACCAACAAAAGGAAGTATGTGGTCACACAAAGCGCAGTCAACCTGTGGAACTTGTTGCCAGAGGATATTATGAAGGCTAAAAGTATAACTGGGTTAAAAAGAGAATTAGATTTGTGTATGGCAGCAATGGCTATTGACCAAGATAGTCAGGGATGCAAATTCTATGCTCTGGGCATCCCTAAATCTCCAACTGCTAGAAGCTTTTGGCATTGGCCACTGTCAGAGACAGGACACTGAACTAGATGGACATTGGTCTGACCCTTTATGGCCATTCTTTTGTTGCTAATAGCTTCTTTTTAGGCATTGGATCAGCGTCAGTGTGCATCGATAATTGCATATCACCCTGTATTGTGAGGCAACAAACAAAGCTGAGGGAAAAATTACAGCCCAATGAAGACAAGGGGAAATAGAGTTTATAAGGGTAAATAATAAAACCAGAATGAAGGGTGGAGTTGGCTTTACTAGATAGGGCTAGATTCTCAGCTGGAAAAGGTCAGCAGAGTTCCTTTGACTTCAATGAAGTTTCACCAATTTAAATTAGCTGAGAATTTGTCCCTTATGTCCTCCTTCATGGCTAATGTCCTTAGATTTGCTTTAGGGAGGTGAAGATCACCTTGATAGGCTTTGTTCCACATTTATTAGAGGATCTGATCCAACTCCCACTGACATTATGGGGGGTCTTTCCATCGTTTTTAATGGGAGCTGGTTGCAGCCCAGAATGAGGTAAAGCACATGCTTGAATGCCCATAGCTTGCCTAATGTCAAAAGAAAATCTCAGTCGTGATTCTTTTATGTAACATTTTATAATGTGAGAAACCAAAGTCATTTCTAATGCGGAATGGAAAAGCACATCATTATGTGCATTATTTGTATAAACATAGTCAACAAGGGAATTTATAAAAGATTTATATCAACATTTTAATAAGTTTCATAAGAAAGAGGTTCATCAAATAAAAATGATGAATGATGGAATTAAAGATCCACTGAAAATTGCTAATGTGTTTAATCATGTCAACATCTATATTTATATATGAGAAATTTGGGTGACAGGGTGGTAATTCAGTCTCAAGCCTTTAAAGTAATGGTGGGCTGCTTATCAGGTTTCTCAGAAAAGAAAACAGAGTGCCACATCAGCATGTGGACTGCAAATAGGATTCAAGGGTTGTGACAATTTGTGCATGGGCACTCAGAATAAATAGTCTCTCTGATCCATCTATTCAGTTAATCAACTAGTAAAAGTTTAGGATGTGTGAGTCAAAGAGAAAAATAATGAGGACTCTGTTATATATAAAATAAAGAGTACACACAGCTAAACTGCAGGGCATAATAGCCCGGATAACTTTCACTGACCTCAGAACCTTAGGTAAAAATGCCATCCATTAGGATAGCCACTTAGCTGCACCCACTTAGTGGTGAGCCCTAAGCCTAACCCTGTCTCTGCATTACTCACACTCCTATTCTGAAGAGTAGTAGGAAAGCTGCACTTTTTATAGCTATAAACTAGCTTTGCCATGAAATTTAGCTCCATACTACTTGTGTTTATTCATCATGTACCAGTTGGGCTAACTCCCTTTAATTAGGCTTTCAAAAATATTTCCTAAGACTTTTGAAAAGACAAAATACAAATAAAAATACATACCTTCTTCCACGTTCGAAGGACTGCAAAAACATTACTCAGGTATGAAACCCCAAAACATTGTCCTGGCTGGAGACGTAACCTGAGATTTGATAAGGCCTTTTCACTCTGGAATGGAGGGAAGAGACATTTGCACGCAGGTTGGTTATCAGCCCTTCTTATTGGATTTTTAGGGCACAGTCCTACAAGGAACAGAGTACACCTGTCCTAATCCAGAAAAACACCAAAACCACATAAGCACATTAAGAACACAAGTAGCTGCATTCAAGATAACGCAACTACTCACATATTTAAAGTTGAACACATGTTTAAGGGCTTTGTTGGCGGTGGGTCATGGTGCTCATCAGCACCTTGCAGAATTGAGCCCTTAATCCCTATTGCAAAGGAAGGAACAAAAACAAATAAAAACACACCTAGACCTCAAATCCTGAACTAAATCCAGAAGGGATTTTTCTTCCTGAGAATTAATAATACTGAAGGAGTGGGTGGTAGCTTTGTTAACCTCATATCCATAAACAATAGCGACCTTAAATATAACATACACTAAAAGGGAGGAAGTTAGGCATGACATTTCAAGCACTTAATCTCTTTTAGGAATGTCCTTAAAATTAAAATGGGTCTCTGTGGCCCTGTGAGTGTGAGCAGTATAATTATATATCGTAGATCCACACCTGTTGATAGGAATTTATTAGTACTTGTAGAAAGGAAAACAAGGAGCTGAAGGTATTGACCCCTCATTTTAAAATTGACTTAATACTCTTTTTCACCACCTGTTATGGCATTGTGTAATCACTCTTTTGGTATTAGATATGTTCCAGATGTTTCCAAACCTGCCTTAATCACTCCAGTCTTTAAATCAGAGGCTCCTTTAGAGATCAATAATAAACAACACTGCTTTGTCCTTTCTACACTGGCAAACATTGAGAAAAGAGAGCTTGCAGATGACAATTGCTTTGTGTTATCAAGGAAGAAAAATTGCTTGAGCAGATTTGAAAAATCTGCTTTTAGGTGTGACTCTTCATGTACCAGAGTTGTTTGAGAATCGTTAGTACCACACTAGAATTATGAGTGAAAAACTCAACCCTGGAGATTCATAGATGGAAGCATGGTGGGCAAAATTCTGCTCTCAGTTACAAAAAGAATCATCATCCTGTTGTCCCAGAGAGTGCAGGAAGAAAAACAAAACACTAGGAATGTGGGTTAACTAGGCTGCAATTTTAACATCTCTGGGAAATTATCTGGCTAAAACGTGTCCCGTGCAATTCAACCTTCTTGCCATTATCTGTATCCCCTGTATTCCCACAGCAGCCCCCATCCAAGCCTTTAACGTGGTCCCGAACCATTGCTATGACACCATGGGCCTCTCTGTCATAGGAGTTTGGGGGTATAAGAAAAGGGGGAGGGAGTACTTCTTTATTACTTAAATGTTTAGAGGTCTAGATACAAACAAGTATAAAACATCTAAACTATTTGGTAGGTGGTTTAATAAATAAGCAAATTGGAACTGATGATGTTTACTATTGCATGTGTTTTAAAATAAAAATAAATCACTCTGTATATTTCCAAACATGAACTGAACTAAAAAGGAATACATTGTCCAAGGCAACATTTTCAATGATTTATGAACCCATTGATATTTTGCTGGTTTATATGTCTCTTCTGAGACTATTTTCTTTCTCTGATCAGTCAATTTAAAGAGGGAGATTCAGTTTGGAGCAAAATTTTTAAAGTGAACACATATGTATAAACCAAATGTATTTGGCAACTGTCTTTTAGTAATTTCCCTTACAGTTGTTTCAGATATTATTGTTTGAGTAAGAGCCTTCTTCCTCTGCTTGATCTTGCAGTAATGTCACAAATGATGTTTGTGACATCATAGGTTGTAGCCATGGAAATTTCATTACATTTTCTCCAATCTCAAAATTCTTTGTTAGCCCACTGAAGTTATTGAAAAGATCCCATTGGCTTCAATGGGCTCTGAATTAGAACACAAATGTGGAAGAACAGTATTTAAAAAGAACAGTAAGTGATGCGTTTAGCTAGAGCTGACAAACAATTAACAAATAATTCCTTTGCGATTTGATCCAATATTCAGGTTTGGGATATGACACATAACATTATCTCTAATTCCTGGCTGGATGATCTAACTTTTATAGCTTCTTCTTCTACCTGAAACAAAATTTGTTTCAGAGAGCACCTTTAATTTTGTTGTTGGAGAAATCTGATCCTGAAATTTGTTTTCCATGAACATTCATGTAAATAAAACTTCACTCCAACAAAATTTTGGGAAAAGTTAATAAAAAGAGGTTCAAAGATGATCAAGGGAAATACTATGTAGAAGTTGTTCTGTCCTTATCCCCATTCACTACTCATCCTTTCTGCTGTGAGAGACAAAGATGCCAAGTATAAAATAAATACGAAAAAATTGTCCTTATCTTGTAAAGCTAGAGAGAGAATTTTAAAGACACTAAGCTTTCTTCTTTAGTATATTTAAGTACTTGTGTAACACTTCTGAATTTGTTTACATCTTTTTCATTTAAGCCCAAAGGAAACATTTCTGATTAAGAACTTACTTGGAGCTGACAGGTACTGACAAACTTATGAAACAGAATATTTGAAAAGACTTGGGTATACTAAATTATATATATTCACTTAGGAAATTGTTCAAGAAAATCATAATAGTATAAGCCCATAGGTATTATGGTAAGTACATCCATCATGTTCAAATAGTTGTAGTTAATAAAACTGTATTCCCAACTAGAAAGAGCTTTTAAGATAGTTTCTGCTTGGATAACTGTTTTGTTTGTGTGTTTTAAAGATTCAGTTATTAGTTTAGGGAATTCAAAACTGATGTTAAAGCCAAAACTGTGAAATATTGCATCAAATATTTAGGTTTGAGTGATCGGTGTTACATGGAAACATGTAGTAATATTTCTTACATGGGACTGAACATAACTGTGTTGGCACTACAACATGCTTGAAGAATATTTAGGAACAAATTTGTAGGTTAAATCTGAGTAATACAGCTACATTACACTATAGGAAGGCACTAATTTGGACAATACCTACATCTCAGTGAATTAGTAACTAGTCAGATTTTACTGGTTGCAATATGTAGAGAATATCATCACCACCAGTATATGCTTTTTCAGTTCTGTGTTGCAGGTGCCAAAAATGAAACCAAAGTCATGCATTTATAGGAAACTAATATTATGAAGGATGATCTAATTAGTTCTCATCAATGAATGAGATGCAATGTCTCTTTCCTGTGATGACCAGTTTACTCAGTAACCAAATGGTTGCCAGATTTTCCATAGTGTTTCTATGTAATATCCATTACCATTGAATACAAAGGAATTATATCTAGGTAACGAATACACATTTCATTTTTTTTCCAGATACTAAATATTGAATTAAAAAGTTTTCCTGGTTAGCAATTACAAATCCTGTTAATGACACCTTGAAATAAAGGCTAATTTTTGCTTAAAATATTAATATTAATATGATAAATATTTAGATATACAAATATTAATTTATAAAGACTTGTAAAAGTTTTATGAGTGCAATCGCATACCTGGTCATTAATTTGCCTCCTTGCCCATGATAAACTCTGTCTACCAGTAGTATATGGCTGTGCTCCATTGATTGAGAGACCTGGGAATTTACCTGCACAGTTCTGGGTTATTTAGAATTGCTGGCATTCAGTACTCCATAGGCCTTGCTGGAGCCTTAGGCATGGCTAGCAGTATGAACCAAAGGCAAGTGAACCAAAGCAGGCCTTGTCAGAACAGTAACATCTAGGAACCAAGTAAGCACATTGTTGATCTGAGAGGATTGTACAGGAACACACATACTTCTGACATAACTACCTGAACACATTCCTGAGAGGGTGGTGCAGGAACACACTGCCCCCTTGTAAGATAGGGAGGGAATGACAGGATAATGAATGAGGATTTTTGTTTGAACAAGCAGGTACAAGTTATAAGAAGGTAACTAATAACATCTGAAGTGTCATACATAACTTGTTCATATCAATGTACAAAAGGAGAAATCATAGAAGGGGCAACTTTGCATTAGCCTGTGGGACAGCATTATGTTGACCAAGCTGATTGTCACATGTGTTAGGTTAGTATGTGAGCACTAATACCATACTTCGTTGACAATAAATCTGGCCAAGTGCTTTCACCACTGTACTGAGCCCGTGGTCTTTCTGTATGAATAACACCGAGGTGTGCTGAATCAACAAGGGCAATCTACACTGGCGCAGTTAACACCAGAACTCCAAAAACAGCAGCACCAGCAATATTAACAATATATGCCATTTATATTTCAATTTGGAATTACTTGAAATCATTTCAGATTTCTGAATTTCAGAGCACTTGAGCTACTTATTCTGTATTTTCATTGGAGTAGGAGCTATATGCCAAACATTGATTTTTTTTCCTTTTCATTTTCTAGCCAAACTGAAAAATTGGAAGGAAAAAAACCCAAACAACCCCTGCCACACACACACATTTTGCATCATATGACATGAGGTTTGTTTTGTGATTTTGAGTTTTTTTAAACTTTTTCAAATAAAGTTGAGGTTAAATTCAAAACAAGAAGTTATTTGGAATTGAAATATTGAGATTTCAACCAATAAAACTCCTCAGCAAACTTGATGTGAATTTGTGAAATGTTTCCGTTGACCCAAATCTGCATAGCTTGCACCAAAAAAAAATATAAATAAATAAAAATAAAGTTTAATCCAAAATAATTGTGTCCATCTCTAGTTAGGCATGACATAAACAGTTTAAATTCCTTGAATGAACAGCACTTCTAAAAATAGGACTGATTTTTTCAATAAAGAATTCCTTTGTCTCTGCCCATCGTATATTGTCACTAGTGTAACACTTGGCCTATGTTCAAACATTTACACTTGGACACAGTACATTAGTGGTGTGAACAACTAGAACGCTATCGGAGAATGAAAGCATATGATCAAATAATGGAACCCAGAGAAGTACCAGATAATATTTCTAGAAAACAATCTATTTAAAAAACTTACTATTGAAAAAATAAGGAATGAGAAACATGTTTAAAAATACAGGTTTCATAATATATGTTTTTCAAACAGAAAATGCAGAACTCTTATTTTAGTTTATTCTAACTTACAATATAAAGACAGCAATATTACGTGAAGAAAATATGAAAACTTAAATATGAGTCCTATCCTCAATGAATGTAAACTGGAATGCACTAGAGCTGTATCAATTTACACCAGCTGAAGATCTGGCCCTATAGCTTAGTATAATATTTGATTTAGGGACACCAATTGATGTTAGGACAAGTAATAGCATTTTCACAGGGGGCAATTTCAGCCTTCATTCCTCAGAGTGCCACACTCCGCCTGACCAGCAATTAGCACAGTCACAAATAAATCTGAGATACACAAACCCTTCCATGCCAAATTGCCATCCTGATGTTACCAAGTTCTATCATATTCCAGTCTGTTACCATAAACATGCAATTTTCAACACTCAGTGTATTGCCAACGTTTTTATACAACAACACAAGAAACCAACAAAAAGTAAAAAAGATTCCTGTGACTTTTGGACTGTACTTGTAACAAGGTAGGTTGCCTTCTGGGCTGGAGAATGTGGGGCTGTCAACCTGATTACAGAAGGAGCCCCACCTGAAGGGAATCTGTCACATTCCCTATAAAGGGCCAAAGTGGCTTCAGTAATTGGAATGAGAGGCATGCTTAAATGACAATAAAACACAGCTGGGGGAAAGGGCTAGAAAGCACACTAGGTAGGAAACTCAGAAAATAAGGAAAATGCTCTAGGCAGGAAGGCCTAGAAGAGACCTTGACTAAGCAGGGCTGAGACAGAGCAACTCAGAGGACAACTTAAGTGGCTAAGTAGTAAGTGGCCTAGGGAAAATGGCAGTAAAGGTAAAGGACCTAGCTGTCCCTTAAAGGGCACTGAGACAGCACCTGGAGTAGGGGGTGAGACTGAATTCCTCTAATAACTCCAAAGAATGGGGTAATATAGGCCCACCACATGGGTGACTGAGCCCAGTAGATGAGTTGAAGATAGGCTGAGGAAGAGGGGAAAGATTTTTTTTTTTAAAGATATTTTAGAGACTTTCAATTGGATAACTGCCACCCAAAAGGGGTGGACTTAAGATTGTGACCTAGCTTGAGGACTGAGTCCGTGGAGGAAGAGGAGCCAGGGGAGTGATCATCAGCAGGGGGCACAAGCCCAGAGAGACAGCGACTATGCCATGCCATCCCATCCAGAGGTGCCTACTGGTGAGTGAACTCATTTACAGTACTGCTTGTATTGGAGAATAACACTTCTATAGAAACATTATTCCCCTTAAGACCCTTCATAGTTTAAAAAATTCTATTTATGGAAAGAGGATGAACTATTTTTTTGGTGGAAAAGATTGTTCAGTTGGAGAAACACATGCACATAATGTAGAAAAGAATTAAACTGAGCATATGCTACAAGAGAAGCTCCCTTGCAATGTTTAGTTCTCTGAGCTTTAAGATGGTCATAGTGCTTTATTGGCAGAATATTTCCCCATGTCTATAACTGAACAAACACTAGCTTTTGTGCTGCTCTTTAAAAGATATTAATATTGAATTGTTGTCCATAACTGAAAATGATTGTCACAATCTACCAGGAGCTGGTCCATGTTGTTATGACCTCCACATGGTACTTTCTCTTCTCCGTCTCCAACTTTAATGTTATAGGCAAAATGACTTCATGTCTCAAGAAATACCCTTCTTTTTGTAGCACCGGATGTCTTCTGCAGTCCTTTTGAGGTTATGCAAAATCCATTGCCTCACTACTGATCTCTCTTGGTGAAGGAATAGTAAAAGCAGTTGTTACTGTCAGTACTTAAGGTACCTTGAACTACTTTTTAGTAAATAAAATACATTATAAAGATCTGACTTAAAAGCATATATAGTCTGTCTGCTTTGTCTAAAGTATATACTGCGACAGTCCCTTGTTTAATTCTTCTTCAGAGATCTAGCATACTATACTTTCAAAAATGAATTTTTTTTTTACTGCAGATAAGTAAAGCCAACTAATTTCCTCAATTCTCCAAGAAAACCCACAGTGCCAAATATATATGCAGAAGGTTTTATCAGCAGCTTGTAGATTTTGTTTGTGGCCTATATGAGAACAGCTTTTTTTCACTTACATGTGTAACTTAGAGATAAGGTGTCTTTTTGTTAGGGCTTCATACTAAGCCTTTTAAAAAAAAACAAAACACACAAAAAACCCAACCCTATATATCTGTCAAATCTAAGGAGAGTAATAAGCAAATGGCATCTAGGTTGGAACCTTCCTTGAAAATATAGTATTAATCTAGGGAGATTCTAAAGACCAATTCTAATTCATTCATCCCCACCATGTGTTGAATTTAGTCTCCCATTCCAGCAACTGACTATCCTCCATAGTTCAGTACTTTACTACTGTGACTGCTGTTCAAGAAAAATATATGGGGGTGAAAAAAAGCAAGTAAATAGTACTGTGATCTGTTTAGTATTGACCAATGTACATAGGGCCTAAACACAGTGGGGAATGATGCTAAACTGTATGATTCTTATTGTTGCTCACTTATGCTAAGGCATGTATCCCACAATGCTCTGGGACAAGCGTAGTTCAGCACTTGGCTTAGGCAGATACAAAAAGCAAATGCCAAAAACTGGATGGAGAAGCATTATGAAGCAAAGGTACAATGTGGTTCGGAGAAATAGCTTCAGATGTATGAATGGTTTGTGTTGGGGAATACGTTCATGCCCCCTCATTTTTAAACTTAATATTCAGAACAAAAGATGAGGAAAGTACTGGAGGCAACAAAAAAGCTGGCACAAGCTGACTACTTAAAGTTTAATTAAACTGTGCAGGGTCGCTTGTAAACAGCCATACTATAAAAGGTGGCTGGTTTCAGGGGACTTCGGAGATGCACATCTTCTGTGGAAGGTGAAATGAACGTACTGAGAGACTTCCGTTCTCAGGAAGGACTGATTCATTAACTCCTTTGCTCATGTACTATATTGTTTTGTCTTTAGAAAATACATTTTGGCTAAGGCTGCTTATTTGGTCTCTTGCCTATTCTGAAAATATGGTCAATTAGTTGTCCAGACAAGGTGGGTGAAGTAATATCTTTTATTGGAACAATTTCTGTTGGTGTGAAAGACAACCTTTTGAGCTCTGTGGAGTTCTTCAGGTCTGGGAAAGGTATTCAGATGTCACTGCTAAATACATAATCAAACAGATAGATAGCTTAGCATAAGTAGTTGGTACATATTCTGAGAGACTATTCAAAGTGGACCATACCTTTTTAGTCAATATTAGAATAATGGTTCATCTCTGAGTATATGACACTGTGGTTCCCACTATTAGTACACATATGCAAGGCTGTATTTTTATTTATTTATTTATTTATTGAGTAGCAAGCCCATTGGGGTTGCATTTGCACCGTGTGCCACCTCATGCTCTCATATGATGGCAAAAAGGGGAGGGTGGCTGGGTCCCTTCCTCAGTTTTCTTTTATTGCAGGTAGCAATGAGACAGAACCCAGTGAAGGGTCCACTCACTAGCCTGTTCAGAGACCCTAAGCCAGTTCTTTTTTAGTCTATTTGATGAAGAAATTTCATTGTCATTTCTCTAATAATGGACATTCCTTTAAAATAAAAAGGAATTGATTGTTTGACCAACCCACCTCCCCTCCAGACACCCCTCTGTACAACAGTGCTTTGTGCCATCCTCCATGCTGCATGGTGGAGTCCAAACCCTCAGTGTTCAAATCCTGAAACAGACTGATCCCTATCAACTACATACTTAGCAGAATGACTCTTCTGCCTAGGAGAAAGGTTTTCTGACAGTAAGTCATCTTTCACCAGTGCATGCAAGTCCCAGACATGCTAGGCTCAATCTGCATCTACTTGAGCAGTTCCTGTAGGCCACTTTGAACCAAGAAGAGGTGATATGACCACAGTGAAACCAAATCTGCAATAGCCAGTGCTTCCTTGACCACTCTGCCTTCTTTCTACTGCCTGATGCTGTAGCATGCAAAGAGGATAGAGACAGCATGGACAATGTTGACCACCTCAATAATGGGGACATCCCAGGCATGCAAGACCCCAGCACCAACTACCTCAGTGTTGTACGTTGGCATGGGTAATCCTGGCACTGACAACTCTGGATCCCATACTGACTGTCCCAACAACAGTGGCAGTAAATTCGACATCTGCACCCACTTGTAATTGGTCCAAGCATAAATATATCTCCAAGCCAAAAGAGGACTCCTGGAGGGAGGACGTGAGACCTCACTCCTCCAAGGACTGAGGCTCAGATCCTTAAAGGTGTCTAAGCACATAAATCTCATTGATTGGAAGGATGTGGGCCAAAGCCCATGAGCAACTTGGCAGCATGGGAAACCCAGCACCGATGCTGGTACTGATGGCCACAATAGAGCTGACCAAGCACCTCAGATGTCTTACAAATACCAACTCCAGTGAAGATAGAAGATTCTCTTACTCTCCTTTTGCCTGACTGCTGGAATATCAGCAATAGACAAAACCACAGTGAGTCAGGAGATGCCCATTTTCCACTTCCTTGGCCAATCTAGTTCCTACGTAGAGGTTTTAGATTTGACAAAAGTGTTGAGTCACAACAAATCCAATCTGAAGCTTACACCTACTTTTGGGAATTGCATTGCTTTTCTCCACTGGGCTTGGATGAGCTATGACAGTCAACACGTGGACATTAGCCATCATTTCCCCAGGCTCTCCTATACAATTCCACTTCTTACCCCCTACATGCCCTTTCTTCCCCATCCCTTTTCAGGGACCTTTCTCATGAGTTTATTACAAACAGCAGTAGCTTTTTTTTTTTTTTTTTTTTGGCATGGCTTGGGAGCCATAGGAGAAATTCTATGGATGCCTGGCTGATTAGGACAGATCCCAGCTGAAAGCTTCAGCACACCTAAAAAACACCTTTCTCTATTCTCTCACCTGGGCCTCTATTGAACAATGCAAAACTATCTCATCCCATCACAGATAAGAATTATATTCTGGTTAGGCAAGAGCATACCTTCCTGAAAACATTCATGTTGTTGCAATTAAGAATGCGTGGGATGTGTCTGGGGCTGTTATGTCATATGTTGGTATGCATGTATGTAACATCACTTGCTAGACTTTACCTATAACCACTTCGGCTCTGGGCCAGGTTGGCCTGTTCCCCAACAGAATAAGATCCCACCTCACATGGTTGCAAAACTGGGCAGATAAAAGACTTTGTCTCCTGATAAAGACTTCTTAAGAGGTTTCTGGTACCGGCTGGGAAACCCCCACCCCGACCACCCACAAATATAAAGTACTAGTAGAACCTTGTGTGCCCCAAAGGACATCAATATATGGCCTTCGTACCCATTTTTCAAAACGCCACAGTGAAGATCATGATGGCTAGCACCTCTGCAATGCACTACATAAACAGACAAGGAGATACTCATGTCTCCTCCGCCTGGAAGCTATGAAGCTCAGAACATGGTGTCACTAACACAGGATAACCCTGCTGGCTCTTCACTTCCTGGAAGTCTACCAGGTTGTTGACTCTCTGACCATACAGGTGAAACCAAGAATGATTAAAGAAGTCCATCATGGTGCCTATATTCCTGCAATGATGATGATAAACCTGTTTAGTCACAGTTCATAAGTTCCAAATGCCAGAACTTTGTTCTAGAGAGGGTGTGACTCCCAGGTCATTATCAGAGGCCTTCTACAGTGGTAGAAAGACAACTTCCAAAATCAAAGACTAAGCTGCTATTCCCATAGGTCTGTTTTGGCTGAGACATACTATTGACATGCATGCTACAAATTGCCATTACTCTCTCCTAATACATGGATCTGATTACATAGTACCATGGCCAGATACTTCATTTAGATCTAGAGCTGCTGCACCTCACAATGTGACCGGTTGAATGCCACAGAAAAAGACTGTCCTCTACAGATCAAGGAAATCTTGGTACAAATGAAGAAAACATCTTCCAGAAGGATGTATTCATCTAAATACTCTTCCATATTGGCAGCCCAACACTACTTGGATCTGGTCCAGGCCTTGATACCATGGAGTTGTTACAAGTGCAATAGGTAGTCAATCTAGCCTCTTGTTCAGCTTTATGTCAACCATATGGCTATCTCAGTTTGTCATCTACCTGTACAGCCTTTCTTGGTCTTTTCTCAAATCCATGGTATCAAAGTGTTTTTTTTTTTTTTTTTTTTTTCAAAAAGAGAACGTACCACTGCCTGGGTCCTCAATCTAGTTCTTCTGAGTCTCCCAGATCCTCCATCTGAAGCTCTTTCAGACTGCTCCCTGCACCACCCCACTCTGAAGACAGTCTTCCTAGTGACTATTACTTCAGCCACAAGAATTAGTGAGCTTCAGACAATATGACACCCCATTACCATGGTATATGACCACCTCTGAACTTTTTAATTTAACTAACCTTCCAGCTTCCCTGTAAGGAGCTATTATCTCTGTCTTACAGAGGGGGAGCTGCCACACCAAGGGTAAGCTTGCTCAAGGTCACATAGGAAGTGTGGTAGGATGGGAACATGAATGCAAATCTTAGCCTAATGCCCTAACCATTGGACCTAGATGGCCTTTCACTGATATATGTGAAACAAGTTGGTGCGTGGAGTCCAATCCTTAGTTGACAAATGTGCACATCACAACAGTTGGCTTTAACTGCCGTCTTTATTAGCAGTCTTGGCAAAGAGAGCCAGGATTGTGCTGAGCTATGATGTGCTATTCTGTGGGTGATGAGACTCAGCCCGTGCCATGGATGGGTCACATAAGCAAGTTATTGTGCAGAGACATGTACTACCATCACCAATTCTGTCGGTGGATGAAAAAAAGTTTTATTCTCCAGGGTTGTTACTTCAGCACCTTTCAAGAGCAGTAAGCTTAGGAAAATAACACACATCAAAAGGGTTTTAAAATAGAAATACTGCATATCAATACATTAACACTAGTGTTTTATTGGAGGAAGGGGGTTATTCTGTTTTTATTTCACTTACATTCCTTTTTATTACGTTTTGGTGTGTGTTGTTTGTTTGTTTGTTTTTTATTTTGGCCCTGTAAAGGAATGGACAATTCATGTTCAGCCTTCACATGATGAATGAAAATTTTTGTTTATGTAACACTACTTATCTTCATGTGCAGCTTTCTAGCACCCTAATTAATTGTTATACTGCATTGGTAGCATCACTTGGGATGTTAGTTGTGTTCTTTTTTTTTTTTTTTTTTTTTTAAATGTTGAGAGCTGTTGTGACAAACAAGAAGCACCTAGTCCAGCTCCCTTCTAGCCAGAAAGATTCTGTACGCATCCCTCTCTTCTATGAACAGTAAATAAAAAATGGATGGATTTAAGGTACAACAATGCTTCAAGTTTAGGATGCCTCTTTACCACCCAAGGGCTCTAGGAAAGTTAAACCTGCATGGAAGACTGGAAACATTAACTGTTCGTACTCTCAGAATTTCCTTCATGTAGCTCAACTATGGGAGACAGGGTGAGACTTCTTTCCTCTCCCCTCCTCAAATCTCCTTGGTATGGGCTCATGCAACTCCGATTCCTTGTGAACGGTCAGCCCAGGGGCCCCCACTCTGCCTCATGGACCTGTCTGACTCTCCCTTTTGCTATGGCTGCATAGCTCTGATACAGCCATGTTCCCATAGGATTCCTCCTTCACTGCCTGCAAATCCAAGAACTTCATTGTTGCAGCCCTCTAAATGAGTTGGGAACTAGTTAATGAAGTCCTAGGCTCAAATGTTCACTGGTGTCTCTGGAACACTTTTCACTAACTGCACTGGGCTCAAGTCTATAGTCAGCATTTAATTCTATAAGTGGGAAATCTCCCTTAGTTGGTGGGCCAATGTCTGAAAGTGTGCTCCTCTTCATCCTCCTGGTCCTGGAGTTGACTCTTTTCCCACAGCCACTGACCCCATCTTTTTAGTGCACCTTTGAATTGGGCTTTGGGGAAAGAAATATGGTGGTAGAAGCACTCTCCACTTCTGTGCACCCCCTTTCCAGTTGACCAGGTTTTTGACCCTTCTATTCATGGAGGTGGAAGAAATTATTTGGCCCCACATCCCTTTAATTTGGGACAGCTAGTTGAAGATCACACAGATGAGTTGTTCTGGAACAACTGTGCACTGTTTAAATGAGAGCGATCTCTCACTAGCCACAGTTAATTAGAATGTATGTGTTCTGGGTTTCCACTGCTCTCTTTTATAACCCAAAAGCTATATAGAAATGTTTATCAGGCCTTTTATAAAATACTAAATGAAGTATCTCCAGCACAATCTGCTTTAAAAAGTACTCTTTCCCCTTTCCTCCATTAAGTTTAAATTTGTTGTAGATAGGCTTATTTGTGTTTTATTACTTTTTTTTTTTTTTATAAATACCTTTTTAAAAGTAATACAGTGAACAAAATGAGGACAAGGGAATGGGATGCTCTTGTCAAAAATCAAAGGGACAAGACAAAGTGAAACTCTTTTGGGGGTGGGAGGGTATTTTATGTGCCAAACAATCTAATCTTTCATAGAAAAGAGTAAACTGCTTTTTGTTTCATTTTATATAATCTGTACTTAAGAGGAAAGCTCTTAGTAGATCTAGCCTTTTATTAACTCTACATCAAAATGCAAATCTAGTTGATTCTATGATAGTTTAGAAACACAATGAAAACCCATCTATAAACGGATTCTACGGTCCAATACATATAAAATGCTTTAAGAATGATTCTGTTAGGACCTCAGATCAGTGCTCCAGGTGACCTTTACATTATATTCACAGCTTTCCTAGTGATGACAGACATTATCTACTGGGCTACCAAAATAATATTGAGGTGGGGGGAGGAGGAGAAAAGTTACCTCTAACTCTCTACTTCTATCATGTAGTCAAAAGGATGGCATTAAAGCATCACCCACAAATAGCCTTCGTAAAAGGACCTGAGACACATTTCCTAGGTTACTGTGTGATGTTTGTTTGTTTGTTTGTTTGTTTGTTTGTTTTATATATATTTAAAAGGCTCACACCATTTACATACAAAAAATTCCTTTCTCTTGTCTCCACTTGCAAGGAATTTGGAAGCATAGTGATGGAGGATGAAATAACTTTTTGTAATGACATTTTAAGTAGTCTCATTTATATCTTATGGTATGAGGTTAATATGCTTTATGGAGGGCTTTTCACATTGGCACTAACGTGGGAGGAAAAACAAACTTCTGCAAAAAGCCATCTATAGTACTCTGTACAATAGTGTAATTTAGTTATAAGGACAGTCTCAATTACTGCATCATGTGCTAGTGTTTGATACCTTTTTTCCTGATCATCCTGGCACTTTCAGTGGCCCTACAGATACCCCATGCTGTCTGGCATGTTAAATGAGTTGGTTTAGTGCTGCCTTACATTGGGGCAACTCCTTCAGCTGCTGTAGTGTTGTATGAAGGGTGGTACCTATATATTTTGTATTTAAGTAATCACTTTCACACACCCCCACTTACTTTGTAGGTGATGTGACTTATGCTGAACACAAGCATATTGTCAAAGGCCACCGTATTGATATGGAGCGGACAGTATGAGAATAGTCACTGCCATCCGTATCCGTACAGGTGATGTGTGTTCCTGGAATCGTTAGGGGGTGACTAATGCAGAATCCAAAGGCTGGCTTTGAAGTTTAGTCTCCTGGGGACTAAAGGGAGGGAACTGTTTTTTCTGTTTCCAAGAGGCTGGGACACAAAGCAAGAATTTAGTATAAAAGATGGTTAAACAGATTCAGGATCATCTTTTTGATTCAGCAAACGGACAGGACCTCGGGTTGGGTGGGTGGGGGGTCAGCCCTTACTGAACAATTAGAAGCCCTTTCGCCTTCCAGTGCCCCCTCCCCATAGGAGTGATATGCTCTATACTTAACAGAAATTGCTTGTGGATGTTCCTCAATATTCTTTTTGTCTCTAAATAAATGTGCTTGTTTTTGAAGAGCTGCATGGACACTGGTAAAAACGGTAATTGTCCTTTGGAGTGAAACTAGAGTGAAGGGGCCTGGATCCTGTCATACGTGCTGGAGATAATCAGAGTACAGAGCCAGAAGGTGCTGCTTAAACCCCGCGTCAGATGTAAGTGGGACACAGGTCCCTATCCAGATGCCGGTGAAGGCTACAGTCCTGAGGCTTCAGGGATATTCCTGGAGTAAAGCAGAGAGGCGGTTAAAGGCACAGTTACCCTTGCAATTGTGAAGGTGACACTGCAGAAGTGAGGGATTTGGAAAGGGGTTTGAGTGAGGTGAGGCTGAATCGGTCTGAGATGGCCTTCATGCAGAAGAGGTGGCATGGGAGATAAGAGGTATCCAAACTGGTATGGCTGCCAGACCAGAGAGAAAAGATACAAAAGAAAACTGGGTCAGAGAAGTAGCCGGGCTGCTGGTGTCAGATCTTGAAAGCAAAGACATGACTGTAGTTGATGTGCAATGAAGTGACTCAGAGGAGTTGCTGTGGTAGAAGCTATGAATGAGAAGGATAATTTGGGCAGTGGGAAGTCATTTGAGGATAATTCTGTACCACTGAAATACATGAGACATTTACTATTTTCAATCTGAGAGAGAGCAGGCACATCGTCTATCATGTCAAGACACTTTGGGGGCAACTTTGTATATGTTGCTAGCTCTTTTGGGGTTAGGGGGAATAGCTTCTAAGATCCATACTCTACTTTTTTTTTTTTTTTTCTCCTTGAGCAGCAAGCTAAATTTCCTAATAAAATGTTAATGATCTCCATATGATGAGTTAGGACCTTAAATGAGTTCTTACACTTGTTTTCTATTTACATTATTAAAACTATAAACAGTTTTGACCATCTTCAATTTATATTAACTAAACTGATTTTTGATTGAAAACTGGGTTTTTGACTAAATTAACACCTTTTCTTTCCAAGGAAAAATTTGACTACTGTTGCTGAAAACCCAACAGCCAAACACTTAAGTGTTTGGGGGGAAGTGTGAAAGACTTATCAATATTTTCAGTTAACTTTTGGCCAAAAAAGTCTTCAGATTTCAGGTTTTTAAAATGTCAGTATTCCATAAGCAAAAAAAGAAAAATCTCCCAGTCAACTTTAATATGTCTGGATACCAATTTAGACGAGACCATAGAATAAAATCCTACTAATTGAAAAATTGTCATGGAATGCTTGCACTCAACAGCTTATGCAATTAATATTTTGATCCCAGAGAATTCCTGGCAAAGAATACTTGCTGCAATAGCTAAAGCCAGAGAGAGGGGGGGGAAAAACATGGTAAGTCTAAGTACAGTGTTAGTCCCTGACCCTGAAAGGTTTTGAAAACCCATAAAGTTCAGCACCAATCAGAATCTGGCCCTTACTTTGTGGATGATTATCAGATTATTTAAAGGCTCTGTAGAAGCTTCTACCTAAATGAATAAAAAAACCCCACTTGTTTAAAAAGTCTTTCTGTCGCTCCCTTCGGTTTTAGTACAACAGTGTGGCACAGCAATGCTACATTCCATTTGTATTGCCTCTATCTAAATCCAGACCTTAATCATTTTAGTAGAAGTAAGCTTCCCTACTCCCTAGAGTCTTTAAGTCATTTTTGGATTAAATGGTGTAGTTAGTTTTTCTTGTAAGCAGTGTCACTTCACACTCAGCTTAATTATGGCTTGTTTGGGTAAGCTTCTGTGTAATGTCAAGTTTTCCCAAATGGCCCTAGAAGGTCAGCAGAGGTCTGCTTTTACCACTTTCCACAACAGAAAGGTTTGCCTTGTTTAAACAACAGTCAGGGGAGAACACAATTAGATACAATTGCCTAATTCTTCTTCTTGTAGAACCTAATAGTATCTGTCAAAAACTGGGAATAATAAAGGTCAGTTTTAGAAAGAGATTTCTTCAGAGAGTAATACATATATAAACTATTCAAGATGCCTTGCTGCTTTATGTACTAGTAAGCAATAGAACCCAGGCATTTTTATGTTATCAAGATGAAAAGATAGTATAACTTCAGAAATTCCAGAAAAATTTTTCAAAGGAATATAGAAATAGAAGGTCAAGAAACCCTCTACATAGGAACACAAGAATTGGATTTTGGATCACACTCCTGATCCATCTAGTCCAACATCCCATCTCCAACAGTGGCTGCTTCCAGATGTTTCAGAGGAAAGTTCATGGATATCTTAATCCTTAATAATTAGATTGCTTCAGGATCCAAGCCAATGAAGCTTAATCTTTCCAAAATTTGTTGGCATTAACTATTATAACTCTGTACATTCTTCTTCTCCATATAATGTTCAGTCTGATTTGAACTATGCTGAGTATTTTCACCTCAATGATGTCTTGTGATGATGAGATCCACAGGTCAATGACGTGTGGAAAAAGTACTACCTCTTTTCAATTTTGAATTGACACCTTTCAGTGTTATGGATTGTCCCCTTGTCTCATAATGCAAGAATAGGGTGAATAGAAGCTGATGATCTACCTTCTCCAGACCATTTATTATTTTAACTTTTGTCACGTCCCTGCTTATTTGTCTCCTTTCTAAGGTAAACAATGCCAGTCTTTTCAATCTCCCTATGTAGAAGCCTAAATGGCAATTTTCTTTCATCAGTTTTTATTCTGTTGCTTTTTATCCCCTTGACTCTTGCATTAGGAGAGGTGGTAAACATGAGTGAGATGGAGATAGTAAATCTCTATTTTTCTACACCTCTATTGTGTCCCTTAGGCTGCCTAATTTAGAGAGAAGAGTATCTTTTCAATCTGTTTTCGTATGGAAGTCTTTTCAGGCCTCTTATAGCTTTCATTGCCCTTCTTTGGATCTTTTCTGTTTCAAAATTAGATATAGCAGAAAGAGTGGGCAGAACTGACCACAGTACTCGAGGTGAGGACATAGTTATTTATATATTGGCATTATAACAATTTAAAGACTTTCAGTCCTATTCTGTTTTTATTGTTTTTAGTTTTTGTTAATGTTTCGTATCTGATATGATTGATTTAGGCTCATTTGTGCCAGAGCTCGAAATTAAGAGGCAGAGCAATGGGGATCACCAAACGCACTTTCCTTCACCTCCCCAGGTAGAGATAAGAGGACACGAACTGCTACTCCTTGTGCTCCTGACCAATAGAGAAAGTAGGGAAGACCTATCGTTTTGCCTGCTCTCTGCCCTTCCCACCCTTTTGGGGGCCATCATACTCCCCATAGCAAGTATGTGAATTGTAACTCCTCTGCTCCTTGCAGCAGAGAGGTTTAAATCAGTCCAAACCCTATGTAGGCCATGGAAAGCTCCTTATTCCCTCTCCCTCACTGTAAGAATCTGCCACAATCTAGCACTGAATTTATATTTTATTCATCTGGGTCTTTCTGTTTAATTTTTCAGTAATTCATAATAGCTTAAATATTCCCTAGCTTATTAATTTTACCAACTGCAAAATACTCAGTGCTTGTGAAAAGTGTTTGCTGGTGGGAATGAAAAC
Organism: Mesoclemmys tuberculata; assembly: GCA_007922155.1. Classification (NCBI taxonomy): domain Eukaryota; kingdom Metazoa; phylum Chordata; order Testudines; family Chelidae; genus Mesoclemmys; species Mesoclemmys tuberculata. Next base: position 26,229,337 of record ML675649.1, read on the forward strand.
TGAAGGCCTTATTTAACCATAGAACAGATACAGCAAAGGTTTCAAAGACTCAAGCTTCCCCATGTTGGCCTGTCAAGTGCCTCTTCCCTAGGGTGACCATATGGCCCATTTTGGCTGGGACAGTCCCTTTTTTAAGCCCGGTCGCAGCAGTCCTGACTCTTTGGGCAAAACTGGGTGTTTGTCCTGTCTGCTCTTGCAAACCGTTCAACTGCATGGCGGTTGGTGGGCAGCTTTTGGGTGAGTGGCGATTCCAGCCCCGTGTGGTGTCCTGTTTTCCTTTCATGAAATATGGTCACCCTACTCCTCCCTCAACTGGAAGGACCACCTCTAAGAATGAGAATGTGGTTCAATCTCCATGTCCAGGCAATTCTTGACCCTTTTCCTGAGACTGCCAGCAAGAGTGCTAATTGTGGTTGTGTCTTTTGTGGTGTGGATACCTGCCTGTTAGGAACAAGGCTGAATCCACCCTCATTTTCCATAAGCCCCTGAACACCTGTCAAATGGCAATAATTTTAATTTGCTGTCGACTTACAGACCTAAGACAGATGCCCTCTTTGGGTCACTAGTTGAAGTTTCACATCTCATTTCTAGTCTCTTGAGCCATCCATTCTCTGTAGTTTCTCTGCTTTTTTTTAAAGAGGTCTACACATGTTAAACAAAGCACAATGAAAACTAGTGTGTGAATGTGACACTCGTTAATACAACTTCTCACAGCCTTAACTACTGTAATTTAAAAGGGAAAAGGACAATTTGCTCTGTAACATTGCTAAAGTGAACAGGGTGGCAATGTGGAGTCACAAGCTTTAAAAATCCAGGATCTCTAATCCTGCACCAGGCCAATGTGACTTTATAAGAAACAGGCAGCTATCTGAGCTTTTTGACAGGATATTGAGAAATCAATATTTTTAGTACTGGAAAGGATTTATAAATATTATAAGAATGAATTATTCCTTTTAACCCAACATGACATCTTCCTCCATGTTCTGCACCAAAAACCATTAAAAGAATTTAAAAAAAAATTTCTACATATTTGTAAGATAATGTTTGTCTAATAGCATAAAAAAGCATTCTTTTCCTACTGGGTTGGCAATGCATGAAATTCTCCAACTGTTTTCTAGTTTCACCTTATAAAATAGACAGAGATTCAGTTTGAATAGACAGGATTCACCCATTGCTAAAGTCACATCACTTTAAAATACTGTACCTTGTATTTGTGTTTGTATAACGTACATACAAATACACCTATTTGAAGATAATTATCTATTTATATGTAATTGATACAATTTGTGTGTGTACATGGCACAATGCTCTAGCTTTATATAGTTGTCCTAAATAGTACAATCAGCATCGATAGTGGTGATGGTACAGGTGGGTTCATGGAAATCTATAGAGAAAAACGCAGCTATTGCATACACAAATAAAATGCAACAAATGGGTGCTGGGTAGTTACCAGTATGACCAGAAAGGAAACTCAATGCACGTGTGGGAATTTCATAAGAATTAAAACCGTTTCTGTTTAGAGAAAGCAAAATATTTATAACACAGTGGAGGAGGGAGCTGAACCACCCAAGGAGAGCATCAGATTTCACCTAGGGCTTTCCTTGAATCTTACATGCAGGAGACCAAGTTCTGCGCCATCTTGTGCCTGAACTGCACCCATGTTTAATTATTTACATATATGCAAAAGCAATTTAAGTGGAGGTAACCATGCTATTTCCAAAGTGAGTGAAAGGAAAATACTGAATAATAGCTTTTGTTACTTCTACTTTAAACAACTATAAAGAACTACACAAGGTATAAAAACAGCAGCTTTTAAAAAAAATCAGTCCCATAGTCTGCTGCATTGTGTGCACTGATGTTGAAATCTTAAGGATGCAAGAGCGCAGACCAGAGCAGCCTAAAGAACTTCTGGAACTGTCCAGAAGGTCAACATGTACTAGCAGTTGTGGACATGTCAGAGACTGGCCTTAAGTCAGAAAACATAATTTTTCTTAGCAGTAAATAGCATTCCTCAAAAGGACAGTGTCAGTATCGAACTATTCCTACTTAACTGCTACTCTTTAACATTAGTAGTATAGCCTTTCTGTTACCGTTGGCTTACTTGTGAAAGGTTTCTGTTTTGAGGGTAAACTGTGATAGAAAGTGCAAAGTATAAAATCTTGGTAAAAACAAGCCTTATTTCTCAAATGAATTTAATTCCACCTAAGTTTCTCTTACCTCTCAGGCACTAAACTGCTAAGGCATTCCACTGTCAGGGAAACTGAAAAGGAAGCTCAAAACAACCTTCCGTGACTTTCAACACTTCTGAAATTTCATTGGCTGCGTCTATCTGTCCAAGTATGCTGTAAACAAACCTTCTAGTAAGAGACTGACCTTTTCCCTTGAAGAGATGTAACTTACATGTTACATGCTTAACAGTCTTTGAAACACTGTCTTCCAGCTATGACTATACAGCATCAGTTGGTGATGATTCTATACTGTCATACCTGGAAATAAATTACTAGTCCCCAGAAATCAAACCCTAAACATATGCTTTATAGGGGAAAATGTCTAGAGCATTCTTGAACATCTTATTCCTCTTGATCATCTTGAATGACAATGGGAGACAGATCCTACTATTGCAATGTGTTGGAGAAAAGGAACATTGACATACTGCAAGACAGTTGGCTGGGCTCTAGTCTAAAGACTATGGTAGCTAACTATTTCCAGCCAGAGCAAGATGCTGAATACACGATCCTATTAAAAGCAAGACAAAGGAGAGCGTATGGATAAATATGGTTAGTCTATTTCTACATGCTTCCACATGTGGACTTTCAGATGTAAATACAATAAAGAAAAAAATAAGTCTGAACAGAACAAAGTTGTCTATCAACATGACTTCTGTGACAGATTCTCTGGCTGTTCAACAATGATTCTAATTCAACTGCTGGCTGCTGTGAAGAAAATGAGATGCCGGAAGCTCTGCAAACCAGAACACAAAATAATTACTATTAGAGATGTCTGCAAACAATCCCCTTGATAATAGTTACATCATTCTTTTTGCCTCCCCTGCAACTATTTTTTTCTAAACACTGCCACTGAAACACAACTATATGAAGCAATGCACATGATGATATCAGCAGGCGCGTGCCATTGCAGATTCCTGATGCCATTACGTTCAGGAGATTTGCAGACAGATTTTTGTTAATAACCCACTTTGAACAAACAGGCTTATTAGAAAGAAAGGAAAAGGGAATTCAAGGAGGCAATTTGAACATATATTTTTGGGTTTTGTTCTATAATCAATACTAATTGAAGTATTCTGGTCAAACTTGTTTTGCTGGTAATGGTCTGTTACATACTTTGAATTATGCCCAGTTATGTTACAATAACAAATGAATACACTGGAATACTCTAGCTTTCCCATTAATTCAGACCCAGCATCTATAATAGCAAATTTAATTCTAAAAAAGTCTCAAGGGTTCTGTCCTGTGCCATATATGTACATGGAAAAGATTACATTTTTTAAGCTTGAATTTCATCTGGTATTTTTAAGCCACAGGTGTAAATGGCTAAACCAGGTGTGGTGCAGGAGAGGATGGTAGCAATAACATCTGCTTTGCACAGGGTAAGCAACTTTGGAAGATGCAAGACAGTGGCAAATTAGGACCCTACCCCATATCTGCATTGGAATTGTTCTTTACATGATTGACTAAGCAGTCCACCAGAAAACTGCCAATCCACCAGTGTCACTGGCAGGGTTTATTCTCACCAGTTTTCCTGATTGGAGTGACAGATGGAGGATGGAAGTTTAGGGGCAGGGGAAAGAGTAATCCCTTCTCTTCACAATTGAACTATATAGTAATCAGCAACATTAGTACTGATTTATATTATAACTGCAAGTGTTGGAATAAGACATTATGGCATCTGTAAAGCTAGTGGTAAATCAAAAGAATATATAATTCAGCTCCATGGCTGGGGTCATTCTAACTATCCGATTACATTTCATATACTCAAATGTAAGTATGAGAGAGCAGAAATTTTATGACAGAACATTTGATTTTTTATTGCTAAATTTTCTCTGCAGCTGGTCCGGAGAAAGCTGCAATAAAATACACCACTTGCATACCACAGTGCCACACAGATTTCATGCATACAGAATAACAGAAGATGCAAAGTCTTCTGAAAACTGACAGTGAGACACTTCTGTTAAAATGCTTCTCTTTCCCCCCTCCCATCACCCCCTAACAGTGCAAACAGTGGGTGCAAAACTTGCCAAAGGAATTTTGCCCCTGCAATATTGTTGCACCCTTAGATATTTACTTCTGCGAAACTTCAGGCACAATAATGGAGAATCAGTCGAGGATGAGATTAAAAAAATTAGTTCATGTGTTTAAAGGGGCATATGCAAGAGCAGAATATGACTTGTACACCTGCAGCACAATTGGCACACAGGATATGTCTCACTTCCAAACAGTTCAATGAATCATTTCAATCTTCTGAGGAAGAAAAGCCAAACAAATATTTGGATTTGAATAACCTGAATTTGAACTCCATTTAATATTAGTGTGATGGGGAATGATGTAAAATATCCAGAATCATCCTTTAGTATTGTTTGCCCAACTCTAAATACCATAGACTCTCAACAACCTGACAAGTATCTGGTATGTCTTTGTACTTATATCAACCACAGGACGCCCTCAAGGAAAAAAAAAGCAGAAATGATGTCATAATGACTTACTATAACTTAAAATAATTATCATAAATGCTAGGCTTTTGATACTCGTAGTCCTACAAAAACTTTGCCCTCTTTTCCAAGAAATCACTATCACTGGTACAAGAGAGAATATCACCATACAGGAGAGCTTGCCTTTTCATCCCTCTTTTTTGCTTACACCTTTTTTTCCCAACAGTGATTCCACAAGCCATTGCAGAATACAGGCCAAATCTTGTTCTCAATTACTCTACTGACTTGAGTGAATTACTCCAGATTTACACTGCTTTTAAAGCAGAGTTTGACACAACATACAAAGCATCAGGGTACATGAAGAGTTGAATACTAAAATAAAAGGATAGAACTTCTATATGAATACAAAAATAACATTGTAGATTACATTTCCGGCTATTTCATCACACATTTATCATCAGAAAACAACAAAGGAGCTATATTTTAAAAAAATGCCAATTTTGTTTCATGTGCTATTCTCGGAGCTAAACAGCTTTGGAAGAAAGCCAAATAAATTCAGTTAAATAACGTTCTGCGATTCAAAGAGTTTGAGATGGGGAAATTGCATGAACTTATGAAAAACTGCAGAAGTTTAACAAACACGACTCAAGGACAGGATGTTCTAGTGGGGGGAGGGGAAAGCTCTCATATAAAAGATGAATGGACTATGTTTGACTATTATAATACTCCATTTCATGAAAAACTTATTATAAACTCCAGAACAGCATGGCTATCTCTGCAATCTTGGGACTAGTCACCCTGCTGACACAAACTGCACCCCTCTCCTCAACAAGTATGAGCAGAGCTGCTGCTCCCCAAAGGAGCATCATCTTTGGGACAGTCAACCTTGTTTTGGCACCACTGCTTCCTCCACGGAGAGCAGCTTTTCAGTTGATATAGAAGCCCTGTGAAGAGGCTGCGTGGAGCATGTGTATAGTCAGTGCATCTCCTGGCTGCATTAGCCATAACCCTACTTCTGGGGTAGTATAGGCTGGCTGCATACCGTCCCCATAGAATATAGTTGGCAGGTGTCTTGCGTTGCTTTAACAAACCTAAATGGACTACCAGAATTCAGTCGCATGGGAGTGACTCAAACCCAAGACTAGTGCAGACTTGAGCTGTTTGTTTTGAAGCTTCCTCTCTTATTGCTCTTGATTTTTTGTTCTAGTCTCAACTTTTTTGCCTTAAATTTTCAGAAGCGACAAGTGGTACCTGGTGCTTCAATTGTTGGATGCCCAACTTGAGATGCCTCCAAGGGGCCTGATTTTCAGATTGCATTGAATACCCACATTTAGAACATTAGGCCGTTTTAAGGTGTCTCAAGTTGGGCACCCAGTGTCCCTAGCTGTGCTCTGAATATTTTAAGAACAATGTATGCACTCTAAAAAAAAAAAAAAAAAAAATCTTTTAGCTCTTTTTCTTTACATTTTCATGAACTTAAATCTGTTTTGTCTTGCTGAAAACCAATTTGGGGTAGTTTCTGAAAAGCACGTGGCAGGTAGTATTCCCTTCAGCAGTTTGCTTCCTCTATGTAAAAGGCCTGAACCTGTTCCCATGGCTTTCAATGGGTATAGAGCCAATCCAAAATGCTTTAAATAGGTTGTCTGTTTGGTTTGGGGTTTGTTTTTTTGGTGTGGGTTTTTTTTTTTTTTTTACAAATTCTGATGCCCAGAGATACCTGCTTTTAACATACATAAATTTAAAGCCAACTGTGCTACTTGCAGTTTCTCTGATCATATGTCTAGCAGTTTGCTACTTTGATGCTCCTAGCATGCAACAAACAGAATGACTTCTGTGCTTTGGTGATCTCGTGCTGCGTGCAGACTATAGCACATGTACTCCATCTTCCCTGAGGATGAGGTAGATTTGCACCAATAATATAGTACATAGACCAGGCACCAGCGGAAAAGACTGCTGGAAGAGATGTGGGAAAATATCCTGTTCCCCTTTCTTTCCTGCCACCCCACACACCAGAGTTGGATGTGGACCAAAAACTAAGATCCAGATGAAGTTCACAGCTCCAACAAACCCATCTCTATCATGGGCCAATGAGAGGAAGGTGGTTGGAGGAGGAAGAGGGGACCAGGGAAGTCCATGCAGATGCCCCTGTTCTCCATGGATCATCTGTCTTCACAAGAGTGGAAGGCTATATCTCCTGCAACTATGTAGGGTACCCAAAACACCCTCTCTCCCTCCTCCCCCCCAAAGGTTGGCCATGGTAGAGATTCTAAGAGTGCATCCTTGCTGAGTTTCCCTACTTTTCCTGCTCCTCTCCCATGTACTTCTCCTTGTAGGCTTTGTCTCTAGAAACATTAACCAAACAAAAGGTACTGCCCCATATTATGAACCTGGTTCATTTAAATTATTTGAAGCACTGCAAAGTGGGAGTAAATCTTTACCAAATTAGACTTCTCCATTCACATAGGTGTTATTTTAAACCCACTGTGCACTGGTATAAATCACTGGGTAGGGTACAAGGCACTGGAAAATCAGTCCCAGTAATACAGGACAGGGTTAGAGCAGGTAACAATTACCAGTGGCTGATTAGTTATTTGACAGGTACCTCTGCAGTGTTCAGGAAATTGATTTTTTTTTCACTAAGGCAATAACTATACCAGAACTATATATCTGTTGCATATCATTGCACTACATTTTTTTGTGTGTGCAAGTTTCAGTGTGAACGTATTTGCTTAAATATGAAATACCACTCACCTTTAAAACTAGGAGAATAGCAAGCATAAAGGATGGTAGGAATTTTTTTTTTTTTTAGACCTTTCAAAGATGGAAAATTTTGTCAGGGACACAGAAATAGAACTGAATTCCTCTGCCAACACTTGTAATTAATATATAGACACTCAATACATTATGATGCTTTGCAATCCCACAAAAGGTTTGAAATTAACAACCATTGAATCTTATTTTTACTTTTATATTAAGGTTACAGATGGTTTCTTTCATATGTAAGCATGCATTAGCATAGCCATCAGGAAGGTTATATGAGGATTAGAAGCAATTAGGGCTGCTTACCTGTTTTTCACTTTCAGAAAATATTTTGGTCACATTGAAACCGCAAGAAAAGAAAAGAAAAGAAAAGAAAAGAAAAGAAAAGAAAGAGCTATTGTGAGCTCAATTTGGGAGCATGCTAGTTTCCCAATCATTGTATTTTCATGTGTGTGCTCTGAGGGTAGGAAATATTATAGGGGGAAACAGTTGGATGTTTTGTCTACTACTGAAAAACTGAGCCAGGTTGTCCCTGATTCAACTCTACTTTAATGTAGTGCGAAAGTTGAGTGGGCCAGACCTCATGAAACGTGCCTTTAGAGGCACAGCTGGGAGGGATGGCATGAGAGCATCTTTAAGCTCTTTCTTCACTCCCTCCTGGGCTATTTGTTTCACCAGCAGCCCTGAATAGTATTTCTCAACTGGCTACTTGCTCTCTAACAGCAGATCTGAATCAGAAGGAATTTATACTCCCTGTTAAACTGTTAGGTATTCATGCTCCTGCACCACTCCAATGTAAGGGCAGACTCTGAAGAAGCAGGGAACAAATCCAAAAATAAAAAGTGGCCATACTAGGTCAGACCAGTGGTCCAGATAGCCCACTATTCTTCCAACAGTAGCTGGTGTTAGATGCTTCAGAGGGAATAGATGGAACAAGGCAATTTTATTGAATGATCCACCCTGTGTAGTCCATTCCCAGCTTCTAACAGTCAGAACCCCCTAAGCATGGGGTTGTATTGCTGGCCATTTTGGCTAATAGTCTATCTTCCATGAACTTATGTAATTCTTCTTTAACCCAGTTATACTTTTGGCCTTACAGCATCTCAGGCAACAAGTTCCACAAGTTGACTGTGCATTATGTGAAGAAGTACTTCCTTGTGTGTGGTTTTTAAACCTGTTGCATCTTAATTTCATTAGGTGACTTCTGGTTCTTGGGTTATGTGAAGGGGCAAATAACACTTTTTTCCCCCCCTTCACACCATACATGATTTTATAGACCTCTATCACATACCCTCTTATTCATTTCTATTCCAAGCTGAAAGTCTGTCTTTTTAATATCTCCTCATATAGAATCTGTTGCATACCCTAATCATTTTTGTTGTCCTTCTCTCCACCTTTTCCAATTCTAATATGTCTTTTTTTTTTTTTTTTAGAGGGGATGACCACAACTACATGGTATTAAAGATGTAGGTGTACCATGAACTCTGAGTTTTATACTTCAATTTACCTGCCAAGTCTCAAGTGTGAACTCCACGTACTATAACAGCCTTAAGGTGGAATCACAGACAGTCACATTGACTAGAAGGGCTATCTTGCCACCCGGGCAAGCTTGCCTTTGTAATAGATGGTTCCTTACACCAAAAATCACAACAGCATTCAGCGTACTCCCAATCCCAAAGGGCCAGTCATTTACCGCAGATATATCACCAGAGATCATGTTTGTAGCCAACCCTATAATTAACCAAAGATTTATTAACTAAGAAAAGAAATAACTCTTTTTACAAGGTTAAAGCAATAAACACACACAAGGTAATAGAAGCTGCTGTAATGTGCAAGCTCAGTAAGTGTGCTAGGGCTAACCCAGGCCAAACAGCTGGGAATCCCTTGCTTATACTTAAGAAATCTTCATCCCTCAGAGTGTAAGCGTTAGAGAGAGAATGTTTGTTTTTTCTGGTCAGGGATTTTTATTCCCTTCCCCTATAATGCAAACTGATGAGTCAAGTCCACCTGCACCTCTCCTCTTCATGGGAATCAACATAGTCTTTGTTCTTTGATGTGTCACAACGGCTCCCTGCCCTTGGTAGGCAGGACTGACCCCTTCTGTAAGGAGCCAGCATTTTACATGAGTTAATGCTTTCCTGTTGAATTACACCACAAGAGAATTGCAGTGAAATTGTTTAATGTAACATGGAGTACAGATGCTATAAGTAAGATTAAATATGCAGCATCCTACAAGCATTTCATAGTCTAAACACTTTCTTATAAACTTAACATCCTTTTAACCATACTAACACACAGGTGAGCCAGACTGGTTTCCAGCTATGCATTTGCACTGCATTGTGCAGGGAGGCCTGGGGGTGTTGGCATGGTCTGGGCTCCCAGCATCACACTCCCTATTTTGAATTTAGGAAAGGAGCAAATCCTTATTGCAGGATTACAAAGCGAGGAGAGATGTCCAAACCGTTCTGAATGGCATAAACACTATGGCAGTTGTTGCATGCAATTTAAATGAAAGCCCGTGTGTTTCAGAGGCTTCTCCATTGGAGAAAACACCCCTAACAGATTGAATGGGGAAGAAGCCCACGGGCTGCTTTAGAAATTACGCAAAAGATCTATACACTTGAACAGAGAACCAAAGAGGCTGGCTTACCCCTTCCTACCCCTCCTTCTGGCTTTCCATGTATGCCACTCCAGCCCCCTAGGGGATGCAGCAAACTGCCCACTGCAGAAGGGGATGGCTATAGAGTGCTTTTTGGGGGTGTTATCATGCTTACCAGGTGATCTATGCCTTAGTCTCCTGTTAGTCTCTCATGATTGCACCCTTTAGGTGGCAGCCTGGTTTCCTGAGCCTCCATTCTGCTCCAGTGAGCTGATGGTGTAATTCCCATCTCCAGGACAGGAGCCATACTCATACTAGCTGTGACTGAGCTAGTGCACTAAATATAGTGTAGAGAGCAGGAGAGGCTAGCTGCCCCTAACACTAGCTTAATCTCTGGGATGCTCCAGGTTCTCAACCTTGCTAACACCACAAGAACAGAAACTGTGTCTTCAACATACAGCATTATTTCTTCATTCCTCAGAGGTATCCAGCATGTAAAGCAAAGGCTAAAAACAAAAAAGCCTGCGCACCTGGCTATAAATTACACCTTTCAAAGTTCCATTTACCTCAGCTAATTCCATCTCTGGCAAGGAGGAACAGGCTTCTCCTATTGCCGTTTCTACCTCTCTTCCTCTGTTTGCCAGCTGCTCCCTGCCAGCTTGGCTCCTCTTTGTTCACCCAAACACCTTCTCTTTGCTAAGGTCTTTGAGCCCAAGCTTTGGTCTTGGGAAGACAAAACCATGCTAGCTTGGATGGAGCCAGTTAATGGAAAAGCGGTTTATTGGGAATACATCTCATTTCCGTCAGAATTCTTACCGATGTCACTGTTTCCTTTCTCATTTTCCAGCCCCTCCCCCAACAGCCTCCTTTTGATTTTAGCTCTAGCAGTCAGGTAGGTTATTAAATGAATAACATGAGAGAAATATGATAAACAATGCACACTTGTTCATTTTCCCCAGGTGTCTTGCATCCCTGGGGTATGTATAGGGAGGGATTAATCCTGGAATTCCAATGAACTCAAGAACGCCAATGTGTCCAATTTCAGAAGCCTCCCACCCCCTTTAGCACCAAGCAGCAGCTGGTCAAAATGACTCTCCCTGTGTCTGTTACTAATAATGAAAGAATTCAGCAAAATTGTCACTCTGGTGACTTTATTAGATAGCTCTCAACTACCTATTGCTATATGGTGCAATTAAAAGGGCAGTGAAATTAGCCAATATCTATCATAAAGTTTAGATCTCTAATCTTTTCCTCTCCCTTCTTTCTGAAACAAATCTTTTTCTCTTTGCTGGTGATGTGGCATAAACTGTAACAAAGAAGGTGTGCCGCATAATCTAATCATTATCTCCTCTTGTAGAGATGGTCATAAGCGTCTTGTGTTCTGCTTTATTTGTTATGCTTTTCTGCATGCTGTTGTTTTTCCAACATCTGTCTGTTTCTGAGAATCTGAAGCCAAGCACCAGAATTTGAATTGGGGCTCAAAGCTGCGGCAAAAGACACAAGTTTGGGTCTCCTTGTGCTCAGCAGGGGTTACGCTCCACAGCAGATGTACCAGAGGGAAAAGAAAAACAGATGTAGATATGGAGAGTCAACTCTCTGAGCAGTGAAACTGTTCTGCATAGCTGGTGTGATACGTGGTATTAGCACAACATTCTAGTAGTGTGCTGTAGTTCAATTGTTATTAGTAAGTGTCATTGTGTACTGATTGCAAGCGCTCAAGTGTTCAGAAAGGGGAATCAAGGATACCAAATGGGGAAAAACAATACACAGGAGCCTAATATCTTTGAGAGGGTAAATTATCTTTTCCTTGAGAAAGCACAAAATGTTAGTGGGCAAGTCTGCCAAGACATTTTCTAATAGAGGTAAATAAAGGAACAAAAGATGGTTCTCCTGCTTTTCATGTTCGGTTATAGTACACCGGTGGTACTCGTACTGAATCTGTGCAGCTTTGGTATAATAAATCTAAGGACCGCTCATTATAAAACGTACCAATGGGTGTATAATTTGGTGAAATGTGCTATTAAAATTACACTTATTTGGTTAACAAAGATTAAATAAAACAAGAATGAGCTTTAAGCATTTGTCATTGGGGAAAGTTTCTGAAACTACCATAATAGGATTGACAGTGGGTAAGGTAATATCTTTGTGTTGGACCAACTTCTGGTGGTGGGAGGGGCAAGCTTTCGAGCTTCACAGAGCTCTTGAGGTCTAGGAAAGGTAATCACCATATCCAGACCTGAAGAGCTCTGTGAAGCTTGAGGACTTGTCCCTTCCGCTATCAGAAGTTGTCCCAGGCAAAGATATCTCTTACCTTGTATCTCTCATATCATAACACAGCTACACCAACAATGCACACGTCATAAGCTTGACATCTTGCATTTCCCAGAATTGTGTACCTTTGCTACTTTTGTTAGTCACATGTGAGCTCACACATACTGCGTGCACCATTATCCCTGAACTTTATTGCTATCACTGTCTGTTCTGCAACCTCTGGCTTGTAATTAGCTTACTGTATTGCACTGTCACCTGTTTTACTCAACAACCTACTTAAATCAATCTAAGAATTAAGGGACAGATCCTTTGCTGTCAGGCCAGCTTTGCACTACTCCATCACCAAAATGCTGCCCTAAAACAGGCTAGCCTAACCAGAGGAGGCTCCTCCCACTTCAACAGAATTTCTTGCATGCTACAGATCCTAAGTCACCTTCCCCTGCAATTGGATTGGGGAAGCAGGAAGCCAGAAAGCTGGGATGTCTTTTGTAACCTAGCAATCCCAAGCTGCTATAATGGCTTCTTAGGTGCATGAGCAGCTCTTGTGCAACTTAGAGCAGATTTCATGCTTCACCCTGGGCTAGAGGCAAGTGCCAGCACAGAAAATCCACAGGCGTAAGGAGTGCAGAGGCGGCTTGAAGCTGGAAAACGGTGATGAGCATTGCTTGGCTAGAGCTGAGGCTCCGGAACACTTTTAATCAAGAAACAAATTCATGGCACCTTTTTCAATCACCCGTTGCTGCAGCAACAATATAATGGGATTTATACTATGGTTAAGGAATATAGTATGTTCAATATAACTCTAAAATGAATAAAAAAACCTTAGTGGTTTTAAGACGGAGTCTAATAATTTATGGAGGGATGGTATGGTGAAGCTTTCTAGAGTGGTCTGATCTGTGACTGCTAACAGCAGGTATCTCCAATGGCAGTGCTGGGGAGGGCCATGAGATACAACAGAGAATTCTTTCCCAAGTGTCTGGCTGTAGGGGGTGGGTCTTGCCCACATGCTCAGGGTCTAACTGATCACCATATTTGGGATTGGGAAGGAATTTTCCCTCGGTCAGATTGGCAGACTGTGCAAATGGGGCACAGGTCACTTGCAGTTTTAAAGTAGTGTAAAGGGTGGATTCTTTGTAACTTGAAACTTTAAATCCTGATTTGAGGACTTCCCTGACCTGTGGCTGAGTTACTGGTCTATTACAAGAGTGGGTAGGTGAGTTTCTGTGGCCTGCAACATGCAGAAGGTCACACTAGATGATCATGATGGGCTTCACTGACTTTAAAGTCAGAGTCCATGGGGGAGAAAATAAAGCTCTAATAGAAAAGAAGTAAATTTTAAAAAACCAACCAATCTAAGCTAAACTAAATAAATGTACCTGTCAGCATGCCCTGATGGCTTCTAGACTTTGAGGCCCTTTGTCGAAGCCAATCAGCCTTCTAAAATATTTAAAGCCCCACCACTGTCCAGGGAGAGTTTTATCTTAGGAACCGATAGCAAAAGCTTCTCAGCAGATCTCAACTGCCTCTTCCTGCCAACAAGGACCATTTTCATCTTATCTGGGCTGAACCTCAGCAAGCTTTGTTTTATCAGCCAAGCAATGGGAAAGTCTACGGTCATGGTAGAATCTGGTTTTGATGACAATGTCAACATGCTGATATAATTCAGTCGTACATCACTGCAGCCTTAGATGTCTTACAGTCTCTGTGTGAGGCAATACATATCCTTAGGGACCCCTCTGATCATGGCAACCCCTTCCCTAAAGAAGTGAACAACAACCATTTTTGAGGACAGAGGTTAGGATCCAGAATAGTTCTATTAAGAGCTCAACTGAAGAAGGCAGGACACATGCATGTAACTTTCAAAAGCACATAGGAAGGGAACAGTATTCTAAAGAAGCTGCTGCTGGTAGGAGAAACTTTTCACCACTTTGAGGGATTGCACAGAAGTATGTATTCTTGCTTGCTTAATTTGATTTATGAAACTTGTTTGAAGAGTAGTCTGAAGAATGGCAATGCTGTATGAAGGGAATTTACTTTTGCATTCTGTCCCTCGAATACCTAGAATTCTTTCACAGGGTTTCTTCTGTAGAAAAATAGCTTTCAGTTTTGTTTGTGGGAAGGACTTTGGAATTTCATTTTGTATTGTTGGAGCGGTGCTAAGTAGCTGAAGAACACCCCAATGAAGTCAGTGGGAAAACTCTCATTGACCTAATTTGGGCCACGACTTCACCTTGCATGTCTTACAGTACTTGAAAGAGAGATTCCCAGTTTAATCTTGTGTGAATCAGGAACCAAGGTTCTGTTTTGTTTTGTTTTTTTTTAAATGTAATGAATCAAAAACAGTGCTGTAAACAAACAAAGTCCAACTTTATAGGAAATGTCAGGAAAAGACACCAAAGGAAGAAAGAATTGATGTACTCTATGGTCTTGCTCAGGCCAGTTTCTATAAGGTCCCAAAGATGCTCCCATGCAAGTAGAGACATACTTTGTATTGATGCTAGTAGCTCAGGATATCATCTATATTGGTTGATATACCCCTCTGCCACCTCATGAAAAAGTGAGTTATACAATCCAAATTCACTATTTACCTCAGCAAACTACTTTTTTGTGCTTTTCCATGTTTACCTACAAACCACAGCATGACATAAAGACACAATGAGGGCAAAGTGTCAAGTGTTGCAGTAAAGAACCACACTTGAGCAAAAGCCTCTCCTAGAAGAGGCTCACAACACAATGGTTACAGCATAACACTGAGAAGCGTTCTAGGTGCCACAAGAAATGCTTCTGCAGTTGTCAGAGAAGTGTGGCAGGATAAGGAAAAACATACTGAGAAAGCAGTTAACATAACGGGTAATGCTAAATGTTACAATCTCGGTGGTGCAGTGATATAAGCCAGAAGTGTCCCACTCCACATCTTTGCAGGATGCTGGTATACTGTGTCGGAGGACAAGAGTGTATGTTGCCATCTGAGGGATTGCCTCTCACGAAGTGATACCAAGACATGATCTCAGTGGAGGCGCTTGAATGACAGCCTACACAGATGAGAGAGGGAAGTTAATTAGAACCCAAATTGTTTTGGCTGGATCTCTTAGCCTTTAGGGCACGCTGCAAGGTGTATCTGTTCTCTTCTGCTTTTTCCAGGAGGAGTGAGTAGATGGTCACTACCTTAAATCAAAAACTCCAAGAAAGGATACTCTGCTCCAAGTGACCTGAATGGGCCAGTAGTTGAGTGGCGATTGTGATGCTAAGAAAGGGTGTTCACTGGGTAAGAAAAACCAGCACTGGATCTTTGGACTCACTAGGCCATCCACACTGGAAAACTCAGTGAAACTTAGCTAAAATCACCAAATTTCACCTTGTTTCATTTCAAAACCACATGCTAAATGGAAGCCAGGTTAAAACCAAAAATCTACCTATGATGATCCAAAAGGTTTGTGGCTATTTCAGTGAAGGTCTAAAATTTTATTTTTCCAGCACAACTTGAAACCATGCTAATTCACTGTAAATGTTTAACTCCAGCTACATATCACTCCTCTTTTGATAGGCGGGTTCTCATTTCATTGGGACTATAAAAAGTTTGAATAAGTGTGATACATTTGAAGAAGTGCTCAAAAATTTAAGAACATATCTAGTTTAAAGCAAATATATTGAGGTTTTTGGTTTTTTTGAGGAAATTCTAAAACAAAATTAAATACTGAAATTTTTCTTGTTTCCAAACATGGAAGCTTAAATTTAAGCTCTTAAATCCATGTGTTGAGTGCCTTGATATAAAGTGGTATGACTTTTAAAAGATGCTTAGCTCACTGGCACTTGTAGAAGCTCATCACTTCTGAAATTCAAAAGCCACTTAAATTAGATGGCCAAATATAACTTAGGAACCTAACTTTAGGCAACTCTATGTGAGAAAATTTTGGCATAAATGGATAACCAGCTTAAAGTTCCATGAATTACTATAAAAAAGATTCCATTTGGACTCTGGTAGTAGGTAGCCAATACATTCCTAAATAAACATTTCTAAATTATTTCTCTTTGCTATTGATTTCAAAGGTGTATTTGGGCATCCATGAAAATTTCCTCTACTTAGCTGTCAGTGTTCTCTATACCAATACTAGCATGAAATTTCAGGCTGAAATATAGCACAACTATATGCAGGAGTGGTGATCAACATATATAACATCATGGGGGGGAGATAAGGGGGAACAGAATGCAGTTTTAATGTTTCACCACACTACACAGCCACACGCATTATTTAGCCAAATGTGTATCACTACTGTACTCAGCAGCAGAAAATCTGTTCCAGGAGGCAAAAACCAATAAGCATGATTGATGACAACAATTCTGTTGTGGAGGATAAAATAAAATAAATCTATGGTCTGTCTTCTGCCCTCCCTTACTCACCGCGAGTAATATCTTACTCTACAAGTTTGAGGAGTAAAGTGCTATAGGCATGAGTAAAGGAGGCATACTCTGGCTCTATTTTAATGAGCTAGATCTTCATATGGTTTAAATCATTTTAGCTACAATGGAGCTACACAAATTTACACCAGCTGAGAATGTAACCTGTATCTTTTAGGAGGAATTATCATGCTTAGGAGCTCCTCCCTTCTAATCAATTCCATTCACTGGGCTAAATTTAGCCCTATAAGGCAGTGGCGGCCATATATGTTCATCAAAGGTCAGATCTTAACACAAAGAGAAGATGATGTTCAGTTTTTGGCAATTGTACTAGTTCTCCCACAAGTATGATTTCCAGAAGTATGCTCACACCCTCTGTTTTAATTCTTCCAAGAACTATTTGGAGAAGTGTTTTGTTTTTTAATTGTCTTTGCTTTTATTGTTTCAGTTGATAAAAACAGTCCATCTATACCAAGCATACATTGTAATAGCATAGTACCTCGTGAAAAAGTGCTGTGGTTTTATTTTTATTGTATTTTCTAAAATTAGTATAAACCACAGAAACTGCAAAACCCTGCATTGGAAAGGGGGTGATAAAGATAAAACAAAGCAGCATTTAGTTTTTCCCCAACCAGTTCCAAATGTGCCACTGTGCCTATTACATCCCATAAACACCAGGGCAATAGCACCAGCTGCTCATTACTCTCAGAGGAAATGCTGTTTCCTCTCATTTTGGCACAAACTACTCCCCAAAAGGAAAACAGTCCTTGCAAGCTGCAGCTAAACATTCAGTCTTTATAATGCTGTTATATATAAACAATGTGATACGTCTCTCCTGACAGCCAATTCCTATAAAAATATAAAATAAAAAGATACACTAAAGCAAAGGGCATAAAAGGCATTTGCATCTGAAAATGTTTCTGGAAGATAGCATTTAGAAAATCCACAACTATTCCTCTTTGGGGGGGGGGGGACTGAGATAAAGGATGGCAGAGAACTAAGCCCCCTTAATATGTTATTGCTAGTCAGAGGTGCTTTGCTAATGCCAGCTAGAGTGAGAAGTCTTGTTGGGCTTGTTTTCTTAATTCATTTGAAAAGCACGAAGTACTGGTTTAAGTTAAATTAGGAGGCACATTTGAAATATCAGTAATATGAGAGATGTACTTTGATTTAAAACACCTAGTGCTTTCCAACTATTCTAAAGCAAACTGGAGAAGCAGCCTGTCCTCCTTGTAAACTGGCGCCCCTGAGGATTCCATTGTTGTTGTCCATCCAGGTACCAAATTGACATAGCTACAGTCAGTCCAATAGTACTGGGCTTTATATTAAATAAAAAACAGAAGCTTGTTTTTCTGGAAGCTTTTGTTGCTCAAAAACCACAGCTGCCACATGCTGTTTTTATATTTTTAACATGATCCCTTCTATTCCCCTCACCACCACCTTTCTGCTAAAGTGTAAGGTTGGAAGGAAAAGAGAGTCCAGCTGCTTCACCATTAACAGGGTATGGCTAGAAGATATTGGCAGCTGGATGTGAAAAGCTTGTTGAAGAGAGGGTGCAGGGCAGAGAAACTGTTCCCAGGATGATGCATCAGTGATAAGTCCTTTACAGAGCTATTTGTTTATGGACTTTGGGAAGAAAAGCAAGAATCAACCACGGCAATGAATGGAGACTGGGGAGAAAAGACATGGATGTGTTCACTGAAGAAGACAAGAAAGATGCTAACTGTGAGAACGCCTTCTAGAAATATTAAAATAAACCTATGTCCTTAACGATGCTATTATTTAAAGGAATTGGTAAACCCTAGATATTCATGCATAAAACTTAAAAGGGAAACAAAAGCCTAATCAGGCTTTCTTTCAGCCGAGTTGCATATCTGCCAAAAATCCTTTCCTAGTCATGCCCATACTTGGTGATATTTTTGGGGCAGAGGAAAGAAAAGCCACACAGGCAAATTATTTAGCCTGTAATCATACAGATTAAAGTGTGTATTATCATTTTAACTCATCTACCAGATACCCAATGAAACACAGCAGAAGCCATTAGGATTGTATAAAACATATTCATTTCCAAATACATATAGTTTGGAAACCTGAAGGCTTCCCTGACATTCTGGTAAATGAACATTGGATCTGATTGATATCTTGGACTTGGATCTGCATTGCAGCTGAAAATGAGCAATATAGAAATACAGATTTGCACTAAAGGGAAAAAAATGGTCTATTTTGTTCTGTTAGGCTCAAATCCAACTTGGAGATAAATAGCCTTATGTTGCATTTCCTCAGTTCTAGTGGGCATACAGACCCTATATCCCTGATCCCCATGTTGATGAGCAATTGTAGCCTTGTAGACAGTGTCCCCTTCAAAAATACTCTTCTGTGATGGAGAGGGTGTCATCCTGCTAATCTTCTGTCTCCCACATCAGGCTGTCCATAAGCCTATTGTTTTAGATCCTCAGTTGCCATAAATCAAAGTAGCTCCTCTGAAGCTGGGGCTGAAATATAGCTATTCCAATTTGCACCAGCCAAGGATCTGGTCTCCTTTCTCTTCTCTCCTCTTCTTATTTGTTAGTATCTTGGATGTACTGTTGAATGTCTATGAGAAATAATAGTTGGTCCAACACTGTCTGCTACTTTCAGTTGGCACACATTTCCTGTCAACCCCCGCACCATACATTTTGGGTAAAATGCCAGCTGGCATGGGTTAGAAAGTTATCATGGCTATGTTTGTGTTACTGATAGAACAGAGACAGCTTTGAATTCTCCATATACAGCCATTAACATGTATGCAGGATAAGTATCTTGGATACATAGCATACATATTTCATGAAACAAGTTAGTTAAGATGAACAGTTCATCCTTGGAACATGTTAAAAACTAATTGCTTTTCTCTCATACTTTGTACTTGATTTTTTTTCCCTCTGTTGTTGTCTGGGGTCACATTCTTAATTACTAGAAAAGAAAGTCACTATAACAATAAGCCTGGATCATTATGAGGATTAAGATAGTATGAGTGAGTGATTTTTCATCTTTCAATGTTGAAGGCATAATCTAACATCCAGGTCTTTCACAGTTTGGGAGAACTGAACCATTATTAAACCCTCACCAAAATTGTAAGTATCTAAAAGCAGTGTCTAATAAAGTATGGGTCAAAACCCAAAAAGCATCTAGCATACACACAGTCCTTGTTGACTAAGCATTTGGGATTTACGTAGCATGGAAGCTGAGTTCTTCTCTCTGAAGCAGGTTGCCATCTCATAGTTGTAAGGTCATTGATGTGGAAATACAGAGAAGCTTTCATTGTGGCTAATGGCAGTGTACCTATACTGAGGGTAATAACCAGTACTCAGCCTTCAGCGATTCACTGTTCGTGAGACTGTTTATTCAGAACAGTAAATAGAAGGTCTATGATACCTTTAAAGTAATGTTCAAATGTGTCTGACCATAGACGAGTGATGTTAGCAGTTTTATGCTTTAGCAAGCATATTTGACTCTGAGTGTCTAGGGACAGTAGAACAGTGTGGTAGATGCCAGGAAAGCTGCAGTGATTTGCTGTTAGGCTGAACTAATTGTAATTGAAAAGTGTAATGCAAAGGTAACAATATCAGCTTTGTTTAGCTTTCATTGTGTTCTATTTGAAACAGAGCATTCATGCAAATATTTAGAACTGATTTCTACAGATCTTGAATATAAATCTGAATTTATAGTGTAAAGGGTTTGTTAGTTAATATCTCCTCCTACATCATAAATCACATTAGTGCTCGCTGCCATCTTTATTTAGGTAATGGCCATGTACAAATTCCATTATGATGTCCATACAGGTTTTATGGTATTGAGCCAAAACTCTACCCATAACTAGCAATCAGCCCAAGTGAAAACTAAACTTCTGATCTTGTGAAGAGCCAAGTGACTTCTGTAAGGTGCTGAGCATGTTCATGGTCATTTTCTTCAATGGAAATTTAATGCATTCAAATTCCCAGAAATGGGCCTTGATGTGACCCTAATTTTATGCAGATATTATGCATGAATTTAATTTCATGCATGTTGAAATCAAAATTAAGCATGGCTTTAAATGTTTTCAGAATCAAGACCTATGTTTTTAGGTTTTGATCACGTGAGAAAAGTAGTTTATTTCTCTGTGTGACTTCCTTTTTTAAGAAGCATTGTTTTTCTACGTACTTAGTGATTATACTGTTTCTTAAACTAAATATTTCAGTTGTTCTGTGCATTGAGATGCAAAGCACAGTGGGCTGATAGAGATTAATCTGTATTTATTGCCTTTGTTGCAAGTAAAAGAATATTTTTGAGGTGTGTACCTAATGTATTTTAGATTTGTAGGTGAAGTGACTGTTTCCTAATTTGAAACTATAGCTCCTTCACATCCAGGCTGCATAAAGAAAGAAAATGACTGTGCCTTTTGGGAAGCAGATTGATAACCAGTAAACACAAAACTGGTCTTGATAGAATAGGGAAAAATCTTTATTTAATCAGTTTGATCAAATTTAACCTTTGCAAAATTGGGCTTTGTCTGAATAAGTCATGCACATGCCTGCTGTGCAAAAGAAGGAAATCTTCTGTATCTAGGAGACTACAGTCAGCTAATCAACAAGAACAGTATATTATTTTCCTGTTTTTAAGGGTTTTTTTCCTATCTAAATCCTAGGGACCAACTAACAAGAACACAGAGTACCTGTGGTGCCTTTTGATTTACAAGCTTCTGGGGTCAGTCCATGACTTAAATTTATCTTGTTCATAACTACAAGAGAAATGTAATCTTTGGGGGAAGTTAGTGTCGCTGTCACAAAAGAGTAACAGATCTCGTAGCTGAAATTCTTACTTTAGCAATAGGATTGAAAACATAAATACCAAAATGGTGAGCACCAAAAAACAAAGAAATTATTATAAAAATTGCTAGGAGGATGAGTGATGGTTTCCTATTGTATTGCAAAGTAACAGTTCCTCTGAAGTGTTGCAAGAAATTACCTCATGGCCAGATTTTGATACCTTTTTTCACGCTGAATAGCTCCTTACTCCACAGTGAGTTCTTTTGGAGTCCAATGGGTCAATGAATAAGACACTACCCCGTGGGAGAAAAGATTGTAGAATCTGGCCCCCTGACTTGGAATGTTTTCCCATAAAGACTTATTGTCACAGCTTCCACAATGAAAGTCTAACTCTTTTGATTCTTAATTGCATCAAAGGATCCAAAAACCCTTGTGTTATAATTAATACGTTGGAATTTTGAAATCCTACCGCTTTCAACTGAGCTCATTAGCAGTTACATGAGTACACATTTTTGGGTTTTTTTTTTTTAAATAATCACATTGAAATAAGTTGCCATGTTCATGCTTTAATTTCTCAAAATAATTACAATAGAAATTCATAATCTTGTTTACTAAGAAAATTAAATAGAGAACAAATGTTCATTACAAATGGTTTTACAATGAAAAAGTTCTTATTCAGAAGAGGGCCCAATCTTGCAAGGGCAGAACATGAGCAATTATTAATGATCTTAATGGGAGTTGAGAGTGCTCAATATATAAGTGGTTCAGGCTCTATAAAGAACATTTGTCACCATCAGCCATTAAAAATTAGACATGGGTACACATGAAAAGGTCAAGAGGCAAGTCTATGCTACCATTTCAGTCAATCTAATTTGTTGCTCAGGGGTGTGAAAAAGACACACCCTGAGAGAGATAAGTTATAGCAACCTAAGCACTGTCCACACCGGCACAAGATGCTCTCCCACTAACATAGCTTCCACCTGTCATGGAGGTAGAGCGTTCTCCCGTCAGCACACAGCATATTCACCAGATGCGCTACAGAGGTGCAGCTGCATTAGTGTAGCTGCACTGATGTAGTGGTCCTAGGGTTGACCTCTATGGGTCAGAAAATCTACAGATTTTCAGAAACTCAGATGTTGTTGTGATGAGTGCTATAATAGTGTGTCAATATTTAAATGAACACTGAAATAAAATGGGGTAGAAGCTTTCTGAATAGGAAATCATTCAGTGAAACTTAATCTGGAGAAATAGAGATATCTAAGAGGTCACATAGCCAATTCAAAATTTACAGTGACTTCTCTCCAATCTCAATATTCTCTATTTTGGCCAACTATATATTTCTTATAATACATCTTCAACAATGATCAAGGAGCACACATAACAGATCAGGGGTAGGAAAGGGCAAAGATTCCATAAAGCTCTCCTTTGCACTACCTGGATCCTGCACTGATTGTGTACAAGGTCAGATTAAAGAGAAGATAATCATATTCTTTTTTTAAACTGCTCAACAAAATAAGCTCCACTCACATCAAACATCTTTACAGTGGCTTGTATTGTCTCTGGACTCTATAGGCTATGCTAAGTTTCCCATCAGTGGATTCCAAATACATTAGAGGACTCTACTGGGTTCTTCATGTTTGGTTTCTCCTTGTGAGGCAAGTATGACCCACTGGGTTTCTTGATATTTGTTCCTCCTTGTTGGGCTCAGATGCCTGCTGGGGTCTGCTATGCTCCTTTGACTTGGCTCCTCCTCCAAGCCCAGCCACTCAGAGGCCAAAATGAGAACACAGATATAATGCTGTGCCTCTCACAATTGGAAACGATATGAAATGATTACCCTGTCATTAGTTACCAGCTAGATAAATAAATAAGATTATTTTAGTTGACCTAGCAGCTATTACCTCCATGTGCTTCCCTAGTTTCTTCTTTTTCTTGCACTGAATACTGATATTTCACTCTGCAAAAATCTATTGATGATCAACAAAATCTTCTTAAAAACGAGAATCAATAAGCATGTAACATTTAGTCATTGTGCAACAACTAACATGTTGAATGCTTTTGTGTCTTCACCTTTTCAGCCAAGTCACTTTCAAAGTTGTCTATCCAAAGTGAAAGAAAAGTGTCTGGACTATGTTTGCAGAGACAATGTGTGATGAGCCTGTCGTGCTGAGACATCAAATTAGTGTAATATGCTGTATAATATAGCTGGTCAGGAATTCTCCTTCAAAATGTCTTTTTTGTTCTGGCTACAAAATGCAGCTTTTGTGCAATCAAATTTTCCCATGGAAAAGTATTTGAAATTCTGCCTCTCCTCTCCACCTCCCCCAAACATTTTTGTTGCAGAAAAATGGAAACAAAATATTGTGGTTCAGATCAGGTTGATGCTAATCTCTCTTCTCGCTGCCACAGTGCCTTGTGCAAGTTGTACTATGAGCACCTCATATCCCCATTTTCTTATAGGGGCTGGGCTCCTGACTGGACTACGTCTCTTATAAAATGATGCAATTTGATTTAGGAATGTTGAAACATTTAATTTAGATTAAAAATGTCAATTTCTGAATAAAAAGTTTTCAGAACTTTCTGTTCTGTGGGGGAAAAAAAATTTCTATTATTCGTTGTAGTTCAGAATGAAAATAAATTTCAAAATATTGGAATTTTTCCCATGATGGAAATTCCAGTTTTCAACCAGCTCTGCTGTAGAGTGATTTTTATTGCATAGCCATGTTTATGGAGAAAAGTCCTACTTTTGCTGTGTTTTGTGCTAATTAAAGCTTTTTCAGCCATGCATGATAAATTCAACATTATCGCTATCATTGCTTGCCATTGCAGTAAAGAAGGCATTACTGCCAAGCAGCTGCCTGACTTACACGTTTTATAATTTGTCTGTCTGAGGACTGATTTTAGAAATAAATTTTGTTTAATTGCACAATTCATGCACTTTGGGGGGAAAAAAGTTGAAATAACCTGCTTTCAGCTTAATCATATTTTTGTCTCAAGTGTCTTATAAAGAACATTGCTATGGTCTGTAATACCAATTTCAAAGAGCGGTCACAATAGTGTGACGATATTTATAATAGTTCTTCGGTTAGATCTTTAGGTGCTATGTGATATTATACAAGTGCTAGAATGCTAAGCAGACACTGAAGAATTTAGAAACACCACCAAGTGTCTGACTACATGCAATATTTGTCTGTTTTTGGTGTCATTTTGGGCTACGCAGTAATTTGCAGAACAAGCAGCTCATGGCACTCTTGGTAGTATCTTCTGAAAAGTCTCCCCACTGGAAGAAGAGGACATCATTGCACCCTGCCACTTCACATTTCAAACATTTTTGGAAGTATTAGTTGTCTACTTAAAAATAATTAGTATATGCAGAACAGTAAAGAAACCTATTTTACTGTTTTTTCTGATTTTGACACTAAATATTCAAAAGACCTTTTCCTTAGCACATTTCTTTTTTAATTCTTTTGCAAGCAAAGTACAGCATGTTCTCTCTGTCCATACTGATGGGAGGAAATCGCATTATTTTCCAAATGAATATATAATTGTTCTAGTACAAAAACAGTTAACTGAAGATTTGATATTTACAGAATATTATAGAATGTAATGACTTCAAGTTCTTTGTTGAATATTCATTAAATATCCTTTCCTCATAGGGCATATAAATCCTGTGAAGTGCAACGCATATCCATTTTAAAATTTGACAGAAAATACTCATATTTCTAAGATAAAGGTTTTTTTCTTCTTTAAGCATTCTCTCAAATCATATATAATCAGGAACATTGGCAACACTTGCTGCTAAGAGAAGGACAGAGTGAACATCAAGAAATCCAAATGAATTCAAACCCATTAAATGTAATGGTGTGGTAAATCTCACTATACCATCTGCTGTAGAACACTGATGCACTATTGGAATGCCACATCTTATTTACATAAGAGATAAGAATGTGTTAGTAGATTTATATGGCAAATGAATACCCAGAGACAAAACTAAGTTTCTAGTCTATTCACATCTGGGGATCACCTACATCTGTAGAGCATTATGCTAAAACTACTGTAAGTTAGCCTTTCTATGGAAGACGATGCCACTTCACTCAGATATTACTCATTTAACAAACAAGGATTTGACCCCTGAAGTACGGGTAGGAGCTGAGTTACTTCATCAAAAGAAAACATAACCTTCCCTAAACTAGTACACAGTTTTGAAGGAATTAATATCAAACATTCTGTCAGATAAGGTGTATCATATTTAAAACATTTGTGCTGTGAGTTCAGCAATCAGCCTTTGGCAAAGTGTGAAGGAAAATATGCCACAGATTCATTTTTGCCCTGTCTTGCATATTTAGGTTGACACTCTCCTTTATAATTAGAGTCCCAGCTTTTTATTTACTTTACACTGAAACAGAGTGGAGCCCTCAACCCTCTTTTATGCCAGATCATATCATGAGTATATCCTGCACAGCTGAAAGTCTATGAACTATAGAGGCACAATTCATAGCACAGCAAACCTTCTCTTTCAACTCTTTATCATTCTATTTAAAATCAGGAGGATCACTTGGAAACAGCAAGGACCTCAATGATTTGACAAGTGATTGATGAAATCCATTGCTTGTCTAATCAGTTTAAATATTAATCTTTGAATATATTGAAAGTGCACCAAGCAGTTGATCTGGTCTAAGAAAGCATTTTATGCAGGATTATGTACAGTTTACTTCTGTAGCAAACTGCATAGTGCATACTTCAGTTTGGACACCTCTGAACCAATGCCAATTAACAGTAACATAGCTGGAACGGAAGATATTTTAAACGACCTCTCTTCCATTTACTTCTCTTCCATTTATCTATCCATTTAATCAGACGAGCAACCTCTGAATCCCAAGCCCTAACTGAATGTTTAAGAGAAGATTCTTTATATAGTTAGCTGAACCACACCCAAGTGTGCCCACTGGTAGCTTTTCTCTTACCAGAAGGACAATGAATCACATGAACTTTGCTGACACACATGCTATAATAATTGTTATATTTTCCCTGGAATATATCCTCGAGCTCGCTTTTGGCCTTACCTTAAAGGTGATTGTTTGTAAGCTATATATCTTAATCTGTCACCGAATCATCAGTAACAGTTCCTAAAATACACTACAATAATTTAGCAGCGCAGCGATACTGATCTTAATGGACTCAGACATCTGTAGTTATGCTATTTCCTCTACGGCTTCTGGATTCTTCTATTGAACATTTGCTAAAAGAGTTGTTCATCAACCATGCACATATTCCTGCCAAGCTACAGGAAATTACTTCTATTCATGTTTTTAATTTCAGTCCCCAGCAGAAGTAAATCTCTGTTTGGCACTCGGTCTGGTGCTGTACAGACATCCTTGTTTTATAAAAGAAGCACAGTCTTGTACAGTAATATAGAAACATTTATTTTTTCTTAGATTAATAGCTGGGCTCTTATGGCAGCTTTCTTGTTAGGAATGGGAAATTGGGGCAAATGCCCCAATTATATTGTTCTACATCAAAGACCCATTATTTAGATCTTTTATGTTTTTTCTTTGAACATAACTAAAACTCCAGACTAAACTCACTTGGTTTGGTTTTTAATTGTATTCTCTTGAAGGCAGAGAATGTTTCCTTCTGTGGAAAGTGCTAGCACGCTTTAGGTGCTATTACAATCTTGATGATATAGATTATTAATGATTGATTTTATTATATTATTACTTAATTTATGTTCAAACAAAGATTCAGGTATATCCCTTGAAACAACTGTGATCAACACTCATGTATTATCCCAAATACATTTTTGCAGTAGAACTGGTGACAACTGCTAGATTAAATAAAGAAATTGAATTCCAGCCTAGAAGATGGTGGCAATGGGTCACAGAACCCCCTCTTCCAGTTTTACACAAGTGCAAGATTCTGACTATGCAGTGGAAATTTTTCAGGGAGAATCTGAATAGTGAATTTAGTGGATTGGAGAACCTGACCCATTATTTTTTTTAGTAATATTAATTACCTGCAAACTATGGTCCTTTTGTTGCAGAAGTGGGCAGCTACACATACATGGAGCCCCACTGAGGTCAGAGAGGCTCTGTGTGGGGAGGGCAGTCAGCCTGCATAGATGACAATGCTGTGAAGATTTGTAATGGAAGTCAGTGTAGCTAACGCAGAAGAAGTAAATATTCCTCTATTTGTCAGAGAAGTATTTGCTTCTCATGCTTAGAGGAGTTAGAGGCTCCTAAGTCTTTATTGTCCTACTACTGTATTCCTTGTGCACCCTATTCTGTCATTCATTGGGCTCTAAGTATCCAAAAAGGATTAACATGAAACGTTGTCTTCAAATTAAGATATGAGTTATAGCCAAAGAGGGACTTTCTTGGGGTTGGTTTCATAAAGTATTTGCTATGAAAGTGAACAATGTTTTCAAATACCAGTTCCACAACTGATGTTTGTATGATGACCTTTGCTCATTTTCAGTGCAATTTAGTAATATGCTAGAATGCTGGAGATTATTTTGTGAATTTTATTTATTATATGGTGAAAACACCATAAACTGCACAAACTATAAGTCATTTGTTTGATCCCTCAGTGCCTCAGCTATTTAGTTATCCAGCACAATGTTGTGTCTTGGTATGACCATTAATTTTAAGCACATAGCTCATAAGACATTGGGTGCTCTAGCTGTTCATTCATCCAGAGAAAATCGAACAAGGATGTCTTCCTAGAGATTAACACAATATCCTACAGTATTTTGATAGGCACTCAGGTGCTCATTGATTTTTCTCATCCTAACCAAAGGCCAGGTTGTGGCTGAAGCAGCTGGGTGCAGAGATGAAGGATTATTCACTCTCCGCTCTAGTACAAAGAAAGTGGGCCCAAGGACTCTGATCCTGGTGCCCTCCCCCATGAATAGGTGACTCTCCAAATAAGAGCAAAGGCCCCAGAAGCTGTGGAGGCCTCCACAGCAACCAGCCCACAATGCAGTAGAAGTGAGAAGAGAGGAAACTGGAGAAGGCGTGATGAGGGCGCAGTCTCCCTCCAATCCCTCCCTATCATGTGTTACAGGGCACTGAGCCAGTGTCCCAGCAGTTTTGGAATGCTGTCCTCAGAATGTGGCTTGCCTGCCCATTCAGCCTCCCCCATTAGCTGCCTCACTATGCCTGCCTACTGGATGGAACTCCACAGTCCTCAGTTCCCTGGAGGCCTCTACTACTCATGTCTCACCACCCCTTTTGGCTGCTTTGAGTGACCTTTACTTCAGACATCAAATCCTGTATTCTAGCTAGTCAACAGAACTCCGCCAGATACGCTGACTCTAGACTCTCACAGCAACAACAAACTACTGACATTTTCTTGCACCTGTCTCTACTGTCACACTAGGCCTTCTGTCTTCATTTCCTTGGTCCTTAACTTCACCTTCCACTCTGTCCATCCTCTTCCATATGTTCACATCCCATCTCCTTGCCTCCTCATTCTCCCATCCAGTCCTAATTTTACATATATCCTTGTTGCACCAGGTTTGCCCCTCTTATTACCTTCCACCCCTGAAGTGTTTAAGTATGAATAAGTATCATAGTAACTTCAAGACATGCACATGATCTATCAAAGCGGTCACATGATCTCTTGCACTCCCTTTCCCCTATCCCTCCCCACTTTTTGTTGCTCTTACTTAGTTTTGTCTGACATTTAGATTATAAGCTCTTTATGACAGGTAATGTCTTTCTTATGTGCTCGTGAAGCACCTGCCATATTTTGGATTTTCATAAATAATAATGAATAACAATAAAAGGACCCAGACACAACTGTGTGCACACCTGAGTTGCTGTTGGTTTCTAGATAGCTCACACATCCTTATCTTTGAATCAAGAGGCAAAGCTGAACTGTCTGATGTAGAGCAGAACACGTGTTGCACTTTAGTGGGGGCTGAAGTATATATGCGTCTTGGAGCTCTGTGAGAAGACACATTGCATCTCCGAGCTCTCCACTGGGCAGTTCAAATTGAGCCAGTATGGGAAAATGCCTCAAAGCCATGACACCTGATATTAATGGATTAGATTTTGTTTTGTTTTGTTTCCTGTCCACCCATCTATTTTTTTTCTTTAATAAGAGTGCTGATCTGTTGGGTTGAGAATACTCTCGTGTTATGTTCCCTATTCCTTATGGGAATTATGTTAATTAAATGAAATGTTTAAGCTGATCACCATTTTGAAATGGCGACAGAACAACTAGGACTCCATTTTGGAGGTCTTCTTCCCCAGTGTTTCCTGCCCTTTCTGGGAAAAACGCGGGAAAAGTAAGGTGGAAAGGAGTGTGATCTGCCTGTCAACAGGACTCTATAAATTGTAGCAAGCCAGTCAGCTCGGGGCTGTCCACCCTACAGGCAGTAAGGTATCATCACATGCAGAAGTCACTGAGGCCCGGTCTACACTTACCTTTGCAATTCGGCGGCAGTCGACGGGAGATACGCAAGTGACATAAATCACTTGCATATCTCCCATCAACTTTGCAGCGTCTCCTCTGCATGGCGTTCATACTACATTATGCCACTTACCGGGGTGGTTTTCCTGCGTCGCTTCCTGGATCGACTGAGCGCGTCTATACAGACTGCTCAGTCGATTCAGAGCAATCGATGTGACAGCGGCGAATTTGCCACCGTCAGTGTGGACCCAGCCTGAGGGAAGAAGAGAAGCCTCTAGAAGAACGTCACGGATAGCCCCCACACAAGAAGATCAACATACCTACCTGCAGTAGTTCCGGAGTCCATCATCGGATCCTGAGTTCCTAGCTCATCATCCTGGGAATCGTGAACAACGCCTCAGGAGGGTGAAGGAAGACCTTGAGAAGTTCTTATTAACTTTGGGTAGTTTAGGTTTAAGTTGGGAAAGAATCTGGAGTTCAGCTCCACCTTGTTAAATCCCCGAGTGACCACTCATTTGTTATTTGCCCCCTGAATAAATTGTTCCTTGTTTTGCTTTATTCTGAGTTTTGTTATTTACCCACCTGTCTACTCCGATGAGAACTGCAGAAGGGGGACCTAGAAACTTACTTTTTTAATTGTTGGCAGGAGGGCTAAATGTCTCCCATAGAATCCTGTTTGTTTTTTCCAACAGATCCATTACATGGATGCTACATGCAGTTCTATCACTATCTCAGACATGCTTTCACTCTCACAGCTGCCACCTACAATAAATATAGTTGCCTTTTTGATGGAGGTTGTTTCACAGACTTCATCAGTGGTTGAATATTGTGGAGTTTTGTGATAATGGCCAGTACCTTTTTATTCCAGAGATTTTGTGGTATTCTGATAATGTTACATTTATTCACCATACAATTGCAAGTCGTCCACTAATGTGAGTAAACACTTGCCTTGTAGAAGGAAAATTGGCTTCAATTAAAGGTTTAAGGTCTTCTAATAATAAATGATGAAACAACAAAACTTTCCAACTTAACATTCAAAGACAACTCAAACCAAAATTGTTTTGATTTCCTATGCTCAGGATGACCAAAAACTTTTACTGACTTTTGGCAGTTAGACCAGTACACCATTAAATATGTATTGCTTGTTTTATGGTGCATCTTTCACCGCTGTGAAGTCAATAGCTGAGCACATGCAATGTAGTACAGAGGTGCTGAACAAACACAAAAATAGATGCAGCTACTGCACTGAAGAGCTTACAATCGAAGATGAACTCAGTGTAAAGGGTGGAGGAGGTGGAGACAATCAAATATGCATATAAATTACATTTTATGAGTTCATTCTATTAAGGCACACTTTCTATTTTTTATTTAAATTTTGTAATTAAATATTGGCTTTCTCCAATCACCCACAGACACCCAACCCCGCTGCCCATCTGTTTAGCCCTTATATGTTGACTGATTCCTTGTGTCATAGGAGAACCTGTAAATGGTGAAACTGTATGTGTTTTTTACAGCATTCAAATAACCTAATATATGTGGAGTTGGTAGAAATAGAGGACCAGAACCTGAGCTGTAGGGGTGAGAAGCTAATAGCACAAGTCACGGGGGCAATAAGTGACAGTATCATCTATGTAATCCTCTGCTGTTTCCTCTCCAGACAAAAGTTAGAGCAGCTTTCTGGCTTCTTTAACTTTAACATTAGTTTCTAACGGCCTTAAAGGGCTGAAGCTCCAGACTGGGGTCAGCACACATTTAAGGCATCTGTTCATCTTTTCTCCTCCAGCTACACCACCTATGCCTCTAGCAGCGAGAAGGATAGTATAGGAGTCTGGAACTATGCCACTGTGCCAAGGTGAACCTCCCATGGCCAGATATGCCACTCTTACTGTCCTGTTCCCCTAGTGGTACTGCTCAAACTAACCACTCCGTGACTGTAGCCAATAGCATTTGTCATTTTTCTGTGGTAATTTTCATATTTGGTAGATTTTTTTTAAATGAAATACTGCTGGATCAACATAATTTTAATCTCTTATTCTAATTAAGTTCTTGGTCAAAAGTACTAGCAAACATAGATATAGGTAGAGTATGTGTTGACTATCCATGTATAATTTGTGGGTTTGGATTTTTCTCATTGTTCTAGAAAAATTGCTAAAAAATGTTTTGATAAAACAGTCCCACATGCAAGCCTTTGCCAAGTATCAGTCTGGCTAAAATAAGAACTGGCTTGAACCTTATCCAAAACTGGGATATAAACAAAAACCTTTTTTCACAGATTCACATCAGTTTGATTAAAAACATTTTTATTTATCATTTTCATTTTTCTGATATGCTCATCCGCCACGAAATGTGAATTTTCTGCTTCAGACCAGATAGGAAATGGCACAAAAACATTTCCCACCTAGGCGAAGGCACAGAAATGGCATGGAAAATGCTCTTTTCTGCCTTTGTGGTTTGTGCAAAATATTGCTGCACCAATTTTGCTACCTGCCCTTTCAGGATGAAGAGAGGTTAACCACCTGCACCAACCACATCCCTCAGACACTCAGTGACTATTACTCAAATTCAACAGCAGCATCATGGATTTTCTAGCTCAGGCTGCCTCAGAATAAATGTGGTTGGCCAATTTTACAGAGGAAAAATAATACAACTGCAAATATTTGTAAGATATAGTAAATATTGTTTGGTTTTTGGATTGGGAAATTATGAATTTAGGAGTGGGTGTACCCTATGCTTTTCACAAGACATAACCTTGTTTTCTGCATATCAAGAGAAGTGGCATGTCACTGGTGTATGATATCTTAAAAAGGAATATACAGTTCATGAAGATTAGATACACTCCACCTTCTGTCCCCAAATCCTTGCAGTATATAGAGTTGTATATGGAGCTAAGCACAAGTCGAGGAAGAGAGGAGGACAGCTCTTCTCCACTTTCCCCAGCTGTAGTTTAGCTCCACAGAACTTTCCACAGCTTAATGATTTCAGTTGAGACATTGTGTCTCCCACCCAGAGGCAAAGGGGGAGAAGACAGAGAGACCTGTCAATCCACCCATCCCCAGCTCTTTCCCATGTCTTTGCACACTGCTTTGCAGGCTGCTCTTTAGAAACAGGGCTTTGCACTATGCAGAGGGTATGCCCTTCTCCCCACCTCTCACATCCAGTCCTCCCCCTCTTTAGCAGCAGAACTAGAATGCTGCTGCTCTCTATGTGACTTCTGCACCCTACTGGAGTGGATAGATCTGGCCCATGCTGATTAGCTCATGGGAGTAAAAATAGTTTGCACACATATCAGATGTTGTTGAATGGGATGTGCACACTGTATATTTGCAGATATTTTGTAAGGCTGTGCAAAATGAGATGTCCAATTCTTCCTATCCAAGAAGAGCATTACTTATAATCTCATTGAATCAGGAATATTCTCTCCAAGCGTGCTAAAACACACTCGCATATGCAGTGCTTCCCCGTGTCATTCTGACACATTATCTGTCTTGGGTAAACTGCTGAATTCCTTAGATTGTCATGTTAGTGTACCAAACAGATATCTAAACTGTTGTTAAAAAGGTTCTCTACATGGCCATTTTTCAGTCTGGGTTTTTAGACCACGCTGTGTGGTGCCCACTGTAACAGGGGCATGTTAAGATGTTACTTACATCATTATATCTCCCAATGCCGCTTATTATTCAGAAGAGCTGATATAAAGCTGAACATTTTGAAAAACAAATCCTTTCATTGTTGGACTTTGGGGGGGGGGCGGGGGCGGGGAGCTTCCTGTAGTTGTTAGTGCAGATTTTAAACTGACAAGTCTCAAAGGCAGAATACTGACTCTTTGATCTTAAAGGGTTGTAAAAGGATGGTCTCACTTGTATGTGTTCAAATATTTGCAGGTAAATGCTGATATCCAAATGGAATCAATGCTGCAGAATTTAGCATATGTGATTTGCATATCAAAAGCCCCAAAATAAATACCAATTCAGATATCTTAAATGTTGTAGAAACCTAATGACTTGAAACAAACATAGCTAATGGTAGAGCTGTGCCAACCATTTATAAAAAACATTTTATTTGATTAATTTTACCTCTTAGACTATTCATGAATTGTTCATGTCTAGAGTTGACATTTCTTTACAAATTATTTTTCTATTTGT
This sequence comes from Mesoclemmys tuberculata, assembly GCA_007922155.1. NCBI lineage: Eukaryota > Metazoa > Chordata > Testudines > Chelidae > Mesoclemmys > Mesoclemmys tuberculata. The sequence continues at coordinate 26,263,366 of ML675649.1, forward strand.
AGTTCTTCAAATATTTCGTGCAAAGAAATTTCAACCTATGGATTGCTCGCAGTCAACTAAACCTGGGTATATGTACTTGGGCCTACTACTTACTTCATTACTAAAAAGAAATAAAATAAGAAAATGAAATGAACTAATATTTCATTACTAAAATGATTTAGTCACATTGTATATCTGACTGAGAATAAATGCAGTAAAGAGGAGGTAGATCTGATCAACTTATTGGAGTCAAAATCTTTGAAAATTCTGCTCCTAAATCCATATATAGACATGTAAATAAAAATGGCATGATTTTCAAAGGTAATTAACACTCACATGTTCCATTCAACCAATAGGAGCTATAGGTACTCCACACTTCTGAAAATCAGATCACTTTTAAGTAGGTGCCTTAATCTGGATTTAAATACCTAACTTTAGAAAAAATTGTTCTTGCTTTTTGATTCTCTTATGGAGTGGGTTGGAGCAGTTTGTAGAATTAGATGGTAAAACAACACGATTTAGGAAAGTGTTTGGACACTTGAAAACTTTTCAAGTCCATATGACTTAATTGTTGTTGAGACTTCATTATTTGAAAAATTAGGCTATTGTAATATTGTAGCCTTGGGGCAATATAACAGCCTTTTTTTTTTTTTTCTTCTCCTCATTGCTATTTTGGATTTTACACTGGCAACAAATGCCTAAGAGTAACACTGATTCAGGGCTTTGGAAAATGTGCTAATGAGAGACTTTCATATAAGAAAAAAACTTCCCAGGAGAACAGTTTTTCAACAGTTTACTTGTCAGTCACTGCTTAATATATTCCAACTGTTTGTGGTATATAAAAGCTTTTTCTTCTGATTGATCCTTAAATGATGTCATAAATCTGGATTTGTGACATCAAGGTTCATTCCCCTGCAAATCAACGTGCTAGGTCACTCATTCAATATTATGACTCAGTAACCAATGCTAAGAGAGTGTAGATCTTTGTCTTCCACAAGTAACTTCCACAGAAGAGGTTAGGAAGCTGGTCCTTTAGCTCAAGCAGTAGGAGCTCATGATTCTAAGTCTCCAGGTCCTGCATTCAAATCTTGCTGGCAGACCAAACAGGGTCAGTTACAACTTCACTGCAGCATCACATCATAGGATAAATTAAGTAGAATTAATATAAAAATGCTACTGCTGGAGAAACTGGCAAAATAATCAACCTCTTTCAGGAGTCCTAAAAAAACAAAACTTTGTCCAATGCCAACTCTAGTTCCTCATAAAGGGGAAGGCCCAAAAACATGCAGTTTTCTGCAAAGGCTGCACTCCCAGCTTTGGAGATGGGATAGAGTGCTGAGGGAGGCACTTGACAACAGCATAGCTCTGATCTGTCTTCTGATGTGGCCACGGCACTCTGACACTAAGCTTCTCTTAGTGTTGTCAGAGTTCTCGCAGTTCAGTACCTGCACCCCAGCCGCTCTCCTGCTGCTCTGAGCCATTGACATTTCAACACTCGGCTTTGTCCACCTTTGTGACTCACTAACTTGCTGTCTTATTACTCTGTTGCTTGGCTATCTACACAGCTTTTCACTGCCTTAGTTTGCTGATTCTTATTGCTTGGTTAATGTCCAAATCACCACTATTCACTTGGCTCTAAAACTCCCATCTACTCAATAATAACACTGAAGAACAAATTTTTCAAAAGTGTTGCTTCCTCAGAAATTTTTTTAGATTATGTTAGCCTGCTTGAAGCTGAACACAAATATAATTTCGGACTACTTGTATCACATAGGAATTTGGAGAAACAAGAAATTGACTTTTATTGAACATAATGCGTTTAATCACATAACGGTGCTGACGCTTTGCAATAGTTCAACTGAGCTAAAAATGTTTTGTTGAGGATTTTCATTTGTACTCAGTGTCTGAGGCTTCTCGTTTAAGTGTCCAACAATAATCGGCCAGCATTGATGGATTCCAGTTGCCCTGATACCGTTTTTCCATGATTGCAATTTCCTGGTGAAACTTTTTACCATGCTCGTCACTGACTGCACCAAGATTTGCAGGAAAGAAGTCTAAATGTGAATGCAGAAAATGACTCTTTAGTGACATGTTGCACTTCATGGTTTTGTATGCTTGAAGCATGTTGTTCAATCACCTGCACGTAGTTTGGTGCTCTGTAGTTGCCAAGAAACGAATCGCGGCTGTTGCCACATTGGCGAGACATTGTGCTATCACTAATCCTCCTGAAAATACAATTGCTTTATTGTTGTGAGAACACACAATATGCTATGTGTGTAGAGCATGCGCATCAACATGAATGCAAACTGATATAAACACAATGCATAGAACAGTGTGTGCAAAATGCTTTCATAGCCTTTCTAAAACCTGTCCTGCCAGCATCCGCCCTACCTAAGCCTTAGCATTCCCACTGCATATTGTGTGGCCTGCACTAGGTGCAGTGTCACTGCATGCTCAGGCATGCTTGGACACAAGATAGAAAACTTTTCAGCTTACATTGTGGGCAACATTTTAATAGACTTAAATTATGACTCAAAATAACAAATATAGGCGATTTCAAAAAAATGATATGTGATGGGGAAATTTCATGGTGATTTTCATAATCAGCAGCCCCAAATCCATAAGATACACCCAAAAGTATTCAGGAAGCAAAATCTTTGTTGTCCAGTGTAATATGCTGGCATTACTTTTCCACCTTGCTTCTCATGATTTTTCTCGGACACATTGTTTCCTCTTTTCTTCCTTCCCTCTTTCTCTCCCTGGAGCACATATAGCATAAGTAGGGCATCCAGACTTTATCTGTAAGAAGCTGGACTGAGAACACCCACTATTTTCACACAGAATATCAAGCAGCCATCAGGTGGTAACAACTCACTCACTACCTACAAGAAACAAGTTCAAGGCAGTCCATATGAAAGGCGTCCTGAGTTATCCAAGATCCTTACTTCTTTCAAACATATACAAGTTTTCATTTCAATTTTGCATAACCATAGCCTAAATTGTCACATAAATATATGGGCAATTGTATGGCTAATTTACATGCTCAATTACTGTAACTGCACGCACTGGTGAGAGAGAGAGAGAAAGAGAGAGAGAAAAACCTGTTTCACTTCTAACAGAAATACTCCCCTGACTTTGGACATTGTTCCTCCTACTTTGCCCAAAATAACCCATATCAAATTTCCAAAAAATGTGTAATGCATACACAAAGGAAACAGCCACATGCAAATTGGGTTGCTAATGAAGAATCTAATGATCCGATTGCAAGTACAGATGTACAGCTGCATGTGGATATCCAGGGTTTTCCATGAGCAAATCTTGTAAACATATTTTCAGAAGCTCGCTTAAGGCCAGCTGAAAATGTGACTACATGGGCCTAATACTCATCTCACTTACATGAATGCAAATTATGAGTAACTCTAATAGAACTAGACCAGTGACTATAACCTGTTTAAGTGAGACCACAATCAGGCCTTGTATGTCTCCATAATAATAAAGAGTTTAGTAGCTATAATATAGTTTGTTTCTACCAGTTAGGATGTTCAGCTACAGAGTAATAGTTTGTTTATTTTCTTGCTAATGTAAAGATACAAACTTTAAACATTAATTAAGTAATATACAACATCTTTTGACTAGTTTATTTTATATACCAGTGCCTTGCAACTTTTATTGTGGTTGCAGTCTGCTCCTGTTCTTTGCTATACTTAACTCCTCCTAAGAGGTGCTGAGAAATCTCAACTCCCATTGAGTTAAGGATGCTGAACACCTCATAGAACTGAGCCCATGGTTCTTAATGGCATTACAGTCACCAAAAATAAATCCTTTAAGAGTCTAGCTGCAAGATGTTGAGTGCTGTCTGTCTGGTCTTCCTAAATCTAATTGGAATGCAGGATGTTCAGTATCTCACAGGGTTGAGCCCCAGGTACAAAACCTTGAGGGATTTAAAAAACACAGTCTTAGGCTCTGATCCTTCAAATATTAATATATATGCATAACTTTAAGGGCATGAGTAGTTCCACTGATTTCTATGGGACTACTCATGCTTAAAATAAATGTGTGTAAGCATTTGCAGGCTCAGGTCTTAAAATTGAAAACAGGAAAAGTTCCAGTAATGTATCTCATTTCAGTGCTGGGGCATTGCCCTGATAAGTCCCTGCAAATTGAAATAAGACTATATCTCTAGGTTTATGCCACTACTTTTTTCCTTTACAATTATGGTCCTAAAATAAATTAATATTGTTTCACTGTGAATGTGTTATACCTCTTTTTTATAACAATAGGTGCATGATAAGCCATTTTCTCTGCTCCTTTCATAACGGTCTTTGTTACAAGAATTTGACTTCTGAGTTTTAATGCCTAATATGATCCTTGAAAAGCTATAAACTTTTAACAGACTTTAAACATAAAGTGAGTGAGTAAATTGCCAGGGAGTCTGTCGTTTGATCCCAGGAAATCCTGATTAATAGCTTTCAGCTTTTGTCAGACCACCCTGAACACATTTTGGAAAACAATTGACTCATTTTATGGCCATTTATATTGTAATTCAACTTGCTAAATTTATAAAATTAAAAAAAAAACAACAACACCCACTTAATGAAGGCACAAGAATGTATAGTTCTTCACATAAGCTCATATGCTGAAAACCTATTTCTTGGTCTACTTAACTCAGTCTATATATTCATAATTCTGTTTAATTGCCAAATTCATATGATGATTTTAATGCAAGAAGAGCCTGATCCAAAGCCCATTGTAGTCAATGAAAATATTTTCAGTGGAAATAATTCCTTTGACTTCAATAGACTTTGGATCAGGCCCCATTATTATTAAAAATGAAATTTTTTTTTGAGTTTTAGGAAACATTCTTGGCAGATGATGAATGTCTAAAAAAAATTTTCAAGATAGTTTGGTAAATGATCATCTGATTCAGTATCTTGTATGAACAGGACATATCAAAAGCCTGTGGAACTTGAGATGGACACTCAATTTTAATCACAGTATAAATTGAAAGTAAGAAGTAAGGCTAACTATACTATAGGATTATATTCTGTCATTGTTGCTCAGCACCAAATCATGTGAAGTGCAGAACACCCTCAATTCCCATTAAATGCTATGAAACTCAAGAGTGCCGGCTATCTCACAGAGTGGGGCCCTGAACCTCTATTGAAGCAAAACTCCCATAGGCTTGAATGGGAGTTTGTCCTGGGGCAGGATTTGGTGCATACAATGAATTTAACCACTTAAAATATCAAATCTTTCTGTGTAAAAGACTTCACCATATTCATGTGCATGCACCAAAGCAAATCTTTTTTATTTATTAAAACATGGGGTCCTTTATTGAAAACGCAGTATTAACTTTCTCTCTCTTTTTCTTTCTTTTTCTCTCTCTCTCTCTCTCTCTCTGTGTGCGCGTGCGAGAAAGAGAGAGAGAACTGTATACAGAAACTGTTCCAAAAGGAGAAGTTTTCTAAAATTCAGCCATCAAAGGATGAGTGAGATAGCAAAGAAGGATTTTACGTGCTGTGTAAAATTTAACAAGTCATTAAAAATACTTGAAGAAAAACTGTTAAGTAGCAATAATGAGAATATACTTGCATTGTATGCTGCTGTAAAAGCTTTGGATCAAACTTCGTGTTTTCTTTCCATGAAAAATTATAATTTTCTGAGGAAGGGTAGATGCAGTTTACTATTCATAAAATGTCTATATCTCTTTAACATGGAAAAGAAAATATTTTTAAAATAATGTCTCTCTCTGGTTGTAACACACTCAAAACCCTTAAGCTTTCTACTGTTAAATAATAAAAGTCCCATTATTCTCCTAGCTTCACTTTGCTGAAAGTGATTGATGTAGAATTTTACTGCCATCCAATGGCAAGGACCTATTATAGCCTAAGTAAATGTCTAATGCTTTTTGATCAAATTGCAGTCTAGGGAATTTAACTTATGTAGTACACTTAGAATTTACATCAATACATCTCTGTTCGTTACCCAGTGAGAAAGAAATATGAATACAGTTTCAATTTATTGTGTTTTCCTAATTCAATTTAACTGTGAATTACTAATATTGCTGTACATAATTACCTAAATGAATAAATCAACCTAGGCTACTCACTAAAAAGAACATTAAAGCATAATATTAATTTGTTCATGTACCTTGTCATATTAGTTTAAAATGTTCCTTTTTTACAATTCTGCAATCCTAGTAGAATATCCCTTTGTTAACACTGTTCTCCATTTTTATCTGTTGTATTTGGTGTATGGCAGCCACCAGAGACTTCTTAGTTGTTACTGTACACCAAAGGATTACTGATTAACACTCAAATGCGTGCTAGTTTTCTTACAATCTTTTTCCTTTTAAGAAAGCATTTCAGGTTTGATTATAACAAAGGCAGAACGCTAGCAACTAATTTCTGTGATCTAAAATACCGGAATCTTTACATTTTGTCAGTTGTAGCTTCTATAATTTTGATGACTCGGTGACATTTTCAAGGCTACCCTGTCCTGTAATATTTTTATTTAGGCTTTAAAGTATAATGTATTAATGTATTTCATATTTTTCATACATTTTCCTCTAACAGAGGAAATGGTGCTCAGAATGGCTAAATTTAAACTAAATAATGTTCAAGATTATGGGCCAGATTATTAAAACTCAGCCTCCTTTCTTGTATCTCCTGTTTGTAGGTGCAAATAATTACAGGTGCAATTGATGTCATTTGGACCAGCTAACTGCCTGGTTTGTGGGTGCACTCAAATAGTTAGATATGTACATGTCATTATACCTCTCTTTCCACCTTTTAACCTTCTTTATAGTAAATTTTATGCCTGAGGATGCATGGAAGGACTCTGATTTGTCCAAGTCCTGGCTCCTCATTTCTTGCTTCCTTGTGCATCAGTGCCTTCTGGCTCAGTATTGGTAGAAAGAAGACAGAGAAACAGCCTATCCCATGTCATGAAGAAAGAGGCCATTTCAGAGGGGAGGAAAAGTGAACTGAGCATTCAAAAGAATGTGACATGAAAAATCAGTCTCAGGGGAAACTTGGTGGTTGTAAGCAACTCTCCTCCCCCCCGCCCCCTCCCAATCAATAGTAGAAAATAAAAAGGAAATAACATGAGACATGTATTGCATTATTTTTTATTTCAGTTTGCTCAAGCTTGAGAAGCTGTGTTAGGATATTATAATAGGCATTGGATCACACCTCTAATGCATATATAGTCCATGGAAGGATTTCCCTGGATTTTTAAAGGGAATTGGATCGTGCCCCAATTAAACAATAATGACATCTTGTTCAGGCATTCTCCTTGCAGTAATGGCTGCCCTCTGGCCTGCACATAAGCCCCAATTCAGCTAGATGCCAAAGCCTTTGCCATTCCCCCCTACTGGGACCCATCTATCAGATTTAACATTAGGCCCCAAAAAACCTAGGAGCATCCCTGCTCTCTGAAGTTCCTTCAACCTTCTGGTCAACTAAATTTTTTTTATTTAACACTCATGGGTCTTTGTTCATGGGCTTTGATTATTGCTTTAGTTAAATAGGAAACATTATTTAGACTTACTTAGCATGTTAACATAGCGCCATAAGCCTACACAGAACTCTACAAACATAGCATTTTCAAAATGAAGATGAAATTGGGAGATTTGAAAGTGAAATAAGATCTCAGAAAGATTAGAAAGAGTTTACATACGTCCAATTTTAGCATGTGCTGAAATAGCCACCTAGCCAAAGCTTTCCCAGCATTACATTTCAGTTATGTGGATAACACCACAAGCAGGCCTGCCTAAAATTTTGGAGGGGAAAGAATAGAACCTTGGTAATCCATTAGAATAAAATCTACTATGGACATTGGCATGCACTCTTATTCACCAATACAGTGCTTAGATACTACAATGATGGGTGTAATATAAAAACAAAGACTGAGTAAAGATCATAGATTTACATTATTAATTATTGTATTTTACTCAGTTTTTAACATCAGTCCATCATGATGATGCCTACAAATCCAGAGCTCCATTGTCACTCATTTTTCACTCTGGCACAACTCTCATTGAGAATTGTTTTGAGGGGAGAAAAAAGGAGGGAACCTCCCCATTTTATGTTAAAATAAATTTGAAATTTAAAAATTATTTCAAAATTCCAAACCTTTTGACAAGCTCTATAATGGGTTGGGAAATCTCATTGTTAATGTTTTTCCTTTGTTTTAATTTCAAAATTTCAGATTTTGAAATTAAAATAATTACAAAGAGCTCTACTCTCATTTAAATTAAAAGTGAGTTTTCCCTGACAGAAGATTTCAGGACGTGTGTTTTTTCCTGTGGAATATCCATCTGTTAATACTTAACTTGCTCATTCATTTTCTAAAAGCTGCTTATCACAATAGATCCCAGTATCTTTTTAGTATATCCTTGTGTACATTTACTTAGTAAAATCAGCTTTAAAATAATTTTAAGCAAAGAGGTTCAGCTATAACTGTAATTTAAGTAGACCAAGTTAATGTATATTTCATAGCATAGACATGATCTCTCATGCCTCAAAATTCAGCTCATCAGGTTATATAAATGGATAAGAGAACATTTTAATTTCAGCCAATTGCCAGCTCACATGTTGGATAACGTAGTTTGTACTGTGCTTTATGGGGAAATTCTCCATCACAATTAATAAAGCTGTCCTGTCTTTGCAGTGCCCGTTTTGTGAAATAATGTGCTTTCTGCACCATATCACAAGAATTCAGATGCCAAGTCTACAAATGGCTCTTCACAGAGCATGGGGGAGTTGTAGGAGGTTTGGAAAACAGGGAGCTCTTCATTTCTCCAGGCAATACATGTGGGAAGCAGCTATTATTTGCTGGGAGGCATGGAGAGCACAAGTATGGTATCAAGAGTACTGTGTGCAGTACTACTGACTCCAGTAATGCATGTTTGGGTGGGATGGAGTTTATACTACTGTGCACTGGCAAGAACTAGGGAACTATAGATTATCCCGTTTTTAAAGAGGTAAAAATTTGCTATGCTAACCGTATTCCCTTATAGTATAGTCAGCATTTCCATCCATGCCTATTTTTGGCCAAGACGTAGAGAGACCCTTTGTGGTGACACTAGGTAGCACAGACGGTGTTTAGTTCATCTGGAAGCTAGAAAGCCAGGGAGAAATACAGAGTCTGTGTTACTCAGTAAAGGATCCCCTTTCTGTTCATTAAAACATAGTCCTGTCTCTCCTCCCCTAGCATATTAATGCAAGTTCAAACAATGAGTCATTTAAAAGTATCAAACTAACTGGAGTATCAAACAACCAGCAGAATTTCCAGCCTTAATTTATGATAAACTATGTACAACATATTGGATTTTTTTTCCTGTTTCAATTTTCTTCATGTTTTATTATGATGTTCCATATACCCAATCATACACCCAATGACAATCACTTATGTGAAACTGCATTTAATTTTCCTGCCCCCTAACACTGATCTGTTTTATTTGCCTGAAACAAAGTATCATGCAATGATTTTAATTATTTAGTCGTGACTTAGAATGCATGATATATGGGTATCATTATCAATGGCTGCAATATCAGGTGTCTTCTTTTTGGCTATTTAACATGAGGACGATGCTTTTTGTTATTAACATCTGTTCGTCAGGGACACAGTTCTTCTAAGCATTACCAGCACCTTCTGTTTTTGTCAGGAGAAGAGAAAGTGATCAAGAGCCTAATCAGTGCCTAATTTGGCACTGATGTGTTTTCCTTTCTCGTACTATGCCCAAGATCTAAATTGTCCCTTAAAATTACAGTAGCTTTTAATATACAGCACAATAACTGGATCCAGCTAGATACAGACAGATGATATAGACATAAATGTAACATTTAAATAAGTGTTATGGCTTTGTGTGGGCTACAAAATGAAAAATATGTTAATAAAAACATGGTGGAATTAAAAAATAAGATTATTGAATTGCTTTAACCATGAAGCCTTCTTCTAGCTATGAAAAATAGCTAATGTTATTTTCCCCATTAAGCTTGTTCCAGCTTTTTCCACAGTCCAATGAAGGCCTCACACCAGAAATGTCACCTTTATGCTTACCTTGTAATTATAGCAGGCATTTTATTAATCCTTTTAAGACTGGATCTTTAGTCAGTAGTGGAAAAGGCTCTAGTTTGTGCTTCCCTTTACCTTATGATGATATGATAGAGGCACTATGCCATCTGCAGAAGAGTGTCTGGGCTGAGCAGAGTTAAGAGCTAGTAACTTTTTCATTTCAATGAAATTGTAAGCATCATCGCACTTTGAAAGGCAGGATTACAGAACTTTTCTGCAGACCCCGTTAAAAATGTCTATGCAGAGTCTCAGCTCTGTGCATATTACTAGTACCCCAACCAAGCTTAACAATTTCAGTGCTCAGACCAGGATCTTGCGTTCTTCTTAGAAGAGAGCATCAGAATTTGAGCATCTAGATAAAAGAGGAAATTTCTCATGAATATACTCTACGTGATTAAACCTCTAGCTCCCTATGGTTTGGACCTGGAAGACATTTTAATTATCTATTTAACATCTTGCTATTTCTGGAATTCTGACTGTGAATGTTTCTGACATAGTGTTTCATGGAGTATCCTTTTCTCATACTGTGCTTTTTTTTATACGCCAAATGCACAGTAAACAACAGAAGCTTGTTTTATCTTTTACTCTCCACCAGATGAAAAGCAAATGGTAACTAAGAGGGGGAAAAAAACTTTTAAAAGACTATATTTTAATAGTAGATATCCTGTTTATAATGTAAAAGTTCCATAATAATCTATCAAATATACCTTGCTGGATAGATACCAAAATATCTTTTTTTTTTTTCCCCCTATTTTTTTTTGGTTTCCTAGATAGAGATGCAGGTCTGAAAAATCTCACCACAAACATCACTGCAAATAAAATCCTTATCAGCATGTGAATTATTGTAAACGCAAGCCCTTTATCTTCATTTTTGCAGAGAAAAATATTGTGTGTGTGTGTGTGTGTGTGTGTGTGTGTGTGTGTGTGTGTGTGTGTGTGTGTGTGTGTGTGTGTGTGTGTGTGTGTGTCCCCAGTATAGATATAGATGGGGAAACAATTACTTTCACACACCCACTTCCTATATTAAAAAAAAAAAGTTTTAGTGACAGTCATTGCCATCTTCATCCTACCAGCCTAAAACAAAGCACAGAAAAATCTTTGACATGCTGATCAGATGCAACTCTTGACTCTAGCCACTGGGGTAGGTGCAATTGAATCTTCCACATAATTTTTTTTCCAATCTGACCCTGACTGAAAAGCACTGTTAACACTATAAGTGAGGATTTACCCATAGTATGTGCAAACATAGGTATCAGTTTCTTGCATGGACGCGACTGTGAAACGGACGGTATGAAGCTGGTATGGGAGTGATTATGCTAAGAGTGTGTGAAGCATTTGAACATGCCCACTCGGAGCTAGAAGTCTTCAGAATCCTGCACAGTCAGTCTGAGCTGAGTGTTTGTTCAATTCCTAAGTGTTGTCTTCTCCTGAACCAGACTGGCTCATGAGTGACTGACTAAACGTAAGATTTTGTCCGAAGTTCAGTCAAACTAAAGTAGAGAGATTATTCCCTCGAAATCTGTTGGATTTGCAGTGAGCTAAAGATTGAGGGCAAAGTACTGACCTGTACAGAAGTCAATGACAAAACCCCCATTGATTTCCATGGGACCAAAACTTCACCCTGAACTGGTTTTTCATTGCAAGAGGGGCTGTAGAGAAAGCACCTAAGGTGTAGGTATGACGTTATTTCATACGACAGTAGCAGTGCAGGAATATGGTGCTTTTATTTGCTAGGAAGCGAGAAATGAGGAAGGGTAGCTTAGTGGATTTGCTTTCATAACTGTTAAGGCTAGTCTGACTTCCTAAATAACACAGGGCATAGAACTTCCCCAAGTGATTCTTGCATCAAGCCCATAAACTCTACTTGAGCTACAGTGTATCTTTAAGAATGACCTCCAACCTCATTCAAACACTTCAAGTGACAGAATTTACCACATCCCTAGGTATGTTATTCCAATAATTAATGATCCTCAGTGTTAAAAATTTGCACCTTATTTTTGGTATGAGTTTGTCTAGCTTCAGCTTCCAGCCATTGGAGACTGGTATGCCTTTGTCTGCTAGATTAAAGAGCCTTCTACTGTCATAAATTGTCTTCCCACATCGGTACTTTTAGAACGTGATCACATAATCTCTTACCTTCTCTTGGATAAACTAATAGATTGTACTTTTGAATCTTGCACTGTAAGACAGGTGTTCCAGGCCTCAAGTGACTCTTGTATCTCTCTCCTGAGCCCTTTCAAATTCAACATCCTTTTTAGAGTGTGCACACCAGAGCTGGACACAGTATTCCAGTAATGCTCTCATTAATACCTTATAAAGTGATGGTAACACCTCCTGGCTGCTAGTCAGTATTCGTCTATTATACATCCAAGGAGTCCATTTCCCCTTTCAGCCACAGTACCACGCTAGGAGCTCTTTAATGTTCATTGTGTTATCCATCATGAATCCCCAAAACCTTTTTTGAATCACAGCTTTTCAAAATACAGTACTCCCTTCTGTGAGTGTCTGGGGACTTATATTCCATGTAGAGTGTTGGCAAGGGCATACACTGGCAGCAGCCAGTGAGGAACTTCTACTAAAGTATTGAAACCTGTGCCTCCTGAATTAGTTGTGCGTTCGAGCAGAATATGTTTGGAGCAGCCTTTGAGAGCATTAGATGCTTCTTGAAAATACTGATGCAGTGCTTTCTCCCAAAAATGCATCTCAGCCCAGCCTCTTGGAACACAGGGAAGCCAGAGGGCTCTGGACGCTGGGCTCTGCCTAAAAATCAGTCTTTAAAATGACATATATGCCCAACTCCAAATGGCATCTGTAAATGGGCACTGAAATGGTGAGGTTCTAAAAATTTTGGCAATACGGTAGGAGCACCTTGAGAACCCACTATTGATCAACACCTCTGAAAAACAGGCCCCCTATAAACAAACACCCATGCCATAATTCCATTATTGCTCTTACTTCAAGGTAACAAGTCATAAGAATCTGGAGAGTGAGGAGTATTTGTTAGTATAGCCCCTAGCTTTATTATCAATTAATTATGTCCCAGAATGACAAAAGGAAATGCAGAGTCAAACCATGTAAAATGGTTCTGTACTGATGTGCTTAGAGTTAATAAGGATACCTCAAGGAAAATGTCAGATCCTGCCACTTTTTCTCCAGGAAAAGTGTTTTTGGCCTCAAAAACAACATGAAAAAATTTGAGGTACCCCAAGAAAATGTCGAAAGCAAATTTCAACATTGAAATTTGAATAGGGTAGCTATCAGGGACCAGACTCATTCACCATTACCCATCCTTCTCAAGTAAGCCCAATGAGCCAGATTGAGATGCACACACCTACCTATTTCCTTACACACACTAACGAGGAGTTATTCACTCAAGTGGTTCCAATGAATTCTATTGGACTGGTCACTTGATTTCATTAATTGGATTAAGTGGTTCACAATCAAAAGTGTCACTGAGCATGTGTGAAGATATTGAAATATGAATCACCCCAACCCCACTCCATTCCAAAAAGAGAGCGAACTATTTGTTTAGAGTGATTCATTGACAGTGAGTCAAAGATGCCTGAATTCAGATCACCAGAAAAGAAGATGACTAAAATTTTTGTGTCATGTCTATATTTTAATACATTTGTAAATTACTTTATGATGCCATTCAAGTATGAAATGCAATTAAGCTTCTGGAAGCAAGAATATTCTTTGTATTAGATGAAAGATTTGTGTGTACAGTAAAATTAGTTGCTTTGTAATACTCTTTGGCTATCATGACGAAATTTATATGTAGGAGATACAGGTTTAATTTTGTCCAATGAGGTTCATCGGTGGCTGGAACTAGAAAATCGTACCATTCCCAGTTCTTAGAGTACTACTTTGATCTCAATTCATGACTGATCTGGTGTTAAGCATTGTATGTTGTTTCAAACTATCTAGACAGATTGTGGTGTTCTTTTATTTGTTAGGGACTAGGGGCTTTTAAAAATAAATATTAATAAAATCTTTTTGGTTGTAGGAATGCTAGATTGACTTCTCTAGAACAAGTCTTTTGGTTATTCACCTAATAGGTGTGGCATGGATCATGGTAGCACAATATCCATATTTGGTCCTGATAATGTGATTTTTCCTCCTTTTCTGGTGTGGGGGGAGCACGTTAAGGGCCTAGAAAGAGTATGTTGTCTCCAAGCTCGTCATAGATACAGAAAAGTATGGTTTACACTGAAACTACCTCAAGGGTTTCATAGATTCCAAGGGCAGATGGGACCATTGTGATCATCTAAACTGATACCCTGGATACCATGGCCCATAGAACTTCCCAAAAATAATTCCAAGAGCATATCTTTTAAAAAAAATATCCGGTCTTGATTTGAAAATTACCAATAATGGAGAATCCACCAAGACCTATGGTAAATTGCTCCAGTGGTTAATTACCCTCACTAATTAAAATTTATACCATATTTCCCATCTGATTTTTGTCTAGAGTCAACTTCCAGGTATTGGATCATGTTATACTTTTCTGCATTACAGGTTTTTTCTTTGCTGGAGCAATGCTTTTCCTATGAGGTTAAGACAGGACTGAATGTGAATGATTTTGCATCCAATTAATTCAATTGTAGGTCAATTAGTTGCAATAATGGAGGAGCTTGAAAATGGCCCTTTTCCGAATGTGGCCATGTTTATGTCTAAGGATATATCTGCACTGCCATTAAACACCCGTGGCTGGCTTGTGTCAGTTGATTCGGGCTCGAGGGGCTCAGGCTGCAGGGCTGCAAAACTGCAAATTGGACATTCAGACCTGGGCTCCAGACTGAGCCTGAACATCTACATTGAAATCACAGCCCCACAGCTTGAGCCCCACAGTCCAAGTCAGCTGTGGGTATTTAATTGCACTGTAGACACACCCTTAAAAGCCCACTCATGCCGCTTTAGGGGCTAGGTATTTTTATGCTGGGTAACAGAAACATCTGGAAGCTTACACTTTCAGCATTCTGTAACAACATCTCCAAATGGTTATTTCACTTCTTTTGTCTATAAAAATGCCACTTCTCATTCCCAATGTATTATTCATGTATACCTTAAATTTAATTACTGTCCCTCTAAAGTTAAAATCACACTACTCAACTATAACCTCTATGACTCTGGAGTTGAGAACACTTTATACCTTAGACATAATTATTATCATGCTGAGGTAAGGTTTTTTCTCTGAAACCACAAAACGTTTTCTGTATATCACTGTTTTCCTTGTACATGTTCACAATACTTCTTCTTACTTGTATAACAAATCCACCTTTTTAGAATTCTGTATCTGTTGTCCTTTCCTCTGACCATTAGTTTCTTACATTTCAATCTCATCTTTCTTCTAGTTAGCAGTTGTGTTTGCCACATGCTAATGTGGTGTTAGCCAGTTAGGGAAGTCCCTTGTTTGGTGATTAAACTCACTTGGGGTGTGACCTTTACGTTACTACAACAGAGACAGTTGGAGATTCCTTTTTTTAGCACAGAGAACACCTGTACAAATTGAGCCAAAGTAGTATCTTCTCTTGACTGAGCCAGTAGAATCTGTGCTATGCTTTTCAGCTGAAAGTCCCTGTTTTCATATATTATACTTGTTCCTCAGACAATTTTGTGATCCTGTACTGAAAAAAGAAAAACGACAGAAAACCTTTTTTTTATTGTTAGGATGTTGGCTACAATGGCATTCCTGTGCAGCAGGAGGACAGAATTTGATGGGCTGGCAGGCATGCTTCTATTTGCATGACAAAAGAATTAAATTTGAGTTCCAAAAACACCTGCTAAGGAAGATGCCATCTTAATGAAGCTGGTTATGTAGCTTGGAATGTGGAGCAGGAACAATAGAAACCTACCAAGGCTCATTGGTAATTAGCATTTGTCAATTAAATTACTGGGTCTTTAAAATGAGCTAAAAGCTATGGAATGATTCCCATGCTGGCCAATACATAAAATAAATATGAGGACAAGTAGGAGAGGTGATATATAGATTGTGATGGCCTTTGCTCGTGGAGAGCATTGCCCAGTGGTCAGGGGATTAGGCTCTTCAACATGCAGAGAGGGGTTTTAGTAGGGAGCCTGGACCCTCCCAGCATTTTGGTGAGAATTTCTGGCTCTATGCTGAATTTGAAAGGCATAAGGCTGGTAAGACCGGTACTGATCCATACGGGGCTTTGTGTTCTCAATGACATTTAACTACCTCAAGGGGGCATGATGGGTTACGAGCTTGAATGGATTTCTCAGGAGGTAAAACAGCCCATTTCACAGCAAGACCTTCCTTTTCAATTACAGAATATGCCTGTTCCCATGGGAACAGCTTGCAGCTCCAGTAGAGTACTGGATGTTCCTCTTCATTTGTCTCCTGGGATAAGACAGCACCCTGTCCCAATTCTGAAGCATCAGTTTGTAAAATTAATTCTTTTGAGAACTGGAACTTTACACAGGAGTTCTTTTACTTTCTGAAAGGCCTTTTTGCAGTCCTTGAACCCGTGTACCCTCTTGAGGTACTGTCCTTAAATAGGTCTGTGTGAAGTGCTGTGGTCATTGAAAACCCTGGCACAAATTGGCAGTTGTAACCTGCGAGCCCCAAATACCTTCTGACTTGCTTCTTCATGATGGGATGTGGGCATGCTTTGAAGGCCTGGACTTTCCCCACAAGATACTTGGCCCTTCCCTTAAGAATATCCTAGATAGGTGGTTTCTTCCTTCCCAATCTTGCATTTTATGGAGTTTGCCATTAGCACAGTCTATAGTAGGGACCAAAGGACAGAAGCTAGAGGTTCCTCCCATTCTCAGTTGTAGATGACCACATCATTTAAATAGGCAATTGCATGAGCCATGTGGTTGCAGAACTCAATCCATGAACCACTGAAATGTTGCTGACACACTGGAGGCCAAATGGTGTGGAAATGTGGTTTTCTTCTGTGATTCTGGTATGAATGGGATCTGTCAAAACCCCTTCATTATGTTTGATGTGGTGATATAGCAGGCCTCACCCCAGCCAATGTAATGGGTCATCTACTCAGGACATGGAGTAGGCATCAAATCTGGAGATCAAATTCATTTTTCTGTAGTCTATGCAAAACCAGATGGTGTCATCTGGTTTTGGGACCAAAACGACTGGGCTTCACCACCCACTGTGAAATTCTTCAGTGACCTCCCAGCTCCAACATTACCTGGACTTCTTGCTTCACAGCCTCTATAATTTTTGAGGGGCTCTCCTGAACAATTTGCCCAGGTTCTGTTTGGATATGGTGGTGCACAAGATGGGTCTGCACTGGCCAGGAGAAGAACACTGTCAAGAAGGTTTTAGGAGGTTTCTCACCAAGGCCGTCTGTTCTAAGCAGAGGTTTTCCCCCATCTTTATAAAGTCTGGGGCCAGTGTGGTGGACACATGGGATCTCAGTTCCAGTTTAGAGGGTAATGAGCAATAATTTAACCTTCTCGCTCCTTCCATGTCTTTAGAAGGTTAACATGATCTGTGTGGTTTTCTTCTTGTTGGGCTGCCTAATTTCATAGTCAACTGGCCCGACTTTATATACTACTTAATAGGGTCCTTGCCATTTGGGAAGTAACTTGGACTGCGTACTTGGGAGCAGAAGGAGTACCTGATCACCTGGCTTCAATACATGCACATGCACCCATTTTATAGTTTTGCTCCTGGGTCCATTGCCAAAGAAAACCTCCTCAATGCTCAAAGCCTCCAAGGTTCTCAATCCTCTTCTGTAGCTTCAGCACATTTTATAGAATGTTCTCTGTTCTAAGAGCCTGTCCTTTCCACAGCTTTCGGACCAGGTCGAGAATTTCCAGTGCTGTCTTCCATATAAGAGTTCAAACAGGGAGCACCCAGTAAATGATTGCAAATGATGGGCATGGGGTATCAGCTGATCCCAATGAGAGAAGTCCTTGGGTATAAACATTTTTAATCTCCTTTTCAGGATCTGGTTGAATAAGTCAACCACACCAACTGTCTGTGGGCAATAGACTGATGTGCGTGAAGTCTTTATTTTCAGAACATCAGATATTTGTTTCAGCAGCCAAAATGTAAACTTAGTGCCCTGATCCGTGAGGATCTGCTTAGGTATTCCTACTCAAGCAAAGACTTTCAGCAGTTCTGCAACAATAGTCTCTGCATTGGTATTGTGTGGTGGGATTGCCTCAAGATAGTGGGTAGCATAACTGACTATTACTAATGTGTTTGTACCCTGCCTACACTTCTTTCCAAGGAGCCGATGAGATCTATCCCAATCCTTTCAAAGGGGACTCTGATGACGGGGAGGGGCTTTTGCCAACCCCGTGCCCTTTTTGGTCCTACTAGTTGGCATTCACAGTAAGAGCTGCAAATTTTTTTAATTTTTTCTTGTACTTTGGGCCAATAGAATCAATCTAAAATCTGGGCCAGGGCCTTCTCTTATCCAACTTGACCTGTGGAGGGAATAGCATGTGCCATTTGCATTACTTCATGCTGGTGAGGCTGGGGAATGATGAATTGTGACCAAACTTCCCCCATCAGTCAGTCTTTCTTTAGATGGCACAGTCCCCTGGAATTCAAACTGGGGGTACTGTACTGCTCATTGACTATCACCTCCCCATTAACTACCAGCAGTTGATCTTACGCCTAACTAAAGGTTTCATCCTCCCTTTGTTCCTTTATGAAGTCCATCTCTTTGGTGAGGATGTCCCATCCTGTAGGAGGGTCAATATTGCCTTGTTTTTAAGAGGTCTTTCTGGCAGAGCTTCCTTTTGGCTGGATCTTCCCACTCTGAAGTCCTGCTCCTCACCTACACAGGCCATCATTGTAATCTATGGGCTCTCATCTCCCCAGGTTTCCTTGGTTACTTCCTCTGCATTCTCTGGAGATTGTTTAAACTGCCTCAATACCTCGGAGAAATACTCCCAATTCCAATCTAAGAAAATGGGGTAAGCCAATGTTGAGGTCACCCCCAGTAAGGAGACTTCATGTTCTCCCCTATGATCTACTGCACATCCTCGGTGGGATAAGGTCTAACGTCTCCATGAATACATTTCAGGAAGATGGTCCAAAATCCTGAAGCCCTCAGGGAGATTGTCATCCTGGACTAGGGTCTTTACACACCCGAAATCCACTAGGCTTGTTACTTTAGTTCTGTTTATCAGCACAGGGACTATTACTTTTTCTGGAGTTGTGCTTATGGGCACAGTTTTCCACTGTCCACACCTGTCCATAGCCATACTCCACATAGGGACATTTGTGATACTGGTGACCCAAATGTCCACATGAAATTTACACCCCTGTGGTTGGTCAAGGTCCTGCTAGCTAGAGGCCTGATGTTTGGGGGTGGCCTTCCTTAGGCTCCTTGTCTGATTACCCCTCCTGGTCTTTGGGTGGGGGAGTCCACAGTGGTCCCAAAGGCCTTTGTTTGGGCTGAGGTGAGAGAGGTTTGCCTGTCATGTCCCAGTCCTTGACTGGCTGGGCCCTTTAGAGGCTGGTTCTTTGGGGGTCACCCTATGTGGTTGTTCTGGTTGGGTTCTCCCTTGGGTCAAGGGGTAATTGCTTAGGCAAGACACTTAAAGCTCTCTCTGCTACTAAATAATTCTCCATTAGACAACCATGTCAGCTGAGGACTCCAGCTGATATTTAAGTACACCGTCCCTACCCCAATTATGAGTAAGTGAGTGAACCACTCTATCAGAATGAGCTTAACCACCAAGATTCCAGTACACATCTCCGGCTTCAACCACTGCCAGCACAAGTTCCTTAGTTTCTGGGCAACCATGCAGGGCTGAGTTTCCTCTGGAACCTCTGTCAGAAGGTCTTCTCTGTGATTTTTGTGGTAGTCCAGTGTGGTCCCTTTTACCTGGGCACAGTTTTGGGCAGACAATGCATCCAGAACCTGACATGTAGCCTGGGCCATGCAGGTACAGTGCCAACGGGATTCCTACTGATCTACCATTGCCACCTGGTACAATGTTACCAAGAAGATTCATTGGTCATCCTCAGGGCTCATTTCTGTGAGTTTCAGTGGTATAGGTGGGATCCCCAGGGCTTGGGTTTATGACCTGTTGGACCAATCATTGTTGCTGTTCCTGCTGTTGCACCCTTAAGTCATGGACCAGCTGTTGCTGCTGGGCAGCCATTTACTGCTGGAGTTGCTGCTGCTGCTGGTTCTCCATCATCCACTTAGGCAGACAATCTAGATCTATTTCACCTGATCTATCAGCCCATATCTTCTAGTCTAAGTTTGTCTGATGGTTTGTGTCCGTCGTTCCTCCCCTCACCCCAGGGGTGGGAAAGTTGCCCACATTTTCCACCACGGTGTGATGGTCTTTGCTCATGAAGAAGGTCTTGGGACCTTCAACATGCAGAGAGAGATTTGGTAGAGGAGCCTGGTTCCTCTGAGGGTGACCAAAGGGTCTGAATCCCAGGAGCCATCTGAAGGCTGCCTTCTCTGGGCCACTTCCTACCACTTCTCTATTCTCCAGAGTTTGCAGTCTGTAACAGGAGAGTGAGAAGGGAGTTAGACCACAGCTTGGCACCTCTTCTCAGCTGGGTCTGGTGTGGTAGCGCTCTCCCTCTTGGATGGCAGCTGCCTTGGATATATGAAGAAGGAAGGAAATAAAAGGATATCAGGGAAATGAAAAGTTATGCTATGTTTAATTACGCTGTATACTTTCCTAGATGGATGTCCTACTAAATTACTCAAAACTGATCATTTACTTGGTTATGTGATTGTTGATGGTGCAGCAGTGGCAAACCGAGAACACTTCATTTCAAAAAGAAATTTTTATTAATTTTTGTTTTCACTAGCTTGCTAGCAACAGGCACAGTTGTGAAATTAATTTCATTTGCTGATTCAGTCACAAAACTTACAATTGTTGCAATGAGGAAATCCATTCACAAATGTTGGAGAGAGAGGCAGATTAGTTTCTACTGGTGTTAATCAGAGGATTCTACTAGAAACCATTTTGCAATCTTAACTACAGTCTTCCCCCTAGAAACATCTTTAAGTCCTGCTCTCCAAGAATCAGTCACATTCTCATATGTGCATGTCCAGTTGCAGGCCTACTTTGTGCACAACCTATTTACATGTGTACATAGCTTTCCAAGAGGTACCTATATAAACCATATGCATGCGCAATCTGGGATTTGTGAATGTACATAAAATAGAGAATGTGCAATGACCAGTTGCATGCACTCAAATGTGTATGGATGAGATTATTATCTGATATAGTGTGAATTGTATATATATAAATACACAGAAATATATAGAGAAGAAGAATGCATGAACTATGAATAGGCCCCATTATCTACTACATCTTAATGAAGAGAATGAAGATTGCATTTGGTACCCACTTAAAGTTGCTAATATATTGTCCAATATTCTGTTTTCTCTCTTGGGATATGGTTCTGCTCTCCTTATACACCAATATAACTCCCTCTTTGAAGACAATGAGAGGTTTGGATGCAAAAGGAATGCAGGATCACGTGCTTGTTCCACATTTTACATGTATACTTTATTGTCAGACCCCCTAGCAACAAACAACGGCAGATCAGAAGAAGAGTTTGATTGAAAATTTCAAACACGAATTAATCACTGTCACAGTGGTTTGGACCACTGGCAGTTTGACAATTAGTACTATTATTATACAGTAGATGTTTCAAATGAAAAATAAACCAAAATACCTGATTCCATTCCATTTCTGTGCTAAATTCCATTTAGTTCATCTTCCTCCTTTCTTTTATTACACTCCCAATTTAAAACAAAATCAAAAACAGGAAGTTGCACGCAAACTAAAATAATGTAAATGTCTTGCATAAATATATTAAATGCCTGGAAATCCATGCTTTACTGATACCTCCATACTGACAATAAAGTACACATGGTATAGTATATAAAAACTTCCACGATACCTAGGGTCAACAGTGTATATATGGAGTGAAAAATCTTAACTTTGAATTTCTTGGGTTGTGTATAATTAAGACCCTTATGGTTGCTGTAATTCAGGTTTTGTGTTTATTATAGAAATCCCATCAATGAAGGTGCTGTGTGTAAGATTTCACCTTATATTATCTTCAAGAAGCCTTCAATACTTATGTATAAAATATATTAAAAGCAAAATAAACAATTAAGCAATCTAAATACATGGCAATATACTATCTGCAATAGTATCTCCACCCAAACAAACGTGCAGTGTTGAGAACTCCCTCTGGTAAGATTCCCAAACCTCTCTTCAGGTATCTGGCCACAGCAGACTACCAAAACAAATCTCTTCCCCTGATCAAGGTCAGAGCTGGGTCAGTCATTCACAGAATATTACAACTCTTCTCAGAAACAGGAAGCATTTGATATCTGGTTTCCTTGTACACCATTCTTTGACTGAAGATGGATTTTCCTTTTGTTTCCTAGAGGGGTAAAAAAAATCTATGTTTAAATTATTATGTGTACTTAAATGTAATGACTGATATGCACTTAACACTGTGATATATAGTGCCCTGGAAAAACATTATGAGAATGTATAGTCTCTGGTATTCCAAAATTCTCGAGTGTGCTGTTTATGTACGTCTAAGGTTATCCTTCATGAAACAACCTATTTTATTTGGGGCACTGGTGTATAGTTGGGCATACTTATGCAAAATGTAAGAATAATTATTTCCATATGTACAAATGACACTTTTATCTAAATGAATATTATTTTTGGCCATAGAAAGTGATCAGTAATAATACAGATTTCATATTTTGCACAGATGTTCTCCTTGTCCTTCTTTACAAGATATCTTTGGAAGTTGTTATATCTATCCATGTTTATACACTCAAATTATATGTATTTAGATTAAAATGTCATTTGTACATATGCAAATGTTATGAATGTTTACATACCCAACTATATGTTTGTGCTTCAAGTGAAAAATTTCAGCATGCCTCAGTTTCATCTCTAACCACCTGAAATCTTGATTTCACTGACTTTATTCTCATGGCCCTGATCCTGGTGCACTCAAAATTCCTTACGAAGTTAATGAGAGATCTAGGCTCAAAACTCCCATTCAAGTTGAAATGGGAGTTTTGGATTCATAAAGAATTGAGGATTGGGCTTCAGAGCCAACATTTTCATATGTGACCACTGATCTTCAATGTTTTAATTCTTGTGCTTTCAACTTGAGATAGTTTGGTACAGATTTCTAAAAAGTGTCAAGCGTCTGCAACTCTAATGATTTATTTAATGAAGTCCATGGAAAGAGGCATGGAGACATTTCAGTGTGAACTGGGTCAAGAACACATCAGTGGAACAAAATTGTATATAATAAAAATAATTAATAAAGCTGTGGTGGACCTCTGCCTCCCTTAAGCTACCAGAAAGGGGTTTCTCAGACACTGCCCATAAGCTCATATGTCCAAAGTATCAAAGATACTGGTAATTGATGGAGCTGTGAAGGATTCTATAGTTCTCTCTCTCATACAAAATGGAGCTGTCGAAAATATAGGAGCTTTTGGGACGTAGTAAACTTGAGAATAAAGTTGTTATTGAGGACTTCTCTTCTGCTGTCAGGCTCATGCAACCTGAAGCTCACACTTACTCATTCACAAGAATGTCTGTTTTTATGAGCTTCATCGGCAATGAAATGTCAGATACTATTTTATGGATATCTCCCCTGCCTCCCATTATAGAAAGCTAGCACAATGAATTAAGTGACATGACATCTCTCAAGAGACCACCATAGACTTGATAACACTAGGTCTTTATTTTTAGAATTGTTTGATTGACATAGCTATTGAATAGCGATGTGCAGAGGAAGTTGGTTGATAGGCCTGCTGGAAAAAAAATTCTGAAGAGAAGAGAGTGGTAGACTGCAGTCACTTCTGTTTGATGACAGTTTCCTGGTGGCTCTGCATGATAGTTGTTTCTGATTTGCTATGTTCTGTGTGGCTTATGCCTTGTTTCTCGTCCTTGCTTTGGTTTTTTTTCTGAGTTTTCTTACAACATAAAGCAGTAAACAAATGTAAAAGATGATTCAGTGACAAGATTAACATGGTGTCATGTTAGTTTTCCTTTTTTGTTTTGGACTCACCACCTCTTCCCCCTCCCCCTTACTGTCTTTTGCATTTCCAGGTTAGGCTATTATAACACACTTTAGCTCAGGGTCAATGTGTATGCAATACAAAAGGAACAATGTGTATTGCTTGCAGAAACAAACCTCTTAATCAACAAAGAGCAATATGAGCATATCACTGATACTGCATGATCCCCACAGGCTACCAATATGCCTTATAACTGTAAACAAAATCCTCATCCTAACCCAGATCTGGCAAGAGAGATGTGGGGCCCACTACATCGTGATCTTCCAGACCCTTCAGTTTCCCATTTCACTCCAGTTACAGATATTTTGGGGCCTCCTGGGGTTGGATTCCCAGTATGATTGCTCCCCCTTTCTTCCCCTCTTGTCAGCCCTGTCCTAATCTAAATGGATAAAGAC
Organism: Mesoclemmys tuberculata; assembly: GCA_007922155.1. Lineage (NCBI taxonomy): Eukaryota > Metazoa > Chordata > Testudines > Chelidae > Mesoclemmys > Mesoclemmys tuberculata. The sequence continues at coordinate 26,287,874 of ML675649.1, forward strand.
CCAGCTATCTCAGAGATCAGCTCACTATCCCTAAGACAACCAAACCAACTGCATGTTTCAGGAATGATGAAGCCTGAGAAACCTAGGTTTTGACTCATGGATACTGCTGACAGAGCATTCTCTGAACCTGAGAGCATTTATTAGAAGTGCCAGTAGTGGAGGCAAACACTAGGCCATCTTCTGATCAAGATGCAAGACACACCTTTTTACTATGCCTTCCTTCATGAATGGCAACTGGCCAGCCACCACTGGAGATTGCAAGACGAAAGAAAGGGAGGGAGTAAACTAAAGGAAGATAGAGGATTAGACCAAATAAGGTTGTTTAATGCTACATTAATTGATTTATATGGCACTTAGATATTATGACTACAGCTGCTTTAGGGATATAATAGATAAACATGAAGCTTTTTGACAAAATTTACTTATAAATTGTGTTCTGTATATATTATCATTTGAGCTCTTTTGATCTATGCCATAAAATAGTTTATGTAAGTGAGAAATAATTGAGCATATATACTTAAAATATCAAAGTTTGTTCTAAAATCACTGCCACTCAAAATCAAACGTGTGCAGGTATGTTCAGTAAATTGTACTTTTATCAAACTTTAGGAGTAAAAGTACTAAAACAAAAAGTGTCTAAATGTAGCCATTTCAATGAGAACTTGCCCTGCTGGCCAATGTTTCTTTCTAAAGGGGTAAAAATGTTGCATGTGTCTAACAAACAATTGCAGAGATTATCACAACACAAAACAATCCAAACTGCAAATGGAGCCACTCAGACATTTTCTTGCAGGGATTTCAAATTATTTTTCTTGCTTTTACCACGGGGGTGGGGATGTGGGTGTATGTGTGTGAGAGAGAGAGAGAATTTGTATATGTGCATGTGTGTGTATAAAATAAAACAAGTATATTAGTACTTTTACTTTCTGTGTTCAGTATTGTCAGTCCCAAAGGTTCAAAAAATCATAAACTAATCCCCACAAAATCAGGAGCTGAGATTAAAAATTAGGGGGTTTTATACATAATAGATTTCAGGCTTAGTTCCTTTGTCACCTGTTTTTTTGTGTTTTGGTTCTTTTAAAAGCATTTAGGTTTAATAGTCTCAAGCTGTTCTCTACAGCCATAAGGGATAGAAATTTAGTTAAAAGAGAGAGATCTGAGATTCTCACATAATCAAATGACTCCAGAAGCTGGGTTTTAGAAAAAGACTAAATATTGCAAGGCTTGAAATAAAATCACAAGAGTTGGCAACAATATAATGTATTTGACTAGTCAAAGAAGTTTTACACCTCCTCTGACCAATGACACAAATAAATCACATGAAAGGTAAGATTGCACCCAGCCACCCAGTCTAGAAAAGCAAAGGGATGGGGAGAAAGCACAAGGAGCTTCCCCACACACGATTGGCACCACTCTGTGATCCTTGTGATCCACTGAATGCTGTACAAAGCTATTATTGCTCTGTGCTCGGGTTCCAAAGTGGGCAAGGGGTACATGGAATGGGCAGAGCCATTGCTCTAACCACTGCTGACTGCTGTCCAGTGGAGCTGGCAGGGCAGGGAGCAAATACTGCATTCAGTTACATGGAGATTCAGCATCCACCTCGTTCTCAGCTCTCCTGCTGCTGCCAGAGTGTCTGCATTCACACTAGTCCCACTCTACCTTAAAAGCTGAATAGTGCCCTAGACTTTTGTGAAAGATCACCTAGGACTAAATTGTGCTTTTAGGCATGGTCTTGAACAAGGGAGGATATGTAAACTGTACCTACTGCCCAGGAGCAGATCTGGGAGGCATTATACTTCAGAGACATGATTCCCTATTTGGTTCCCTTTGCTGCTGGCCTGTGCCAACATCAGATTACAACATCCACACTGGCTCAGCTATGCTTCTTAGTGTATTGAGGGGTGGAGCTAAGGACCTACCCATCCCCTGCTCTTCCTCACCAATCTACCCCAGGGATCCAGAGAGCAGATAGCCCATGTACAAGTGCAGGGTGTTCTTTTAGGGGCTGTCCATAAATTATGTAACACATTAGGGGGTGGGTATAGCCTTACTTTTGCTTGTGTGTTTCAATGTTACAGGGGGGTGGGTGGATCTTGAAACTCACCAAAATGCATGTTACATAACTTGTCATCTCCATAGTCCCTTGCATGGACATACAGATCAAGCTACAATTCATCTGTAGGATTTTTGTTGTTGTTGTTTTAGCACCTCACAATCCTTCATTCTTCCTAAGAAAGCAAGATAGAAAATGAAGCAAATTTTGCTATAAAGTGTGGGGGAGTTTTCTAGAGTTAAACTTGTTCTATTCTCTTTTCTGCTTGAGGAATAACAATTGCATGACCATAATCCTTAAAAAGTGATTTGAACGCATTGTTTACGGCTCATTAGCTCCTCTTTACCTTTTTAGCCTCCAGTGCTCTAAGAAAGATCATTTAAAAGTTTTCGATTGTCTTGAAAGAAGTGGCTCAAGCTACAATCTCCATAATTTTTCTTCTTCATAATCAATGCCACAGGTTCTACTAGCCAACCAGAAAGATGGGAGTAAGTTTAGGGGTGTTAGTGATGGTCATAATTCATAATTTTATTGAATAGAAACTCTAATTTTAATGTTAGCAGGGCATCTTTTAGCTCTAATATTAATGTGGTGACTATTATGAAGGGTTCTTTGAGTGGCAATGGGATTTTTGATTTAATATAAAAGAGGAAAACTAAAAGGTGGAAGTTGTTGGGTATTTTTCCCCCATGGAAAAAAACTTGTAAAATGCTGGATTAGTGCAATAAATACAGTGGTCCTTTCATCCAAATAGCCCACATCATTGAAAAAGAAACACACATAATGTACCTTTTGGTTTCTCCTCTGTAATTATGCTAACAAGTGTCATGCTGAGAAAGGATTAGGGCTGATGGACAATCAAAGACAATGCTTCCTTCATGGTAAAAAGGTGTGAAAAGATATAGGCACTAGAGCTAGAGTTATTAGGCATACCTGCAGGAGGCCCATATGACTAAGTTAGGCCAAGAGATGCTAAAGTATAGAAAATGCTTCGTCACTATTATAAGCTCTTCAATGACATCTTATAACACCTTTTGATTCTAAGGGAAAAGCCATAATGCAAATATTCTCTGACAGGTTCTACTTAATGTTTATCACTCAGCATGGCAGCCATGACACCTGGCTGAGTAAAAATCCCAGTGGGAGACCAGCACTCGGCCTACCAGCAGGATATGGGCACCTGCAGCATCTGAAAGAGCAAGACTAAAGATTAAAGAAGCAGGAAGGAAGGGCCTACGAAATAAGCCCTCCTCCAATTTTATTCTGTATTCCATAAAATAAGAGAATGGAATTAAAAGGCAAAAATCAAAGGAAATGTTGCATAACACCCTCTAATGCCCTTTATCAACATCATTATTCTTTCTTTGGGATGTTCTAAAGAATGACTAAGCTAAGATAATCAGGAAAGAGACAACAAAAAGGCCTTTCAGTTTAATCACATTATCAAGTGATTATGATGCATTTTTATATAATTTATACATAATATAGTTCAGTCAGTTTTTATTCAATCTTTCTCTCCTGAAAATTTTTTCCTTTAATTTCAAAGAACAAGGTTTAAAGATTGGGTCTCTCTTATTTCCTTTTTACAGCAGAATGTTTATATTATGCCTTTAAGATTAGTTTCTAACTTTTTTTTGTCGGTGTCACTCTTTAAAACAGCATAACTGTATTTTGCTTTGTCTCTTACTGTATGGGATATTGCTATTCGCCAGTAAAAAAACCCTGTTCTACAATTGAACTAATCATAAAATACTAAGTAAACATTTATCTGCACCAAGAATATATATTAAGTTACATTCCACACAGACAATGTGAAATAAAAATATTCTATCTTAGAAATGGGTATCTAATACAAATGTTGTTAATGTGCCTCCCAAAGACTGCTCAGAGGCAAAAGTGACCACAAGGGCAAAGGTAGATGGCTACAAGCTGCCTTCGCTAACATCTGTGTAAATAGTGGAACTTGAAATTCCAAGGCCTGCAGTTTCAAATATTATACTACAAAAAAGTCTCTATCTGTAACTGTACTAAGATATTGCCTGTAGGATCTATTTTTTTTATACTGTTGCTGGTATTATTTAAGGAAAATACCAGAAGACCACCAGTGAAGAAAGGGGCAGAAAGAGGACACTGGAATAATGAATGCAAAGATTTAATTGACATGATAGCTGTTCTTCTTTGGGGATGTTATCCTTTGCACATTAATAATATTAATCTTCTAAGAACCATATTGAACTGGGTCATAAAAAAACAACCAATATTCCTAAAATACAGTTTCTCTCTCCTTTTCTCTTTTTTTTAATTATGCTGTTGTCAAAAGCAAAATATTTTGAATATTCGAACAGGTAAGGAGGGTGTTTATACTATGGTTTGATATCAGTGAAAGGCAGATAACAGTGTTAGAAATAGGCATAAACAAATCGGCAGTATACAACACTTTGTACATTAAAGTCAAAAGGAAGGATGGATTTGTGGTTCTAAATAGGAAATAAGAAGGACTCAAGACTCAAGTCTAGGTTCTATTTTCAACTATTTCCTAGACTTTGTGTGATTTTGATCTGATTTCAGACCCCAACCTTTGCTTCTCTGTGCACAAATGTACTTGGGGTGCAAACTTGAATAATTTTAATATATATTTATATGCAGGTATTACAGTTTTCACTGCAGATGTATTCGTCCAAATGGGTTTTGTGGGTGCACATTTTAACACTTGCAAAGTTGCAAAGTGCAGCCTTGAGTGTATGTAGAAGAAGAAGCAAGATAAAGCCACACTGAAAATCTGGCCCTAAATCTCTGTGCATCTTAGGTTTGTTTTTCTTTTCTTCTCTCCAATGGGATAGTAATAGCTACCAACCATACAGATTAGCAATCAATCTAAAGTCATTAAGGCTTGTGAATGCAGAATTAGGATTAGGGAGGAAATCTCTAAATTATGCTTCCTTGCAAACAGTCATTTAACGTGGTTTTCATGAATTGACTGGGGTGAATACTGGCTCATTCAATTTGTTGGAAATTTCAAAAAAATCCCCCCCAAAATCATTTGGGTCAAATAAAACTTTGTTTCCACAAAATCAATGACTATTTAAAAATGTTTTTGACTTTTTAAAAATAAAATTAAAGGAAATTGTGGGAGGGAGGAGGAAAGGAATTTTAAAACAAAAAAATCAAATAATCTCATTCTGAAAATGTTGAAACAAAACTTTGTCCCTTCTCCCTCATGTCCCAAAAATGACCAATTTGGCAAAATTGACACAAATTCACACTATGGTTGTGTTGTTGAATCTTCATGTTTAGCCTCTCCCAAAAAAAACTTTCAAATAAAATATTTCAACCATCTCTAGTCAGGAATGGTTCTTACCCTTCTAAACCAACTTCTTACAGCTAATTGCACCCACTTTATTCTGGTTTTATCTTTCCTCAGGAGAAGCATGTTCAAGCTGAAAACCTCCTTTTTGCTGCAGAACATATAATAAACTGTTTAGTGTATATGTGCAGTCCTCCATAGTGCTGGTTTTCAAACTGTGGGGCACAACTTCCTAGAGGGGAATGACGAGGTTATCAGGGAGGTGTGAGGGGGACACAGGGCTGAGGCCAGCCATGGGGGAGCATGTAGGGATTTTCCCAGCAGTCGGGTTAGGGGAGAGTGCCGTTCTCTCCTTCCTCAACGACCCATGGCCCACCACAGCAGCAGCCTGTTGCTCTCCCCTTCCTGATCACTGGGGACTCACTGTGTGCTTTCTCAGTTGCTACCCTGTCCTGGAAGCAGGCCAGGAAGCCCAGCTGGCCAAAGCTCCACATATTTTAAACTCTCTAGAGCCTGCAGGAGTGATAGAATCTAGGCAGAGGGGAGGGAGGGCTAAGAACCCTAGTCCATTCCGTGCTGTGCTCCCATGGGCTCCTCTGGCGTTAGACCCATCAGGGTCCTGCCATTGCCCCAGATGTGAGCCACCCACCCACTCCCCTCAGTCAGTCACTTTCTGCCCCATAGAGGCAGAAAGTAATTCTGGGGGCAGTCAAGTAATTCCCATGTGGGGTTGTGCAAGAAAAAAAAAGTTTGGGATCCTCTGTTCTGTAAGAAGGAATCAGAACTGTTTAGCTATGTCAGAGGCTCTGCAAAGCTAATTAGGAGACTTTTTAGCTTAAATGGTAGCGGGTTTGGTTGTACTTTTGGAGTAGGAAAGTTGGGCCTCTGTCACTGCTGTTGCAGTGAAGTTCTGAGGGACCATGATGCGAAGCATAGCGTTAACCAGGAAGACCATACAGATCATAGTATTTTTAGTGTGGCTATAGTCTGAAAAATGACTTTGTAAAAATGGAATTATGTAGTTTTATATTCAGTCTTTCTCAGGCCTGGTCTACACTTACCTTCGGGATTCGGTGGCAGTCGACGGGAGATACGCAAGTGGCGTAAATCACTTGCGTATCTCTCGTTGACTTTGCTGTGTCTTCTCTGTGCGCCGTCCACGCTGCACTGAAGGGAACAGCGTTCCCTTCGACGCAGCACTATGCCACTTACCGGGGTGGTTTTCCTACGTTGATTGCTGGATCAACTGAGCGGGTCTACACAGACCTCTCCGTCGATCCAGAGCAATCGATCTGACGGCAGCGAATTTGCAACCATCAGGGTAGACCCAGCCTCAGCGGCTTCTAGATGGAACCTACTCAGTCTGTAGGTAAGCCATTGTTTTTTGTGACAGTCTTGAAAACAATCAAAATGGATTCTTTCTGACTGATATATCATTAGTCATAAGATTCTGGAGTCAGAACAGGTCTATGTCGTCTTATATGTTTTTACTTTGCCAGTCACAATGGGACTCTCTCTTGATTGGGATCCTTAGCTACTGCTAAACAATAAATAGTAATAGTAAACAAAGTTATTGATGATACACAACCAACTTAGAATCTGGCTCCCTTTCCAAAATTCTATAACTATGGCTAACAAGAGTAAAAACTTGTAAATTGATTTTGGTCAGAAAAGCAAACAGCTATGACCCTGAAAACAGACAAGGGAGCTGGTCTATTATGTAAATTGGAACTTTCTTACTTAAGTTTCTTTTTAGAGTAGAACCAACCTTTTACAGCACAATCACTCCCTTTATCTAGGCATTATGTCCCATCTTTGATGTTCACCAAGGACAAAATGCAATTTTTTCTTCTTATTCCCATACTAAATACACATTTCTTATAACAAAAAGGTGTGAAACTGACTGAGTACCTTTTGAAACACTTTTATTTTTTTATTTGTTTGGTTCTATGCCTATATTTTATGCAAACACACAAACAGCAACAGCTAGGGAAGCTACTGTCCTTCACAGTTGGAGAAATATAGAAAGATTTATTAAAACTTCTTGTGAGTCTAGGTATTCCTTGTTGAAGGTAATTATTAATCCATTATATTTTAATTCTACTCAATTTTTTTTCCTTAAGGAAAATTGCATAAGAATGATGCAAGAATTTCCTAAACATTCCCTGACATAGTTAGAATAATAGATATTAGAGATGGAAAATACTTACTAATTCATCTAATGGTTCCCTACAGTACACTTATTAGAACATTATCTAATCTAAGTTTTAAATGTGTGAAGAAATGGGGCTTAAGGTTTTTTATTTTATTACTTTAAATATGATTAGTTCAGGAAACCCTAAATTTTTCATGTGCAACATTGTGGATGCAATTTCTAGGATGACATGATAACAGTGTACAAATCTGTAAAGTTTGTGAACACCAAGGAGGAAGAGAAACTATTCAGGGGTGATTAGTTATGGGATGTTCGAGGCACACATATTTTGTGATAAGAATGCATAGTATAGAGAAATGCTGAAACTGGTGACTAAACAGAGACCCACATATCATGAGCAGCCCAATTCTTCTTGCATTTACACTGCTTTCACATAAAATAATTCCATTGATTTCAGTAGAATTGCTCCTGACTCACGTCAGTGCCAGTGAGATCAATCAAAGTTCCATGTCCCTAAAGGATTTTGCCTAGGGTTAGGGTTTTTTGTTTTTGTTTTTTTTTCTATTCCCACAGATGGTTAATGTATATTCCAAAGCAAGACACTTTGAGTCTAAAGGAGGAGCTGACTCTGAACAGCACCAAAATGCTATGTTCCTATTTGTTGCCCCTTGTTTGATTGACGGTCACTGGAGAGCTAACTACCTCCTCCCTCTCAGTGCTGGAACAGTGTCACAGTAAGGAATTACTAGATAAGACAATTTCCTTTCAACCTATTTTTAGTAGACATATTTTTAAACTAGCACATTTCTTTAGTGACAAGAACACAAATATCTTTGTGATCACATAAGCATTTACAATTTCCCAAATTTTATTTTAATCAGGAGTTAATGATGGATGGCATTGCTAGTAACTAAATGAATATTTGAATTGCTGCAAGTTATTTTAATAATTGCGTAGCTCACAATTTAAATTATCAAAGATCTTTACTTGTGCAATGTCAGATAAATGCTTGAAATTAAAAATTAATCAACTCGATTTACGTAACTAAAAGCTGCCATCTAATGGGATATTTTTCAATAAGAAGACAGCAGTAATTATGCTGAAAAAATATTCATTCCTGTAGTTTGAACGATTATAGCAATTTCCACCAGAGGATTTCGCAGTGAGATTCCAGTTCTGGGCAACAGTGATTAATATAATGGTTATTAATGAGAAGTCATTTTTGTACGTTTAGGGGTGTTTGGGTGTCAATGCTCTGAAAGCAATGTGTTTAGCATATTAATAATAAAAGATAGCATTAGATTGGTGACTAAGTAACCATATTGATTTTTTTTCTCGTTTTCTGTGATGTGAAAGGTCAATTAGACTTATAGAAACAATGGAGCCTTTCACAGCAGGGCCTATCGTTTCTCTGTGCTGACATCTTTTTAACAATGTTCAAAGTTCATTAAATGTGCAAAAGTAGTAATGTTAAAAGGAAGAAAGTGATTGGGTCAGAGGTCACAAACCATGGCAAGCTGACAGCCTCTTGTGGATTACACCACAGGAGCTAAGTAATAGTGAGAATTGCCTTTCAGGTTGCCCACTGGGACTGAGGAGAACGAAGTCATAAGTAGCTAATACTATTGGGTTAATTAAAATGAATATTGACAGCAGCTTTGTTTGTCTTGCATTGAAGGGGATGCTGTTAATGAAGTATTTTACAGGGTTACATAACAATAGTGAATTTTGTCTTGAATAACAGATTGCCAAATTTTCATATCTAATGTGGCCAGTGTGCCAATAAACAAACATTGCATCAAACATATGTGATACTTTTTCAGACTTCTATTTCACTCCTCTTTTCATACAACATGTTGTCACATGCAACCTATTTAAGTCATTTTCCTTCTCTTTGAAGTCTGCTGTCCCAGGTATTAATGCACAGGCATTTTGACAAGCAAGTTAAAAGTAGCTAGATCTCTCCCTTTTTCATAAATTGACACAGCTTAATATATTTGACTGAAGTCTCCATAATCATTTTGTACTTTGTGCAGTTATGTATTAAAGCTTTCAACTCTTAAAACACCCTTATTAACTTAAAACCATGAGACTGAAAGCATAGAAGGCAAAACAAAAATCCTGACCCTAAGGACAAGAAGTGTTGTAATTTAGAATGTCTACTTATTATTATTCGAATGTTTGGAAAATGGCTGAATAAATTATTATTGATGATCCTGGTGAAATTAACAACTTTAACAGCTTACATCTGTGAAGATTTCAAATTGATAGTCATTGTCTCATAAAAATGACAGGTTTTTTTATACAACACATCCAAGAAAACAACTCCACATTTTTATAAGCTTTCAAAGTGCTGTTTTTCACTTGCTTGCTGGTAACATTAATTGTATGCTAGATGTGACTAATTTGCTTGTACTATTCATCTCAAAACATCAGGATTTTTACTTCTCCTTGCTACAAAGAAAGAACTTGATGTGAAGTCTCCATGTAGCAATCTGTGTCTGATTGCTTGGAATTTTGTGTGATCATTCTTTGATTTCAAAATGAGCTCTGAGTTGACACTGCACTGCAGATGTACAGGTAGACTTCAAAGCTGACTTTATTCTTCCATTTCCTATTCTGACGCTCGTCATCCTTTTGGTTTGTTTTGCTGAAGCCTACAGTAATTCATACAGCATTATATGACATGCTGGAGAGAGATGTAAGCAATAATATAATTAATCTCTACTTTTTTCTTATCTTGGTTCACAACAATGAAAAGGAAATCAAATTTAATCATTCTTTCTGAACCTACAGAAGAGAGAGTTTATCAGCCAGAAATAATAAATATCAGGAAAATCCTCTGAAAAAATATAAGAAAAACATACTTTAACATGAGTTGACCAGATTTGTAGTGAAATAAAAAATATTGCCATTTACAAACTATATTCCTTATGGGGGTAAAAAGGTAAACATTCCAGAGAATATTCAGCAAATTCAAAAGAATTTTCTATTGCAGTGTATACTGGAACAGCACAGTTTTCTCTGTTTTCTGTGGAATTATTTTTAAATGGTATTAGTCAATTTCAGAGTTGGAAAACTGAGAAAATAATTAATGATGTGACAGAAGCAAGGCTCACCCACAATGAAATGATCTTGCCTCTTTCATTCCATGCCATTTCTTATATATATTTAGAATATTTAAAATAGGCATGCCACTGGATTGGTGGAAGTTTACTGTGACAAGGACATGGATATTACCTATAAGGATGCAAATAAGGGCTCAGTTCAGTAGTGAGTTTCACAGAAAAGAAGCATGACTATCCCCCAGGTTATGAGTCTCACATACATTTTGTAGCAATTAATGGAATAATTAATTTCCATTTTTGTTACAGAGTTGTAGATGAGTTCACACATCAAGTGTGCATCATCTTTGTAGTGTGAATATATGGGGTTTAACAGGAAAGTGGGGTAATCACTCGAGTGCATACTGGACCAGTCTGTCTTAGGTCCCTATATGACCCTTCAGTCATGTAGTATCGGAACCTCCTCATCTTTAATGCATTTGTCCTCACAACACTCCTGTGAGGTAGGGAAGTTCTGTTATCCCCATTTTACAGATGGAGTACTTTGGAATATAGTTTTGCCAATGTCACATACAAAGTCTATGGTGAAGCAGAGGAATTAGTCCCAGGCTAGTGTACTAGCTACTGGCCCACCTTTTGTCTCCTTCAAACTAGAGTGCTCATTGGTTGAGGACGGACTGGTAGGTATTCTGACAGGTATTCCAACAGCTTTGGATGACAGCTGTCCAGTGGAAAGCCATATGGGATGCAAAAAGCAGCTCCATTCCCATTTACTTATATTGCCTGACCTCAAAAACTCCGTGTATGCAGTGTTCAGTGACTAAGTACTGTGCCAGAGAGAGGGTGAGCACCAGACATTGATATTCACACTGTTCGCAGCTCTCTGTCGCAGTTGATAGTTGTTGAACTATCAGCTATCGCAGTGATAGTTGTTGATGCCACTGCCAGTGTACATAGGACAGGAATGGTCATAGCAATACAGCGTTGTTATCCTCAAACCATAGGTTGAAATATGTACAGCCTGACGAATGAAACTAATACACCTATGGAGGAAGCTTTCTAAGGCTTGAGTAATCTAACTCACAGGCAAGGGACAAAGAGAAGTAAACAGATTTTATATTGCACCTAAACATACTCTGCCGAGCCCTGCTTGCTGGCATGCATCATCCATGGTTGTATAGCACATCTGCAGTGGTGCAATTTTGCCTACAGGTGTCCCTGATATTTGTGGCTAATGATTAGTTGTAGCCACTGACATAGCAGGGGCTATAGTTTGTGCAGAGGTTTTTAGCCACCACAGTTGCATCTCTAGTTGCTTGACCAGGATGCATGTGTAAAGCAAATCCGCCATTTCCCACTTTCATTCAAGCCCCTCCCATAGTACAGCAGTGTGCTTGTCATACTAGTTGCATACAAAGAATGAGTGAACCATGTGTCCCATGTTGAGCATTGGATTTATTCCATGAATCTACACCAGCATATCAAATTGACCCTCAAGGCAATAAACATTGATTCCAGGGGATTTTGAGAAAAAACTGAATACCCCCGTCTCCTTTATTATAGCGGTCTTAAGTAGAAAAAGTTTTTACAATCTCAAGTTCTTTTTTCTAAAAGGAGTTGTAAGTTCTCAATTTTTGTCCTATTATGCCATGGTTCATTTAAAAAAAATGAATTCACAGCCTTTGGCAGACAGAGCTAACGTATAATGAAGTATATGTAAATGGATTTATTACAGTCTATCTCTCCTCAAAAGTGGTGGGCCAAGACAGCAGGCAGGAGAATGGAATGTACAATATGACACAAAATTCTGATACGGCTTCTGCTGGACATAAGTCAGTTATTTAAATCTGTTGTGTGTCAGGGAGACCAGTTTTAACAACAAATGGCAACCAATGTCTTTCAAATTAAGCATATGGACTTACTTCCCTTTAGCATGTAAATTTGAGTAGTAAGAGTTTTGTGAGTAAAAGTGTAGCACTTTACAAACTTCATTCAGCAATGCATTTCTGACTCTTCAAGTAAACTGAAGGCTTTATTCCATTTTTTTCACACCTGAGCTGCTCATGTACGCTGAAGTTATCACTTAAATAATTTATCTCTGTATTTTCTCTATTCTAGATTCCCTGAACATACTTTTCTTTATATTTCTTATTTTTAAAGGATACTTTTTGAACAAAGTGCTTCTTCACAAATGGAAAATGGAAAAAGCTCTATTACCAAGATTACAGCTCAGCTCTAAGGTGTAAAAGTTAACAAAAGACATTTTAAAACCATCTTGTGCCATTTCAGACATGATTGCTTCCCTTTACACCTTTTGCTGCCACTCATTCTGATGTCACAGTTTCCCACCTACAAATTTTGCCATATTCTGCCTTCAGTTTTAAATATGAAGGGAAGCACTTAGGTAAACTGGTTATATGCTATACTACAATGTCATCAGCTTGAGTAGGAGAAATGAAATGATTTATCATTTAGAAGGGAAATGACATTTCATTTGCTATGCACTTTGAAATATTTTCTTAAACATATGATGCAACTTTAAAAATGACAAAAAAATTATTTATTTCAGAGTTCCACTCGAAGGCCCTAGTTCAGGAAAGCATCCCTAATAAAGAGAGGTATTTAAGCATGTGCTTAATGTTCCTATGTGTTTGTCTCATTGAAGTAAATGGGACTTAAACACATGTCTAAAGTTAAGCATATGCTTAAATACTTTCCTTAACTAGGGTCAAAGCAGGGTCAAATTCTGTCCATCAGATGTTCACAAACAGCTCCCATTGACTTTGAGGAACTCAACTAAACTTGATTCTAAATCATACAGAATACTCAGGCCATATTCTCAACTAGTGTTAGGCCAGCTCACAGACACTGGGGGTCTGGCCTAAAAATGTTAACTTGCTCCACAGAAAATGTGAAAGAAAGGCTGTAAATCCCATAAAGACCCAAGTCCAGTCACTATCTCTGCCATCTTTTCCTCACAGAAAATATCCAGTACACTTCATTATTTATTTCATGACTCTAGACTTTTATTCCATTCCAAAAGGAATCATAAATTCTGTGAGCCCATATAAGTGGAAACGGGTGAAAACAGGGTCACCTATAAAAGGAATAAGTAGTAGAGCTGGTCAGAAATGTTACAGGTTTTTGTCACAAACCCAAAATATTTTTTGGTGTTTGGTTGTTGAAAATCAAAACAATTCTGTCTTTTTGTTGAAACCTGAAAAATTCTGCTTTTTTATTTTATTTATGAAAACACCAAATGTTCTTTTTTGTCAAATTTTTGCAGAAAATAAAACACATTTTTCAACTACGTCTGGCCAGAAGCCCAGTGCTCAGAGAATCAACCATAATGACATAGGACATGCCAAACTGGATCAGACCCAAGATCCATCTCGTTGAGTATCCTGTCTCTGACAGTGGTGGGTATACAAAGGAATGTGTAAGAAAGCCTTAGAAAGCAGTTACAGAATAAACTGCCCAAAGGGACAATTTCTTTCTAATCTTCATTACTGAGAGGATGGCTTCTGATCTGCAGCATGAGGGTAAGCAACTAGAATGCATCAGCAGTGGTGGGACATCTCTATAAAGAAACAGAATTCTTTTTCAGGGTTCCAAGAGGTTGTTGTAAACCTGTGTCCTTTTTTCTTTTATAGTGGAACATGATGAAAAATATTTTAACAGGGTTCTTTCAAATGTATATTGCATGGCAACACAACAACTACATAGGAAGTCCACTTATTCCTTATTAAAACCAGACTTAGTTTCAACATACTTGGGAAGAAAAGTTATATAAAAATGGCCTCAGTCTTTTGGAAAGGCTGTGACCTGCATGGTATTTAAAAGTCCACAGGAGTATATAGGAATGAACACAGCAGTTGTTCTTTCATAGTATGTTATTACAAAGAGAACTGGGGGTCAAATTGCATGAATGATAAATGGAAGGTGCTTGAAATGAGTTAGTTCTTTTTTGAACATTATACATTGACCTTGGCAGTTTTGACAATTACATCCATCATTTCCAAGAATCCATTCCAGCTCACCCGACTGTTCTCTAATGTGACCAAATAAACAGGATTTGTGAATATACGAATCAAAGATTGATCTTCCATGCCAATACGCTGATTAACAGTTGGTTTCTGGGTGCAGCTTTTTCATTCTATGAATTATGCGAGGATCATAATTCACCATGGCACACCTGTAGACAAGTGTGTTAGAATGCTTTAATCTTCACTTACAAGGCCTCAGTAGAATCGATAGCTGGCTTCTGAGTTTGATAAGCAAAATGAAATAAAACCATTACAAAGCACATTGTATACAGCAAAAATGATATTTCACTTCCTCAGTGTTTTTCTTTAGGTACAGCACTTGTTGAAGACAGAGATGGGACAAATCAATTTGTTTAACTACTTCTGAAGTTTAGCTATCTCTGAACATTGAGATGCCCAGATACTTAAGAGTAGAATAGGAATTTTATTATTTTATTAGGAATATACAACTTAGCCATCCAATTAGGTAGCCTTTTGCAGATAAGCAATGTAAACAGGTCTGGTAACTTTGAGACAGATAACACTGTACACAGCTCATACTTTCTGTAATGTGTCCCAAATACTTATTTGGAAAACATTGTTGTGGTTAGTAGTTTATCTGTCTCCCCTGTCTGGCTTGCTTCACTTTATATCAGATCCTTTCCACTGAGCTGGATGTTGCTAGCTAGTTGGGTACTAACAATTTCATCAATTCAATTTAAATAACTCAGTTATGTACAGAAAATTCAAGTTCACCACTGACATATTGTCAGATCATGCCTTCAAAATTTTATTTATGATAAAAAATAAACAAATAACTATGCCTTTTATTAAAGAATATGGGGCTTTGTACATTTTCTCTAACAAAGTTTCAAGTTTGCATCCCTGGAAGAAGGCTTGGGGTAAAGATTTAGGGACACATCCTCAGCTGCTATAAATTGTCATAGCATCACTGATGTCCATCTTCTGCACTATTAATTATATTATATGCATTATTTTTCAAATGCCCAAGAGTTTGCGAGTTGCATCATGGAAATAAGTAATGCCATGATCCATACCCATACTGCTTACCATTTAAGGCTGCTCTTCACAAAAGCATCCTTATTCTGTCCAGTACTGGAGCCTCTGCCTAACTTTAGTCAATGGAATTTAAGCACATGCTTGATGTTAAGCATCTTCTTCACAGCTGTTCTGAATCGGGATGGACTTAAACATGTGCTCAACCATGTGGTCCTCAATCCTGATCTAACACCAATGTGAGGACAATAAGCAAACAAAAGGTGGGGAAAGTGAGAGGCAGGACAAGAACAAGTCTATGTAGTTACTCATTCAGGTGTGTTGTATGCAGATCTTTGAGACACCGTCACATCAGGATTTGGGGTTTGTTTTTTTAAAATCTCCCCTTCTCATATGGAACATGTCAGAAGTGAGCTTTTAGGAGGGGTCTGAATAGAAAGCAGGATGTCTTGGTGGATAAATTTAAGGTTGAAATTCCATGCACAGGGGGAAGCATGAAGAAGGGTGGGAGTGGGAGGAGGGAATGAAGGAAGGTGAGTCTAGACTGGTGTTATTGGCAAAACAGAGAGAAATAGGGAACATGATATGAGAAAAGGTCAGAGAGACAATGTGGGACTGAGTAATGAAAGTCCTTGAAGACAAGAACAAGGAGAGCCTTATACCTTTCTGACACCCCTAAATATGATGTTTCTGCTCTTTATTGATGCTAAAATAATTTAACTGTTTGTATTCCTTGACAAGTAAAAATTAATCATAGTCAATAATCATATCCCTAGACATTAGTATTAATTTTGTATCACAAAATTAAGGTAAATCAAATAGATTAATAGGTAAATCAAATTGAAACCAGAGTTAGAATGTGTTAGCAGAACAAAAGATTTACTTACAGGTATAACTTTACTGGTTGTGAGTATTCCCACTGGAAACGGGGGAGCTACTTACAACAAGTAACGTGTTTGCAGGGTCAGGGCCTATGATTGTTGCAAGCAACACCCTTTGCCTGGGGTTACACACTGTGCAGGAGTAAATGTAACAGAATACTATTCTATACAAAAGTCTTTCCTATTATTGACAAATGCTGCATTTTTGTCTACTCCCAGCTTTTACTCTCACTCAGTCACACAAGCTTTACACACATGCGTTCCATTCTCAGATCAAAAAAAGGTACCTTTGTGAAGGATGTAGAGGTATTTATAGCAATTTCATAAATTTTTGCATTTTTACAGCTGTAAGAGATGCATTCTTAAAGAGCATTTCTGTAAACCACTAAGTTATTAGTACAATTAACAGGTTGATACACACCCCACCTACACATTTTAGCTTCCTCAGAAGGTGTTACTAAATTTTTTTTTAAAATGTATACACACACACGTTACTGTGCCACAAACGTATCGTTATCCATGTTTTCTCTTCCTCTTTTGCTGCTTGTTAAATCCAAATCTCCCTGAAGATTTGGCATTGTGCTACCAGTCTGAAGCACCGCTTATCAGACTACCCTTCTTTTGCAGCTGCATGTAGAAGGTAGAGCGCTTTCCTTTTCGTCCTTGTTCTTTGCATTACAGTGTGATTCTTGGTTCAATGCATGTGATGATTCACATGAGAATTTGGGATTGAATAATTCAGCCACCTATTGGCCCACGCACTCCACTGCTCCTCTTGTTCTGAGTTACCACCATCTTTCTATTCCCTCTGCTCACAGTTTGTCCAAACCCCCAAAATCATTCTCTCCAGCATTTGGTTCCTCTCACTTGGCTGTGATTCCCTGATCCACAATGAAGTTAGCTTGGCTCTGTTTTCCTGATCCACTGTCATTTTTTTCCTCAGGTCTTTGCTCTGATTCCATACAAGTGGGAAGTGCCATTAAAAACTGGACGTTTACCACCCACACCTATCTACCACAGTAGGTAAATTGACTATGAGATGTGAGGTATTTCACATTCTAGGTAGAGAGAATATTACTACTTTGTCTAAGTTAAATACCACAATGTTTTTCTCTAGCACCCCCATCATGTCTTAATATGCGCTGCTACAACTTGTATCAGGATTGGGTGCAAGTCTTTAAAACAGTTTTCAGTCAAATTACATGAAGATTATTGAAGTGTTGTGTCATCTTCTATCATTCACTGTTATACTTTACAGCATTATCATTGAACCCCTTCTGAGAACTTCAAATATGGTTATATTTCTGGCTGTAATTTGCTGAGTAGTATCTTCAACCTGCTGTAACGGTTAAACAAAGTATTTTAGTAGAATGCAAGCTCTTGCTAGCAAAGATTTACCTGCCTTCAAAGAATAATTGCCTCCTAACAAGTAGGCTTTCCTCTTGCTTTTAAAGCCAGTTCTGATTTCAAGGACCTAATCCTGTGAAGTATTGTATATCCTCTATCACCATTAAATCAATGTGACCTGAGGATGCTCAATATTTAGTAGGACCAGGCCCTTTCTTTCTAAATCTCATGGTTGGTAACAAATACTTTTAGATTCCAAATGCAGTTTATCCCTTGAAGCAACACAGACTCCCCCCTGCACTCCACACACTCCCTATAGCTGGTTGAAAATGCACTCTTCCATTAACACACTCTCTCTGCAGAGAGAGAATAGGCCATCATCATCCCCCTCTACCCCTCACACACATTCTGAGAAAAGAACTAATAAGATTACAATTTTCTTCACTAGGCTAACAAATTAAAAACTGTTGATTAATCAGCTCATGTAGTTTGGCTTTAAGGACTTTCAAGCTGAGTTTGTGAAGGTCCAGGGTGCTTGGAACCACCTCCTACTTATGAATGATACTTCTTGTAAAATTTCAGTGCTGCTCTTCAAAATGGCCTGTAGATTTTTGTTACTTTGTGTGCAGTACGGGGAAAGTGGGGTAGGGAGAGAATGACTCTTTCACTCACTAAAGTTCCAGCAGGTGCCTAGCTAGTGAGGAATGGGTTAAGAAGAGGAAGGATAAAAACATAAAACATTTTTGGGGAGAGTGGCCCCTGGAATTGGTGAGTCACATTTGTGATTGAGCTGAACATTGTATATCCATCTATTGCACACTCCTCCCACGCTCCGTGCACTGGACAAGTTTTCATTTCCAGGCATCGTTTCCAATCTGATGACTTGTTGCAATGTTTAAAAATAAATAAATAAATCCGTGCATATATTTTCCTTCTGAAAGTTCTGAAATATGTTAAGGTTTTTGGTTCACCGCCATGTCTGGAGCTGAAATGAAGGGACAACAGTTACAGATCCTTATTAAGTTACCACAAAAAGTAAATAAAGATAAAAACATGATGTGGTTGAACTAGTTCAGAAATTCTGTAGTGACTGTAGTCAGATTGAATACAAACAATTTAATGCCTGCATACTAGATTAGATTAATTCCACGTGATAGGGACAACTCCTTAACTCTTAGTGGTGTAGCTTTGGCATTAAAGGCATTCTCTCTTTTCTCCTCCTTTTTTGCACTGGATGAACTATAAAAAGACCAAAAATGGTTACGAGACTAAAAGAATTAGAGATTGCAGCAAGGGATATCACAGGTGTCCGCCTAATTCTTATTGACACAATCTGCAGCCTAGTAACAGGGAAGGATAGAGATTCCTTGACTGTTAGTCACAATTAGGGTGGAGTGAGGAGAGCAAGATTAAGGGCTCTAGCTCAGGACACGAGCCTATTACAGGGGATTATTAATATTAGTGGGATTAGACATGTTGTAACAGACCGAAGGTCTAGCTAGTCTAGTATTTTATCTCTGAAGTAGCTTGTGTTGATGCTTTAAAGGAAAGTCTGAAATGTCCCCTCACACCTTTGCCCAAATGGTCAACTATCTGCCTTAATGGCTCTGGCGCTCTCTCTCTCTCTGGGACAGCTGGGGGGATTGCTTCAACAACTTGCTTATTGTTGGTTAACGCAAGCACAAAGAATTTCCAGCTGAGACAAGTTTAGCAGAGCTCCTCCCATTGGTCAGGATGAAAATCCCTATCAAACCAGCCAGTAGAGTTGCTCCTTTTGGAGCATAAGGTTCTCTGTTGGAGGTTCAGACATAGGCAAATGAAGGATGCATACCCAGGAAGCTCTCCCATGAGATGGGTGCTTGGCTAATCAGTTAAATCTGCTCTATCTGTAGCAGCTACCATAACTAGATTTCTGAATTATACTGAGAAGGCAAGCAACAGGAGTTCATCAGAGGAGCATGTGCAGCACACCTCCCTTAAGATGGCACTATTTAAATAAAAAGCTTACAATCATTTCCCAGATCAAAGGAATGCTTGCCATCACTGCACTTGTTTCAATTTAATACCAACACTGAAATCATTTTTGCATGAGCACTGGTTTTGAATTTATTGGTGTCAGCATGGTTTAGCACTAACCAGTTAAAAACTTATTATTGCAGTCAGGTGTAAATAGCCCTCAGCTTTGTATGCTAATCTCTGCTCATGATGGCTTCCAGGAAAATCAGTCACTCTATCTCTTTGCTGAAAGACTGTGATAATCATGCTTGCAGAGTCTCTGCCAAAAATGAGCCTGATAGACAAGGTAGCTCCCTTTGTTCTATCCCAATCGACTGTCCGTGATCTAACGAAAGCAAAAAGTAGAGTAACTCTTGTCAGAATGGAACAGGAATCAGAACCTGGCCTAAATAAATCAATAATGAAGACTAGGAGTAAATTCAATTATGCTGGGTTTCAAATGCCAGGGATTGAGAAACACTGATTACCAGTCCACTGCTAATGCAAAATCACAGCAGCTCACCTCAGCCATGAGGGACAAGGATTTCAAATCTGCAACTGGCTAGCTGTAGAGGTGGAAATTGTGGAATTACATTTGCTACATGAGAACTCATGGTGGGTGTGTGGGCATGGGGGGGAATTAAATGCAAATTTGTCAAATGCTAGCTCACAACTGGTTTTGCATCTGATCAGCTCTGTATAACTGATTACTTCTTGAATTGGGACATTCACAAATCTGAAATGCACAACCTTTGTAAATGTCATCATTTACATGTCAGAACACACAGAATGATTCTAACTCACAAATAGCAACCGCCTATCAGTTCTTATCCCTGTATATATGCTCCTCGCCACACACACACACATACCCATGTTATGCTTATGTAGGGCCAAATTATGTCCTCCCTTATGACACTGGCTCCTTTCAGAGCTGAACTACTCCAGGGAGAGATCATAGCAGGATTGTGCCTGGACAGACCCTATGGCTCTCCCCAGGGGCAATCTGTCCTTTGTACTCCTCTATCCACAGGGACTACACTGTAACTGACCCTTTGGTGTGGTGTGAGGTGGATGGTTGAAAGCCCCGTATGCCTTCCCACACTGCAAAGATCAGGCAGAGTCTGATCTACAATGAACTCTGCATATAACAGAAATCTGCTCAAGAGACACAAAGTAGTGTGTTTTAAATGGTTCATGATTTACCATTACATCCACAGACGCTGTCGTCCTAATGCAGTCAGTGAAGGATTGTGGCACTAGCTATAACCTTTCCTCCTTCACGCACATTGCTTAAACTAGCTCATCACTGTCTTCTGGCATGATGATCACAGGCATTTCCTTATCATAGTCCAGTGAGGGGGAAAAAAACCCACAGAGGATTTTATTGTAAGCTATAAGGAGTAGATCATACTATTGACCTCATTATCCCTACATCAATTTTAAAAAGTTAAGGGCCAGATCCTCATTCAAGTATAAGTTGTCAGCATTCCATTGATTTACTGTAGCTGATTTATATCAGCTCAGGATCTGCCCCTCTCCCCCACTTCTTTTTTTTTTTTTGTTGGTGTCCTGGTTTTATTTCACCTCCCTCTCAACTTTCTCTTGTCCTTGCTATGATATGGATATGGCCATGATACTGGTTGCTGATGTGGTAAAAGTAGTACAGTCTTAAGTATTCATTTTTCATTTTGTAAACTCTCTGCTATCAGGGGACTCATGTTAGGGCCATACAATTCAATATCCACATGTTTAGTTGAGAAAACCGATTCTGTTATAATTTTAAAATGTACTTATTTCTGCCTTATATATCCACACACACTTACTGCATTTTACTTCTTTGTCAGAGATGACTTTGCATCCTTTTATTTTATACCAGATAAGGTAACTTGCTTTCCAAGTGTTGATAAGGTGGTCTGTTTCCTTAGAAGGCTGTTTGAATTGTTTTGTTTTTCCCTTCCAGATTCAGGTCAAATTACTATGCGGGGCTTTCCTGCTTTGTGTAGTGTGAGCAAATCAGATATAAATGAAGTGTGAAAGCTAGAACAGTTTTATTTTGTTTCCTCCTTTCTGTTAATTGTGGCAGCATTTTTTTTCATTCCATCTCCTTCTTAGAAAACCAGTAAAGGACAAATATGCAAATACCTGTGGACAAGTTACTGTTAATACGTACTAGCAACTGGGAGTGAGGTGCAATAGGTGAGGAATTAGAAATCTTGAAACGCAGGAAACTGTATTTAAAAAAGGACAGCTGAGTTGAAAGGCATCTGGTATTGGCCTACCTTCTTGGTCTAACTTTGGTGAGTGCACTAAGGTCTTTATTCTATCTAAGATGATACTGCTAACAACTTGGGTGTGTATTTTGTTTATTTGGGTGGTTTTTCCCAAATTTGGGAAGACAAATAAATACAATATATTTTATATAAATACAATAGTTTTCCCTGTTTCATTGAAACGCTTGTCTTTTGTTTTTAAAAGCTAACTCAGCTGGGTTCCTTTTGATACCAAGTCTATTAACACTTGTGAGAGGTGTATAAAGTACATTCATGAACCATGCAGTAATATTTATTTGAGCACAAAAGCTATTTTGATGATCAGAGCTGGGTGACCCAGGCTACTCATTTTCTGAGAATATTCATGTTACATTTTAAATGAACTTGCTTTGGCCATGCTTCCTTCCCTCTTGTGTTTGCTTTTCATGACCATTTAAATGATCATGTCTTAGTGGTACAAAGGTTGATGGAAAGAATATTTCAAACTTGCATGCAGGAGTAATTTCAGAAACCAAATGTTTTGTTTGCACACACACTCACTTGTGCTATAAATGCAATTCACTAACAGGTTGAGCATGATAGCAGCAACACCATGTGACTTATCTGACTAATCATAAGTAAGCAATTCAGCTCGCTGTATCTTTGCTAGTAATCAATCCACTGAATTACACATTTGAAAAGAGATTTGTGACTAATTCAAAAAATGAATAGGTCTGAGGAAATCAGTCTGCTCACATAAATCTTAAGCAGAAAAAGAGAAGCAATTTATCAAATGCATTTGTTGTTAATAATTCACTCAGCTGTGTAGTGATGTTAATTTTTATGCATGCATACCTCCGCCCTTTCTTGGCAGGAAAGTATGTTGCACACGTTTTAGACATTGAAGTTTTCATCTGTTTGCTAAGCGGGCCAGTGTTTTAGGGTTAAAGCCATGAACTCTGTTCTGAAATCAGAGCTGCATTTATAGTCTGGGTTTTCTGATGACTGGTATACTTGTGATCATATATGCTCATGCATCATCATAATATATGGACAAAGCTTTCTTGGATGTACAACGTAATGTGTATAGAGTCATAGAAATGTAGGGCTGGAAGCACCTTGAGAAGTCATTAAGTCCAGCTCCATGTGTTGTGGCAGGACCAAGTAAACCTAGACCATCCCTGATAGGTTCTTGGCCAACCTATTTT
This sequence comes from Mesoclemmys tuberculata, assembly GCA_007922155.1. Taxonomy (NCBI): domain Eukaryota; kingdom Metazoa; phylum Chordata; order Testudines; family Chelidae; genus Mesoclemmys; species Mesoclemmys tuberculata. The sequence goes on from ML675649.1 coordinate 26,311,176, forward strand.
TAAAAACTTCCAATGATGGGGATCACACAACCTTCCTTGGAAGTCTATTCCAGAGTTTAACTACTCTTATACTTAGAAAGTTTTCCCTCAAAACTAACCTAAATCTACCCTGCTGCAAAATAAGCGCACTGCTTCTTACATTACCTTCAGTGGACATGTAGAACAATTGATCACCGTCCTCTTTATAACCATCCTTAATATACCCGAAGGTTCCACCTCAGTCTTCTTTTCTCAACATTAAAAATGCCCAGATTTTTAATCTTTCCTCACAGGTCAGGTTTTTTAAAACTTCTAATCATTTTTGTTGCTCTCTGCTGGATTCTCTCCTGTTTTGTCCACATCTTTCCTAAAGTGTGGCACCCAGTCAGGCACACAATATCCCAGCTGAGGCCTTACTAGTGCTGAGTTGAGTGGGACAATTACCTCCCGTGTCTTACGTATAACACTCCTCTTAATACATCCAAGAATATTAGCCATTTTTAACAGCTGCATTATACTTTTGACTCATTCAAGTTTTGATTCATTACACCACCCTGATCCTTTTCAGCACTCTTACCTCCTAGCCATTGCTATTTCATAGTTTGTGCACTGATTTTTTGGCTTCCTATTGAATTTATGCACTTTTCTCTATTGAATTTATCTTGTTGAATTCAGATCAGTTCTTCTGTTTTTCAGTGTCATTTTGAATGTTAATCCTCTCCTCCACATTGCTTGCAACACCTCCCATCTTAGTGTCTTCTGTAAATTTTATAAGCACACTCTCCACTCCATTATCCAAGTCATTAATGAAAATATTTAATAGTACCAGCCCCAAGACCGACTCCCTGCATATACCAACCCAGTTTGACAGCAAACCAGTGATAAATGTACAATCTGTCAACCAGTCATGCACCCACCCTATAGGAATTTCATCGAGACCACATTTCCCTACTTTGCTTATAAAAATGTCATATGGGACTGTGTCAAAAGCTTTATTAAAATCAAGATATATCATACCTACTGCTTCTTCCCTATCCACTAGGTATAAGTATCCAGTAACTCTGTCAAAGAAGGAAACCAGAAGAGTTTGGCATGATTTGTTCTTGATAAATCCATGCTAGCTATTCCTTAAAACCTATTATCTTCAAGGTGCTTACAAATTGATTGCTTAATAATTTATTCCAGTGTCTTTCCAGGTTTTGAAGTTAGGCTAACTATTATTTCCAGGTCTTCTTTCTTTCCCTTTTTAAAAGATTGGTACAGTGTTTGCTCTTTTCCAGTCCTTCAGGACCTCACCCATCCTTTAGGAATTCTCAGAGATAATTGCTAATGGTCCTGAGATTGCCCAAGAAATTAGTTAAAATATCTTACAATGAATTTCATCAGGCCCTGCCAACCTGAATACAACTTACTTCTCTCAATATTCTTTAACCTGTTTTTTTTCCCTATTTTGGCTTTCAATCCTTCCTCCTTTTTGGAAATAATCATATGTAACAACATAGGAAGTGGAAAGAATCATAAACAGTTACACCATGTTAATAGAAAGATTAAGGGTTGGAACAGCTTAATCATTAAAATGCAGTGGAGGCATCTTCCTGTATAAAGCAATAGGAAGCAAGTTTTATATTTGTACAAGCCTGAGCTCAGTGAATGCAACATACTGTTCTCGGCATTCCCTGAAATACTGTCCCATAATACACCTACTAAGAATAGAATTGCCATTCCAGATTGGCTGACTTTGTGATTTCATGTGTGGTATCTGAGTATAACTTCAAAGCATGGTATCCCCACCAATTTTGAGTGCCCTTGAATAGTTATCAATATTTTGACAGTATCCATGAATATCAAGAGTTCCTGTGCTATGCTATCTCTGATAAACATACCAATAATTCACATTGTCTTTTGTAAAGTGCAGCTTTTGCCTATTTACAAATAGCTAATACCTTTAACTCTTTCATATTTACTTTTATGTGGTGAGCTTAGCAAGCTGTAAACTCCTTGGGCCATGGTAGACTGTTATGTTGTGGGCTGTGCGGTATATAGTTCACACAGGACTATTATAATAATTAATAATAAAAACTGTAGACTAAGTGCCAGAACCTCAGCTGGTGTAAATTGGTATAGCTCAATTGAATTCAATGGCAGTTTAGGACAGCTTAGGGATCCGACATTAATAATTTAGTCAGGGAAACCAGTGTTGTAACAGTACATGTATGGTCCCAAAGAACACATTCAAAATAGTTTTCCTCCTTCTCTAAGGCATGTGGTTACCATGGTAATAGGTGCTGTATAAGAACCGTGACAGATGGAACAATACACAACTTCAAAGTGCTTCCTTCCCACCCAAAAATAGCATCCTTCCCTATTCACCAACAGCTTTGGAGTTTCTGCTGGGCTTAGATCCCAACCTCACTTGTTGCTGGACTTTCTGCCATGCTCTCAAGCATGCTGACTGCTCCCCAGAGCTCTCTGGCTGTTGGGCTGGCTGCACTAGACCATTTGTGGGGGATAGTGAAGCCACTCTCTCTCAGAGCTGTTCATGGGGTGGAGAGCTTATTGTACTCCTCTCACTGGAAGACCTCAGTCTCACTGGGATGTAGGGACATAATGTCATTCTCCTCTCTTCTTACAAATGGTGCTTTCATTGTCCTGGTTCTACAAAAATGTATACATGCTATAATGGAACCATAGACGCTTGTGCCCTGAGCAGCAGAATGGAATTGATTTAGCCATTTGAAAGATTAACTTGTTTTTGACTCCTTTAACAGCTATGGTGGTTTCATTATGACACTTTTGATTAGCTATCAGGATAGGATCCTGAGTAGTTAGGGATAACTGCCTTGTCTATCCAGTGCCACCAAAAATGGAGAAGGTAGCAAAGATAAGGGTCACTGTAGGCAAGTGGTGAAGTTGGAAGGTGTAAAGGGATGTTATACAAATCTTGGCGAACAAACACACACAGGCTTGAATGCCTTGGAATAGATCAAGAGCCCTAGAAGAAAGAAGAGCCCAATAATAATGGAACAAAGGTCACAGCAGAGAGAGAGTCTTCTCCATTGAGAGGAGTTTGGATAAGACTGCATAAGGGAAAAGAACAGACCCCATTTTCTGCTGAGACAAGTCATCGTTCTGTCCTCCTGCTCTACCTCTATGCTAAAAGCTCATTTCTCTTGGCAAAACTTCCACCACTAACCACTCATCCCTGTTTTTCTGCTTTCTCTCATAATCTTGTAACCTCACCCATGTTATGTTACCATTTTAAATTGTTTAAAAAAATCAAACAAACCCAAAGTCATATGGAAATAACAAGGTACACACCATATGGAAACAGTCTTATTTGTGCTACCTTCTTGCTACATCCCTCTTCCTATCTTTGTCTAATTTTAGATTAGACAATTTTAATTTTAGAATTTTAGAAATAATTATAAAAATTAAATAAATCTACTAGCAGAGGGCAGAGCATAACTTTAGAAGAAAATATTTTAGCACAGAACTCTGAGCTAATTTCTGACTTGGCTCACCCATGCTGAAGACAAAGGAGTAGCAAAAGATGAGACCAGGCAGAAATGGCCCCTAACAGAAAAATTTTGAACTATAAGAAAGGAAAGGAAAGCCTGTGGAGAAATCAGGGAACCCTGTGGACAGAAAGTTAAGGATCGAGTTTAATTCAAAGGAAGAGAATAAGAGAGCAGTTCTTGGACCCCTGGACTTGTAGGGGGGTGTATAGTGGTTATGACAGTCTCCACTTCACATTGACGTCTGTGGGGACTGGAAAATGACTGAGAAAGTAGGAACATATTATGCATGTCCAGGGGATCATAATATACCATCCCCCCCTCTTCTCCTCCCCCCAGTACCTGAATCTCAGCACTGAAAGAGAGGCAGGGCTCTTGAAATAGAACTCCTTTACAAGGTTTTGTGCTGTTTTATTTCCATTGAAATGCTCTGAGTCACATCAGTGTAAAACTTATGTAATGGACTAGAGAGAATCAGGGCCCAAATGGATTAAGTCTCGTGAAGGTGAATGAGGGGAAGAAAAAGAGATGATTTGAAAAGGTACTGAGCGGGACACTGCTGATGGAGCCATTCTAGGAAATCATGTCAGCTAAGATGGTTATCAGTCTAAGACACCGTTTGAAATTTTTAATAAAGTAGACATTATTGAGTAGCCTATTCAAGGAATTACTATCTTAATTACAATCTGAGCAATTTCCACTAAACAAAATATCTCTGCATTTTATGACTGTTTAATAAACTCTTGAATATTACAGCAGTCAAAGCCATTTTCCAACCCACCAAAATAGACAAATAATATCCTCAAACTCTAGTAATATCAGTTTTAACTAATCAAATAGCATTACACTCCCTGCAGCTTCATTGACTCCTATGGAATTGCCTACTGTATAAGTCAGGGAGGAATTCGGCCCTTGGGGCCTGATCCAAAACCCATGTAAGTCAACGGGAAGATTCCTAATGGACTCAGATGAAATTTGGATCAGGACTTAATGAGCAGGGATACAAACATAAATGTACAAGTCGTGCACGTACATTGCAATACTTGTGCAAAACAAAAACACTCATACATAATGCAGGCCCTGTTCTAGAGATGAGTATAAGAGTTGAAAAACCTCATTACCTCACAACACTGGACTACTCAGAGCAATTTTGGTATTTAAGCAAGAACCTACAGTTATGATTATGCTTATGACTGAATAACTGGTGTTTTCTGGCTGACTTATTCTCCACTTTGTTCTCCCAATATAGGAGAGGTCACATATGTTTGTGTGATAAACATGGGATACAAGAAATACAGTAACAGATGGTAAATAACGAAGTGTATTGATAGTACCGTGAAAATCTGGTAACTGCCTGACATACTGTTGGTGCATTATGAATAATTACAATAAATAGTGGTTACTGCTTTATACTACTGATCAGCTTCCTTATGCTGGCATCCTGTACTAATGTGCTCTTTGTACAAAGAACAAACTAAAAAAACGATACTAAAGTGAAAGTAAATGGGTTGAAGATGTGCCTTATTTGCAAAGGTAAAGCAAACATTAGCAAATCGGCAACTTATTAGGAATAAAGCAACCAGCCCTCTTTAAGGTATAGTTTCCATAGTGTGGTGTTTAGTGATACTGGAATAGCTGAATGAAATGGAGATGTATGGTATATTTTCGTTCTGGATTGTATGATGGGTATAGAGCACCCTCTACTTTCTTTTGATTTAATAACACTCCTGGGCTTGAAAATAACCTGGATACTGTTTTTCTGCAGATTTTTGCACAGAAATCTGAAGACAGAATTTGTCTATAGGGTTCATTAACTGTTGGCCTCTGCTGGCAGTAACCCATGTTATATAGGCCACTAGTGTGACATCCTCAAAAGAACTCCCTGAAGGAGGCAAAGTCTAGAAGGAGAATATCTACTCTGAAGTTTTCCACCTTCCCTGAACTATATCTGCAGAGCCACCCCAGGAGGGGAGAATGTGGCTTTGAAAAATAACACCTTTGTTATTCCAAGTGTTAGAGATGAAGCAGAGTTTTCAGATGGCCCCAAGGTTTTTGCACCCTTCACCAAACACAGATGGAAACTGGACTCTTTGAACTGCTTTGAAAATCTGTTACCATGCATTGCTGTGGGGCCTGTGAAGCAACCATTGCTAACTTCTGTCTGCCTGCAATTTTTATGGCCATGTGATGACAAGGGATTAAATGGCTTCATTTTAGAATCAGACAGCTTTTAAATGTAAAAACAACAAAGAAGACAACAAAAAAAGCCCAATAAGTCCCAGCTCAAGGCAAAATCTTAATAGTTGCCAAGGTAATATCTTGATGGAGGAGACTAATTTTAAAATAAAAATGTGAGCTGCTTAGAATTTTGAATTATATCTTACGCTATAGTGGCAAAACCTTTTACAGCATTATGATCTTAAACCCTTTGGCTCCTAAAAACTACAGATTCTTAAACTGGGAAATACAAGGGGCAGTCTATTTGAAAAAAAGGAACTTATTTAGGAACTTATTTAAATAATTACAGTATATGATACAATGACTATTCATTACAGTGCATTATTTCTATTCAGTGCCTGTATTATACATTGAGACATAACAGAGGTTTGGAACAAATTGTCTGTTTATATATATGAATGAAACATTCTCTGTGAGTCGTATGAACTAATTGTTTAGATAATAAATATGACAGAGCTTTCTCTGTGAGAACATGTGCCCTGAAATTTATATTATAACTATTTCTTTCAGACTTCCGATTGTGTGTGCAGGTGTATGTGTGCATGCACTTGTTACAGCTATTCCCAATTTCATTTAAAAAAAAATTAGTGCTTTGTTTCCACAATCACTAAAAAACAAAATATCGCATCTAACTGGCAATGGGTCACCTTGCTTATGTGTAATTTATACTTGCATATTTACTGTGCCTGATAGTAAAAAGCTACACAGTCTTTTTATATGGACAACATAGAACCACTTATGAGTTTTTCCTCAATTCACTGGACCTAAATTCAGATTTGTGAATCAAAAGTTCAATGAATTTTGGTTATAGTGATTAATCTGGGAAGATCAAAGTCTAATCAGTTCAACTAAATGATATGACAGAGCTGTATACTTAGTGCTGTACACTACCATATACCTTTGTGATCTATATTAGATACACACACGCACCACATTTTTCAAGGGATGCCTTTAAAATTGATAGAATTAAAACCTGACTTAAAAAAAAAGGTTTTCTCCTTTTAAACAACCCTGTGCACTAACGATGAGTGAAGTGATTTGGACACAATAAGAACCAGACTAAACCTTTGCCTATCTTTAAAACATAATCTGAACTGAAACATTTTGAAGGTTCCACAAAAGCCCCCTGACTCTAACCCTCATTGCTTACCTCCAGTAGCCAGCCTTCTGTTCAAGGATTGCAAGTTGGCCCACTTCCCTCTCCCACAAAAGGTCCTCTTCAGAAGATGGCCAGATGGCTTGCTCCTTTTTTCATTCTAGCAGAAGCTGTGAACAGGGCACATCATGTCAAAGTAAAAGGATATAATAGTCCAAAATACTGTAGTATTACTTTGAGCTACAGTGCTTGGGACATTACTATAAAATACCATAGTATATTATTGTGTAAACAATGGTCCTTTTGCTAAACCCTGCTAAAATGGCTTTTAAAATGTTTAATTTTATTGGGCTTTCTTTTAATTTTGTGCACTAGAGTGCACCATGGGATTGGAAAATCTTGTTACACAGGATCAAAAGTTCTGGAGGTTTGGCTCAGACAAGCCCTGGGAAGTGTACGTGCTTGCCTGAACTTAGTTGTAACTTTCAAATCTGTTGCAGAGATAAGTAGCTCTTCCAGTTTCTGTATACTGCCCTGATTGATGCTGAATAGCCATCAAGTTGCAATGGGATAGTGCATAATACAAGGTATAGGTGTGAAGCAGGGAAGAGGGAAGGGAAACTTTTGCAATGGAGTTTTAATCATGCAGCTCTCACTAACACTGCTGAAACCTCTGGGCCCAAATATTAAAATATAGCTCCTATGGTAATTCAGGGAGTTCTGTACATTTTAGCAAAAGCTATTTCAAAGCTGAGGCCAGGAACAAATCAGCATTCTGTCTTACTGCTAATTCAAGAATCATTTAGAAATATTACAACATCTGGGGCTAAATTCCCCTTGTAGCAGAAAGTCCTGTAAAATTAATGGAAAATTATATTCTTCCTGAAGGTTCTTTCAACCATCGTTTAGATTTTAATGGAGAATTAGATCCCTTCTGTAGAATTCTACAAGACAATTAAAACAAAAAAACATAGAAGGATATAATTTTCTATCCAGTTTTATAGGTCTTTAAGGTAACCACTCTGAACCACTATTAAAGTCAATAGGGTTCTACAGAAAATTATTTCTACTACTCCTATAGGATTTTTTTCCAGAAGCTTTGCTCTAAGTCATGCTTCATTACAATCATACAAATATAACTGGCAGATTTTGGCCTCTTTGATCTCAAGACTTTATATTTAATATCTGCAGTGAAGTTCTCAGAATCTAGAGATAACAGGGCTGAGTCTCCTCTCACCCCAGTTAATAGCGTTGGCAAAATGTCCTTTCTGTGCCCTTGGAATTGGGGCCAGCCAAGGGACAGCACAAGTTACAGCAGTATCACATTTAGACTATATGTGCCAGGCTGAAATGGCCACCTAAAGGGGTTGTTCAAGCAGCTGAGGATCATCAGCAAAGAAACCCTTTAGCCACACTTTGTCCCCCTTGGAAAAAGCCCTGTGAAATCCAGTGGTTTTCCTATGCTGGGAAGATACTTGGATAGCCTACAAAGCTATATGAAAGATATGGGTTTTGTACAAATTTAAAATCTTCTGGAGTGCATATGAGTCCAGTCCTGCAAATGTTACAAGTAGGCAACTGCTATTGTAGGAGTGAGCCCATTATAATTTTTTTTAAACTTGAGAATAAGAATAACTGTCTTCCCTCCCTCCCTCACCCCCTTTCTCTTTGGTCCCTATCTGTTTAGCTCCATGAGTACCATCCTTTTTTTATTTAGGTGTCTGGGACATGCACAGTCATGCAGTCAAATCTTCTGACAATTACAAGTCCTAAAGGCAAAGAAGAGAATACCAATGTCATGTGACATCTGGGAAAGAGTTATGCTATATTTTGTTTAAATTCTGCTAAATTCTATGGCATTCACAGTGTCAGTAAGGGCAAAACAGGGTCCTTGGGTTCTTTGGGAGTATTTAGGTGAGGTATTAACTATGAACTATACATTTTGCATTAGAGGAGACGATAAGTTTCTGGAGCCTGAGGCCTCATGTTGTTGCCTAGCTCTGTTTCTACTTAAACTTGTAATATGCAGGAAAGTAGATACTTGCCAAGCACATAGCCAACACGGGGTCTCCAGTTCCTCAGCTAACCAGGATTGATTGCTGTCCTTAGGAACTGAATTTTTTTGTGTGTGTGGATGTTTTAAAAATATTCTATAGTGGACCAAAAGACAGGCTAAGTTGAATGGTCCCACATCATTGCTTCTTCTCTTCTGGGACTTTGCTTTTGATTTAGCCGTGCTGTCCGAGCCAATAAAAAGAGAAAAAAAGAGTCATCAATCAACAAAAGCGGAAGTAGCAGGAAGCTATAACATGAAAAATATTTTATCCTCTTGTGTGCATCACTGTTATATCCAGTAGAGCAGTTTTCCAAAAGAAAAACTAATGGGTAATCTTGTGCTTCTGTGAAAGAAAAATTTCTGTCTTTGAGAAATCATAGTTATTTCCATGCCATTTTTCAGAACTTTAGTTTATTGCAGCTGCTCCAGCAAACAATCAACTTTTTATGCTAGCTGGGCCAGATTCACTTCTGTATTACTCCAGTTTTATATCAAAGTAATTCCCATCATCCCCTCTGTTTCCTTTGGGCTCAACTGATACCTTTCGTCATACTGTATATTCCCTGTCTCTTTGAACATCCCACAGGGCTTTCAACTGAGTGTTTGTGGAGTAAGGTACTATTCTGTATGACTAAGGGTATCGGGATGTGGACTCTAGTATGGAGCAATATGATGCTCCTGACTTAGAAAGTGATTCTGCAATGTGTTGTGGGCTGACAGTTAGCTCTATTGTCTCAGGATCCAAACCTGGCAAACGATGTTCACCTGCATAGTCCTCACACAGTATTGTCAATGATACCAATAGGAATACTTGCATGAATAAAGACTATTAATGTGAGGACTAGTCCTCAACTCACAAGTAACTCTCATGAGTATAAATGGGAGTTGTGCATCTGTATCAAGGAAAAGATGTATCTCAAAACATAAAGATCCATTCAGCAGAAATTTTACTGAGGGAGAAATCACTAGCAAAATAACCTATTTAAATACACAGTTTTAGCCATAATTGTCTGTAACTCATGTTCAGTTATAAACAATTTTATTTCATTCAGTAAATGATATCAGGGTTTTCCTGCAGGAAACCACAAAAAGAATTTTTACACAAAATGATAGTTAGGGGAATGGGTCAGAAGGAATAGTGCAGCTTATTTTAAGGACTGGAAATAGCAGGTAATTGTAGCAGAGCCTCGCATAAGTGCTGACTACAACTGATCGTTAAAAATGATGGGCTGGCTCTCAAAAAAAGCCCTTTTAAATAGCCACGTCTATCGGTCCAGCCACGGACAGATGTATCCTGAGTAACTTTTGACAAATTAGTAGTTTCATTGAAGTCACTGGGACTACTCATAGGAATAAAATTATTCATGTACATGTTTTCAGGATTGGCTCTGACAGTTTAGGGAAGGTATTATAGAAGTTGACGATAATGAGCAAAAGTAACAATGTCCATTTATTATGAAACTATTCAGTTCTTATGTCTGACATCTTCGCAACACAAAAAACAATCAAATAAAATGGTAGTACCATAATTAATTCAAACTATTACATAGTCATGTTATGGGTTTTCTTTCCTCTTTGAACTATACTTTCAGAGAAAAACCTTCCAATTTTACATAGGATTAGTTGCATTAAGATGCGGCGTGAGAGGCCACAGTATACTGAAAATATGATAAGTGTTCAAAAATATGAATGTATATGTTGGTTTACACAGATAATCCAAAAATCATTTGGGGCTCTTTGCCCAAATATGCATTTCCAGATAATGATTAGGTAGTTATGCAAAGAAAATGCATCAGGCTACATGGTGTTTCTTTGCAATTTTTCTCATGGAGGGACCAGGAAACTGAGTTTCCTTCACTCACTGATTTTTTTTTTCCACATTCACGTTGCTTCTTTTGGCTTGATCCCCAACCCCATTGAATGAATAGGGAGTTCAGCCTCCTAAACCTCTAGATAATCTAAGTTTCATGTCTTTGTTGCACAAATCAATCTCCATTATGGGGGTTGTAGTTGCATGAGCAGCAGTAACTCTAAAACGAATTTCAGATCTAAAACCATCCTGTGCCCTGCACATTTTGGCCCATTGTGCTTAGCAGATAAGAAACTGACTGTTGGTATAACAGGAATATGACTTGTATCATTCTGATGGCAAAGAGGACAATAGGGCTTTGTACACATGCCAAAGTGCAGTTTCTGGAATACAAATTCTCTAAGAATTGTTACTACTTTTAAACTAGAATGGGGCAAATATTGTAGAAACATTTCCACAAGAATTTAAAAAGAAATTCAGGGCAGCTGCTATCACACCCTTTTCTTTGACTGTATGTTCCACATGTAATTCACTGTAGGAGAGTGTGGGTTTCTGTCTTCCTCTAGTGGCTGCTGTACACAAGAGATTTATACATTTTGTTTCTACTTGTAGCTAATGGATTTAGCTCTCACTTCACCAAAACAAAGAATTTAACCTTTGCTCAAACAGTAGAGGGAGAATAGTAAAGTGGATAGGGCACTGGCTTCGGCCTGGTTTAGGTCCTAGTTTAGCCACAGACTTCCTGTGTGACATGGAAAATCACTTAATTTACTCTGTCTTTTCAGTACCCCATCTGCAAAATGGGAATAACAACTCATAGGAGGTGGGGTTCTTTTCTTTTTTTTTTTTTTTTTGAGGTCTCAAATAGGAGTGATAATAGGCATATAAGTACCTAGATATAGTTTTAAAGCTGAAGGTCCCAAGTTCAAATACTGTTGTCGGTCCAAGGGGGATTAGTTACATTTATGCGAATACTTGTGGAAAGAGTCCTTTTAATTCTTGCCATAATGTGCTCATAAACAGAGCTGGGTGGGAACCAGATTTTCTATTTCATGGGGAATTCTTTGATTTTGAATTTTTTCCATTTCAAAATTAAACACAACTAACAAATTTCAAAACTTCCTGCAAAATGAAATTCTGAATAAATAAAAAGTGAAATGGTTTGTTTTGATTTTGAGCCTTTATCACTTTTTAAATATTTTATATAAAAATGAATTAGTTTCAAAAAGTAACTTTGAAACGAAAAATTCAGAATGTTCCATACTGAAAATGTTGAAATGGGATGTTTTAACATTATCAAAGTCTTTGTGTCATTTTTTTTCTAAAGGACCTTTTATCAAAACCTGAACATTTTCCTAAGTGTGTTGATTTCGACAAAAAAGTATTTTGTTGTTGCTGAAAAAAAATTGACAACAATTTCTGACCAGCATATTTACATTTGCAACAGAAGTACTCAAGTGGCCTTGACACAAGACGAGACAGGCCTTTAAGAAAAGTCCTGGCTCTAATCTGAGTTTGACTTCCTCCCAGATCAAAAGAATTCTGGGATTTGTCATTCCCAGGGATCACCATGACCATAGGTTAAGAGCTATACCTATTAAGAAGGGGACACAGGTTATACAAGCCAAGTCACTCTCAGTGTGAATAGAGCTAGATAGAACAGCAGGGTGCTGGTACGGGTCATCAATAACTGGGACTGGGCATGCTTACTCTTAGGTTCCCTATTAAGAGGATGCTGGAAAAGAATCTTGGGAAAGGGCCATAAAGGAAGAGAAACAAAGTTAGCCTAGATATGAGGTAATCCTGGGTGAAGAGTAAAGCAAAGTCTGAGGCTGAAGAAGAGGGCTGCTTTGCTGTTTAGCGCTTTGGGCCTAAACTCTGTGGTAGATAGGGGAGCTAATGTCCTCTCCACTTTGGATGTGTCCGCTAGGGAGGGATGAGTAGATGTTCCTGCAACCAAGGGTTAAAGGGCTGTTGTGACCAAAGAAGGAGGAGATTATACAAACCTTAGAGAGAGGGCTATGACCTGGGGAAGGTGAATGACTCTTTGTGAAATCCCTGAACTGAAGAGTAAAAAATGTTGGACTCTTGTTTACTTTTGAGGGGGCAGAGGGGCTTATAGTTTGTCTGAAGGGGCAAACTACCCAAGACCAGGAGGAAACTGAGACACAGGTAGATCCTTTCCTGCTAATTGGAGGGAAATGGCGGAAAAGCCACACCTGCCATCAATGAAGTAAGTAATGTCTTCATACCATACTTCAAACAAAAACTCTGTAGATGTGCAAGTTCGAGGAGGACACAGAGAGAGGTGGAGAGAGAAATAAACCAACTGTTGGTGCTCTGAGTCCTCCATGTTATCCCTTTAATCCTCCTTGTCTGTGTCCTGTGCAACTGCTTTTCCCTGCTTCTAATCATCTGTTCTGGTAATCTGTATGCCTGTGAAAGCAGTGGTTTGGTCATTTTTATGATGTCAAAGTTCCTGCATAATCTCTATGGAGAGGCAAGTTCACCTGTTGATGACTACAGCCTCTGCTGTACTCAGAAGACACTTAAAAGGAAGGCTCAGTTTACCAGTGAGATTTGTAGAGCTGATCATATGCCAGGATTTCCCACAGAGCTCTCCCATCACTGAACTATGACTTTCTCACTAACCCTGCCTGGCATTTCTGTTATGGGAATCCCAGACACACACAGCCATTAGGGCAACTGATCTTTGTTTCCAGTAGCTTTTGCTCCTCTCTTTCAAGTAGGAAAGAAGATCTGGTATTTTTAGTCAGGGGTTCACATATACATATACATATGGGGGAGAACAGGATATCAGCATTTGAGTTAGTTGTAGTGCTATCTTTCAGAGCCTTCTTGCTTGTGTAGCCTTTTTTCTTTTTTGGTATCCCAGCAGGCAGTTATTCATGGATTTCAGTATGTATCACTGACCATGTCTGTGGACTGAAGGTATCACAAAGTCATTATTAATGACCACTCTGCTGGTATTAAGTGCAGACTGCTGAGTCTCAGTGGAACATGGATGGTATGTAGCTAATTGATGCTCATCGAGCCAATGCAGGATGTGAAATTTCGCTAAGTTGCTGTCTTCTCCTTCATTGGGTGGCATGGAATTTGATTCTCCACATGAAGCTCCTGGAGAATGTTGTACAGCACGAGATCAGATGACATGTTCACAATTCTTCCTGGTTGTGATAAGAATCCCAACACGTTCTCATTGCTCTCAGAGGAATTCCCTCGTTGTTTAGTTGAAACAGTGCATATTGCAGGATGCACATAGAAAACCACCATCATGCACTGCCTTCCTTGTGTTTCATCTCTTTTCAGAGACTACCGACCTGAACGAGAGACAAATCGTCACCTACTGTTCTAGGACAGCTTGGAAGTGTGCAGTGCAACATGCTGATTGCTACTACTAAATTTAGCTCATTGTGTACTGGCAATGCAATCAGTGGCTTGTCTGTGTGCCTGTAGTTAAGGGGATCCTCCCATGGAAACATGAGTCTGCCTTCTTACTTCACTTAGCAGCAGAGCTTTGATAGAGCCTATTTTGTGGGGAGCAGGAGGCCAAGGGAGCACATGCCATCATGGAGTAGTAGCAACTATCATTTTCCAAGAAAGCCCTCCCACCACGTGTACTAAGGGAACAGGTTAAGTGTCAGCATCTTTGCATAGACAGCATTCACCAACGAGGACAGAGGCTGTGCATGGTAGTACTTTTTTGCCCACTTTACCCTAGGCTAAGTTCAGTTGGTACAGGAAGACACTGAAGTTCTTAGGAGCAACTGAATCTGTTGCTGCCCTGTCTCCTCATCAGAAAAGGCATTTCCCTGGGTCTTTGTTCAGCGATGAGATAGGCAGCCCTTTGCCTAAGCCAAGATGTGCTAACCCTGACTCGTCCGTTGAACACATACATTGCCATGATTACCCTTTATATAGTACCCTTTACTGAGAGATGAAATACCCAGCTCTGAGTGTTCAGTCCACATGTAACCGTTCCCTGCCATAGCGCATCAATGGCATGGCTTGGGTCACTGGTAAAAATACTCACAGCTATCATGTCTGGTTTTGGTGTTCCTGATGAGGTGCACTTTGCTGCTACAGGTTACCTGTGTGTAGCATTAGAAACCTAAATGGGGCTTTAGGGACCTCTTGTGTTTGGCCTCTTCTTCCAGTTCCAATTTTTTCCTTCCCACCCGCCACAGAAGGTATATGTACTTTGCTATGGACATTGTTAAGTGAGGTATTATCAGTGTTCTGTAAAAGCTACTTTTCTATTTCATCATCCTTCTGCTTCCTCATTCCCAAATCATTATGAGTAATGAGTTTCACCATAGTAACATTGTCATTTATCTTGGTATCGCCTAGAAATATGTTACTCCCTGGTCAACCTTCCTTTCCAGGTACACTGAACTAGTCAGACTACAACTGAACAATCTGGAGCCTGAACTCAAAGCACTTGACTGCTTTCTCTGTCACATGGAACAAACTGGCCTGATAGCTCTTTGCAATAGCTCACTGTTATCTGAAGCTAGGAGAAGTGGCATGTTCTGATGAAGCTGTTCCCATGTTAGGGCTGATCCTTTGCCTCCCGCTAGGACCTAAATATGTCACCTTTGCAGACAAATTTCTTCATCATCTGCAGTTATGACACTGTTTCTTCTATCCATTCAATGACCAGGCATGGCAGTTACTCTAACAATACTACTCCAGCAGGTAGACATTAGTCCCCAGGCACAGAGGCTATGAAACAAACCATTTAAGCATCTGTCTGCACCCTTCTCTGCATGCTTACACATAAATACCTTCTGACTATGAGGGTGCTGACAGAAAACTCCAGTCCAGAAAATGCTATAAAGAACTTGGTATATTGAGTATGGGATGGGACATTCAATACAACATGGCACAGTGTTCCCAAATCCCTTGTCTGGAATTCTAGCATGGAGGCAACTAAATGAGGCCGACAAGGATTTGGCTGTGCGCGTGTTCGTGTTCGTGCACGCACACGCGCGCGCACACACACACACAATTACTCTTCATGCACATGAAAAGAGAACTACATTAACATGGTGCACCCAGACAATAAATCTTACAGTAATCTCATTTTTCTAGTAATGATACCTGGGGCCAAGACTATACAGGCTAGAAAGAAAAAGATCGTCAGGGAACAGCAGAAGTTCCATTACACTCTTGTAACCAGTCAAAATTAACCAAAACAGCCTTGTTCTGAGACATATAGGAACAAGCCATAGACAAATTAAATTTGAAAAATAATTAATAAAGTAAATTCACAGAGTAATGTGAAATGAAGGAAATATGGCTGCTCACAAATATTCCTGATAAATAATGTTGAGCAGACAAAGAGGCTGAATCTGTGTGATTTATGCTCTGTTTTTCTTACAATCTTTAGCTTTTATTGTTTTCATATTGGTTTCCAGTACAGCTATGGTTCATCATCTCACTTATATCAAATGAGGATTTGGCCATGAGACTTTTTGTATTAACTTAATATGTAAATTTTCTGGCATATTTAATGCTAAAGGTCACCTGCTTGATTTTGTTCTTTCGTTGCATTATAGCAACCCTTGGAAGGCTGTTAATTGATTGTAATTATTTTAGTTAATCAATTTCGGGGTATGAGGAAGCTGTTTTATATGCAAGAGTTGTTCATTCTCAGGCAGTTTCCAGCAGAAGTAAACTAGCACAAGTCAGATTTGTTTTGGTGTAGAAGATACTAGAAAGATACTTTGAACTAGCTGAATTACACTTTTTTGGAATATGTGTGATGCAGCTATGGAAATTGTATAGTCTCCTTATTTATGAATGAAAATGGAATTTTATTTCCTCGGTCAGGATTACAGGTGAGCAGGATACAGTTTTCTCATCCTACAAAAAGTTTTGTGTTTTCAAAAAGTGTCCAGTCCTGCACTGGGATGAGTGTGAGACCTCTGAATTTTTGTCCAAAAAGTGAGAGAGAGATCCAAATCCCTGCTCTGAATCAGACTGGTCTTGTCACTTGTCACTGGTCTTCTCACTGGTCTTGACCTGAGAAATCTTACCCTAGAAACGTTAATCAAACGGATATGTTCCTTTGAAAAGTTATGATGTCAACCAATCAGCATTGTCTGATTAAAAAAAAACACTGTATCAAAAAATTCCAGACAAACTGTAGTTCGGATTGTTGAAGCAATTTAATGTTTCCACATTTTTTTAAAGGTGAAGCTGGAGTTTGGTTTGAGAAGAAAGATGCTCTCTAGTGATATGCTTACTAGGTTTTTTGACAGATAATGGAAATCTCTGGGCTCAGGTTTGTTGAACTGAGTTCTGGTTATCCCTTGTTTATAAAAAGTGATGGGAGAAGCAGCTACAGGATGTTTCAATTTTAAATCTCTTATCTGCATGTGTGAATGTTTTGACTTCTTCCTTGTCTCATCTTTTTTTTCCTCTCTATCTCATTTTTCTCTCTTTCATTATCTTCAACCCTGCTCTTGTCAAATCTTATTCCTTCATCATTTTCTCAACTCATTCTTCTTCTTTGTGTTTTAAATCCTATCCATGTTGATATTTATACCCCAATTAGGGCTGCATTATTGATGCAACCACCTTCTCCTTATCAGCTATGAATGATTAAGCCCAGTCACGCTGTTACCTGATGTTTTCATGACATCAGGGACATGAAAGTGAAGAGTCAGAGCCTGGAGTGCTTCCCTTGACTTTCACATCTGAAAGAGGTTAAGGTGTAGGGAAGTGTCCTTATGCAAATACTCTGACTTTTGTAGTTTACCAAGATTTGCTAATTTTCACAAGGGCAAAATGTCCATGTTTCTGCAGTGAGAAATGCTGAAGTTCAGCCATGTAACACGTGGCAAATGTTCACCCATTTGCCTTTGCAAAAAGTGCCTTTTCACAGAGGTTTTGTGATGAGCTCACTTCATCATTGGCACAAAGGTTTGGGGCAGGCAGGGAAGTATGTTTCCCATCTTACCTTCCTCTAGCTTAGTGCAGTGTCATTATTTTTATCACAAATGAATTGTGGGCACAGTGATTGACCCCAATGCCTGAGCAAGTGCTGCAGGATTGCTTTGCACTGGTGTGCATTAAATCAGAGTAAATATTTAATTTATTTCAACTAAAATATATTGGTTTACTTGCTAAGAATTTTTAACACCCTTTTAATCCTAAAGGGTTGGCTTTTCTTATAGAGGTAGTAACAACTTGTATGTTTTTGGGTTGCATATTTGTTTTTGCATAATTCTTCCTACATATGCAGTGATTCTGAAAAACTGGCAAAGACCTAGGCTCATATCAATTACATACCAATATTCTGAAGGGATTGGGAAACCGGAAAACCTTCTAAGAAAGGAGCGTGATTTGCTCCATAAGGGGATTTAGCAGAGAACTAGATTGAAGGTAGCTAATGTAATTCCCATCTATAAGGTATCAAAATCAAAGCAAAGGAACATCTACAACACTACATACCAACAAACTCATCTTCACTTGTGGGTTAAATAGTATAAATTCAATAATTGTCAGCATTACAAACCATTTTAGGACATTGAGCATGGATTTTTTCTTAGACTCTAACCTCTTTGGGGCAAGGACCATGTCTTTGTATGTTTCTTATACAATTCAAAACAAAGGGATCTCAGTCCAAAAAGTGACAGGCATTCTGGCTTCTTCAAAACCTGAGAATCTTAGAGGACCCAATGGAAGCTCAAAGTATTTTAGAAAGAAGCTCCAAGCATGGTAAGCAATTATTATTAATCCCATTTTATGGATGGGTAATGGAGGCAGCATTGAAATTTTGAAAGGACTTGTTCAAAGCTATACAACAGAACCAGAATTAGAACTTCTCTGGACTCCCAACCCTGTGCTTTTTCTTCCAAACCAAATTGCCTTAATAAAATCTGGCTCTGACTAAAGTATGTGTCCAATCACATATATTAATTATGGACAAGATGTCCACAGCCATATACAGGTGTGCAAGGGAGAGAGTAAAAGGAGTCTCCTACCCTAGCAGCACTGCACAAGGGCCAGGCGAGGAATTCTCATTGTGCTCTCCTGAGGGCAAAGGTTATTGAAGAATAACGCCACTGCTGATGCTAGATTCACCAAAACAAGTAGGGAGGAGGTGGTTGCTGCACCTCTTGGGGGGTCGCATCGTGATGGTGCTCCATCCAGTTCCATAAGGCCCCTTGCCAGTGGTGTGGTGGAGTTCTGCATTGACTCCAATCTGACCTGTGCCTTAAGGGCACAGAAGTTTATTATTTTATTATTTGCATTTCAGTAGCATTTAATGGCCCAGATTAGAAACTGAGGTCCCATCATGCTAGGTTCTGTACAAACATATATAAGACTGTCCCAGCCCTGAAGAGCTGTCTGTCTGGAGAAGACAGATGGGGTGGGGGGGTTAAGAAAGGATATAACATATAAACAGAGGTCAGGATGACGACTGGCAAATGTCATGTTAAATCCTATGATTTCTTCATGTTTCTTTAGAATCTGGGCAAAATCCTGCTCACCTTATTCATGAGACAGATCCCACTGACTTCACATGTACTGTTTTGTAAGCACAAGGCTCACGATTTAGTCCTTTGTGATGTGCAGAAAAATCTATTAGATTTCTGCTCACTGACTTCCAGAAATAAACAGGAGTTATGGCAAATTACAGTACATTATTTCTAAACAGTGCGCCTCTCAAAATCACAGGTGCCTGATTCATTTTATGTACCTTTCTATTGGGAAGACAAGCAGGAAATTTAAGTACAATATAATTGTCAGTATGATAAATGCCAAGGCAAAATACAGTTGAGCAGTAGAGGACACTGGGTGTTATTATGGCCTATTGTTGCTATGAATAGAACCACCCAGACACCAATTAACATCTCATTGCTATGATTACTTGCTACAGTATCTGTTCCACTAATCAAACTTGCACCTTTTTAGACCATATTTTGATTTCAAAAAGTTATACTAAGGACAGATTACATTTATCTCAAATGCAAATAAATGTGAAGCTTAAGAAACTAATTAAGTTTATAACCACTGAGAATAACATTAGAAAGAAAATTAAATTTCTTGGTTTGGAGGAAAACCTTTTAGGAAACATTTGTTGAATAAACATAAAAGAAATTCTCTTCATGTACTGTGATGCAAATAGTCTTCTGTTTATATTTTTCCGTATGCCAATCATATGTAATTCTTGTAATTTCTCTTCCATTGAACACCCCTCTTTATAATCTAGCAAAGCTTTTGAGAAAAATATTTACTCCTGAGCATACTGTATGTATTAAGTAGAAGACCTGACTGGGAGCAATAAATATATCTAACGAAACTTTGTAAGGACACAGTTTCAGCTGTGTAAAAATGATAACACCATTAAAAACATTTCAAATAAATGCTGCAGCCAAAGGAGCTGAAAATCAAGAAAGACATCTCAAAGATTCCTTATGCCAAACTTTTAGTGTTTATGAAATTAGTCAGACTAAAAGCCCTGGAGAGGAAAGTTTTCTGTTTACGCTTGTTGTGGGAAATAATTGTGCATGATTCCTCAGAATGAGGTACTACAAAGCACTGAGTGTGCTGCCGCCAGTCCAGCAAAGCCCTTAGTCACATGGGTCAAGATTTTTGCTGTGCTTGGCTAGATCAGGGCCAAAGCTCTCTTCATCTTGAAGGATTTAACCCATTGCCTCTACGTGCCTCAGCTTGGTTTGGGAGCCACAACTTCGAAGGGAGAGATGGCAGTTCAGTTTGCTTTCCTCACTCAGAGGTAAAGCTTGGAGGCTTGCCCAGAATCTGGGGTGGCATGTAATTGCTCCACCCCAAGAGCAGCCCCAGGAAGAAGTTGTGACTCAATCACGATACCACCTCCTGCTCCCCTTTTGCTTCGTTGTGGGGAGGAAAGAAATTAAGCTGCTACAGCCCTGAAAGGGTGCAGCACACGCCCCACACCTTGTGTCTAGCTATTTTGGCAAGGACCTATGAATGAACAGAGGCAGGGCTATGTCCCCTCCCTATCTCTTGTCCAAGACTTGAGTGGTCTGTATAGGGATGGAGGAGCATTAGTCTTCTGCTTACCCAAGCAACAGAAAAGCACAATCCAGCCTTCAGTTATTGGACACTATCCTGAGACTGCCAGCAAGGGTGTTGGCTATTGGCGGTTGTGATGGTGAATTTATAATAGATTTGTCCAGAAGGAAATGGATTGAGAATACCCAGTCATTTCACACAGGCCACTGGACACATAGATGGTAATCATTTTCAGTTACTACTGACCTGGATTGGATTCAGAATGGAGAATGAGGTGGGAAAATCTCAAATTCCATTACCAGTCCCCCAAGCCATCTAGTGCCTCAGCAAACATATTTGATGGAATCTGTTGTGTTGTGGTGGTGTCATTTCCGAGGCTGTGAATTTTTTTTCCATCTTTATCATATGCCTTTGGCTCGCTGAGATGCAGAAAGCAACTCTTTCACTGCAGCAGTTTCAATTATTATGAGCAGAGTATTTTAAATTGTGAGAGCCCTGATGATGCACCATATATTTTGATGCCTTGGATAAGGAAGAGTTGCGTTAAACTTGAAGCTTTCGTTTTATAAATAATTTTTTACACAGCAGCTGACAGGTTTGCTGAATTAGTGTTTATAGCACTTATTGATATCCCATGATACCTTTCCATAGCTGAACAGAGTTTAGATTGACTCTGGAGTATTAGCACTTGATGAAGGTAATCTGTTTTCTTGGCTGAAGCTCACAAACAAAGCAGTTAAATCCCCATTACAAATGGCTAAACAGGGACCCATTAAACTTCTTCTAGGCCTGTCTCATTTCTATAGCCCCTGAAACATTTATAAAGGGCAATGTTAAAAATTTACAGAACATTGAGATAATTCCTTAAGCAGAGCATAATGTGGTGTGTGTGTGTGTGTGTGTGTATATATACAGTATTAAAAATCTGCACTCTTCCTTTAAAGGGCAAATAAAAATAACATCAGAATAAAAATAACTTCTTCAGCAGTTTGACCAACGGCCACTGCTTTGATTTTGCAAATTTTATTTTCAAAGTATCATAGCAAAAGAAATCTTACAGCTGGAAAATAGTAATTGACTGTACCTATCAAAGGCAATATTGATGTCAGTTATTCATAATAAATCTGTCTTTGTTAATGTCTGTTTCAATTATTAGTTCTTCAACTACCTTGTCTATATAGGAAATCAATTTGGAAATGGTTGGCACTCAATTTGTGATGAATATGAATATCAGTGGATATATCATGTTAATGAGCAATCCCATATTAAGAAATATGACATATTATTGTAATGATTCTGCTGGCACCAAACCATAGAAGCCACAATCATATTTTTTAAAGAATCAATAGGCCTAAAACAATTTTGCAAAAACTGAGTTTCTTCCCCATTATAGTGAAATGTATCCCCTAATAGAAACTATTTTCACCATTTTATCCAAAGTTTTGCTATGATAAATACCAGGGTGTACTTTGTAAGCTTTACTTTACTTTACTTCAGAGTTAAAATATACAGCACTACACTACAGTAGCATAACTTCATATCAGTCAGGATTTCTTTAAAAAACTACCTCTTTTATCAGCTGGCTTTATGGGTTAGCTATACACACTGCAAGTAATACTATCTATGATTGCTTGGTTCAGGCCAGCACTTTGGTGACATTTAGCAGCACAGGCAGTGCTTAATCTGAGAACTACAACAGCATTCAGGGAAAATTACAGAAAGTATTTGCATTTGATATCCTCATTACAGAGTCCTCTTTATATTCACTACAGCTAAGTCTTACCTCTTCTCTATCATGAGTGTTCTATTCTTGGCTCTCTCACTAACCTGCTGTTGGACCTTGAGTTAGTAATTTAATCCATTTCTACCTCAGTTACCTCATTTGGGAAATGATGCTTATGCTGTAAAGCAATTTTAAATGTACAGACGTGACGTGCTATATACATTATAAAGCACAGCCAAGAGGGAGACCTAAGTTTGAATCCCAGACTGTTGTCCATGGAGTTGCACCAGTGCAATTGAGAGCACCTGGCTCTTAAGTCTTTTCTTGTCAGTCAGTGAGAGCTCATCTCATCTCTTGCACTGATTAATGGAAACCTGTTGGAGCTTTTTTATTTTCTGCTTTTCCTCAGAAAGGCCTGACCCAACTTCCCTAAAATCAACGGGAGCCTTTCCATTGGCTTCAATTGAATCTAATCTGGCCTCCCAAAGAATGTCAACAAGGAGACTATAATTAGTGAGAGAGAGAAACAGCAATGTCTTTATTAGGCCACAGATTGTTTGAGGTCTCATGGATACTCATAATTTTCTTCTTCCTAGGAGGGCCCTAGATACAATGCTTAATTCAAGTTGTCCTTGCCAAGGAGGGCTATATGCTGTGAGAGTCACTTCAGTGACTGGGGACAGTGGTATTTGTGTATAATAGAGAGACCTAGTTTGGGGGCCTAGGGGAATTGACCAAAAATAGGAAAACTCTAATGTTTGGCCCTTGGTTCAATCTTATGCAAGTCTCCCCTCTAAGAACTTACTCTCCTGCTCAAAACTTTTTATAATAAGAGACAAGGTGGGTGAGGTAATTTCTTTTATTGGATCTATAGGTGACAGACAATAAAAGAGATTACTTCACCCTCCTTGTCTGTTTAACATCCTGAAACCAACATGGCTAAAACACTCTGCAAACATGAAATAAATAAGCTATTCTCTTTATAAACATGGGAGTCTAGGGATTCATCAAACCGTACTGTTTATACATTTTCTAGTTCCTGGGCATTTTGATAATTTCCAGATGGTGATTTGTAAGAAAAGGCATCAAATGGGAGGATGGGTTGATAGAGTGTAAAACGTATTCTACAGTTGCCTCAAAATATCCAGGAAATTGAGATCACAATTATTTTTAGGTATTGCTTTTCTTCCTAACCAGCCATTGATGCCACAACAAGTAATAATAAAGATAGCATTCTTTTATTTTACATGGATCCTGAAAATATAAGTTAAGCCATATATCTACATCATCTGCTGAGAAAGGGTCAAAGCCCCCAGCTGTGCAAACTAGGAATAAGCATTGTGGAGCTGATATTTTATATGAGCTGAAGCTGGTGTTTGAAGTGGTTTTAAGCAAATCTTTCATAAAACTTATGGATGCAGCTGACACTTGTTAGCATGTTCCTTCCTGTGCATTCATCATAGAAAACTAAGAAACCTTTTTCCCAGCTATATTAAGCTGTGGCAGAAAGGTAATCTCTTGCTTGACCTCAAACAAGTAGAGGGTTTTCTTATTTGCTTCAGAATGGACATGGGACCTACTGGTCAAATAGTCAATTAAATGTCCATCATAGCATGGTAGGCAACCTTCTAGTGTGACAGTTTCAGCCCTGCCCATCTCCAAAACATGTATCAGCCATAAATATTCAACCCTGTATATTTTCAAAGGGATGTCTCTGTGATCATTGTTCTGTCAAGAATTACAGCACCAATTTGAAGCATGACTGCCTCCAACCCCATAACAAGGCAAACAAAAGCAGGCAAACTGAGGGAGGCTGTGAAAAGAAACAAATGTAATGAGGTGGGGGGTCCTCACCATGTAAATTTTGAAATAAAAGTGCAATCTCTGGCTTTTTAGAATCTTTTGACCAACATCTTAAGAGAAAGAGGTGAGTGGAATCTAAGAAGCCTACTGGCTATTTATCTGGGATTATAAAATAAATTGTCAGTGGTAAATTATGTTCTATTAAAAGACCCAACACACATGAAACAGAAACTCTGAGCTCCAGAACTCTCATAAGTGTTATGGGAAACACAAGACATTCTAAGGAAATCAATGTTAGCATCAGATTCATATGTTCAGCTTTTGTTGCTTCTATTTATTTATTTAATAAAGCAGACTGTCCCCTCTCCAGATTGTAATAATGTTAGATTCCAATGCCTGGTTCTCAAATCAGAACTCACGAGAACCATTTATTTTGCACACAAAGGTACTTTTCACACAAATATTTTGATATTTTATCAAACAATTGAGATACATTTCAAACTAACAGTGAACCTTGTTTTTGTTCTCTTAAAAAAAACTCAAAAGGAAAAAAATAAATTTCAATTTTATTTCCTTCCCAGACTGCCTGTTATTTCTTCCTCTGTTCAGTTTCCCCTGTAAATAGGACCTTTTGCCGATTGCTCCTCCCTATCCTCACCTACCACCAGCTCTCATTCCCAACTCATAATTCCTTTCTTCCATGTTACTTTATTTAGCTAAATAGAAGAGACCTTTATACCAAGGTGTAGATGTAGCTTATTGGAACTACAGGGTGCTGGAGCTTGGGGGCATGTACGTGTTCTAGTGTGCTTGCTGTTGTTCTTAGGCCTCTTAAAACTGGGAGGGATTGTTTTAGGGCACAAAACTGGGAGCAAGTGTCATTAAACCAACAGAGAGCAAAAAGGAGAGACCTGGTATCCAGGAGGTACCGGAGGGTGGAGGGAACTCCATTGGGAAAAGCTATCTGGGAGGGAAGAATATGCCCATCTTGCAGAAAGCAGTATAGTCTCTGTTAATAAGCAATGTGTGTTACTTTGAGCCTACTGTATTTTCTGTTATTAAATAAAATCTGCCCTAAGGAAAGGAACTAGACTCAAGCTTTTGGACTTTGTTTGACTGTCCAGACTGGTGAGTCTGGGTAGTCTATTTCTATGAACCCATGCTCAAGTTCCATTAATCTTCAAGGGCATGCAATAAAAACAAGCCATTCATGCCAATGGGAAAATGAATCCCTACCTCTGACAGCAGGGGCATTGAGAGGTACATAACATGGGCAAAATATCCAAGTTACTAGCCTATAATCTACACCAAATGGAAGGTTGTGAGTGTGACCAGATATGTGAGTTGAACCTATAAGTACTTGAGCTAATACTATGGTTGTCACGATGGCCAGGAAATCTTGAAGAAACTCAGAAGAATGGTCTGTAACTGTCCCCTTCCCCCTAACACACACACACAGACTCCCCCAATTTATTGTACCCTTTCCAAATGTCAAGGGCTAGATTCACACAGGAATTTGTGTGTGGCGATGGTGAGCATCAGCACACCTAACTTTTTGGTGCCTAGAAAATCCCTGGGATTCAGAAAGTTAGGTGCTCAGGCTTCCCATACAATAAATGGAGGTAGACTCTTCCAATTGACTTCAATGAGTTTTAGATTAAGGCCCTTAATTAGCACATTCCCTGGCTCCCTAACCACATTTCCTCTCCAGTCAGATGCCAACTTTTGGGCCTCCTGGTGGAGGATGATCTGTGGTGCCTTGCACTGTTGCATCCCCTTCTGCATAGACTTTTTCCAGTTGGGGTCCTGAGTAATCCAAAAACCAGTATAGTCTAGACCACGAATTGAAGATTTATGGTATCTCATAATTGCCATTATTGCTGTGCCCCCAGCAGTTCTTAAATGGCAACAAACTGAGCCAATCCTGACCTCAGATACAAACAAATGGATCCTACTGAATTTAGTTCAAGCTGCAAGTATGTAACTGAGGTCTAAATTTGGTCCTTTTTTTTTTTTTTAGTCACTGCATTTTGTTGGTAACAGGTGTACCTGGAGAAGGGCTTTAGTCATTCCGGCATTTTTCTGGGGAACTGGAACAGTGGTCCATTGCTTCTGGTACTATCATTTGAGTGATAGCACAGTTTCAGAAGCACATTCTGGAATTTCTTCTTTTAGAACTTGAGCCCTGACCTGGAGTACAGGAAAAATACCCTAAAACAATCATACAACAATATCTTTTCACATGGTCACAGAATATAGACCCATCTCACACAATACATCCATAGCCTTCCAGTCTGTGGATTTTGGTTCTACAAACAGAGACTCCTTTTGGATAGACAGCAAAGTCCAAACCCTTCTGGAAACCTACTGCTTGGTTAGGCTTGTTTTGAGTGGACGGGGTCAATAAATGATACTCACCTGCGTAAAGTCCTGACATTTCTGATCTCTTCAAAATGAGAATAATTTTTTCTTTCTTGCAAAGAGGTGATACGAAGTACTGCTGAGATGTAGTTGGTGGCTGTTACTGGTCTCTAATAGCTATTTGTATGAGAAATATGTGTATCTTTGGCAGACTGCTGAATATTACTGCTTAAATCTATTCCTAGGAAGCACAGTTTTCTGTAACTTAATTTCCTAAGCCTAATGAGCCTAGTAAATTTGCTCTGATGTCTTCCCAAGTTAATATGTTAAATCTAATTTATTTGGCAAAAAATTGGACAAATTTCCTCTTAATTGAATTAATCTAGAAGGAGAAAAATATGTATTATTGTGGAAACCTCTGATTTATAATGCACAGATGTGAAAGTCCTATTTTGGTTCCATTCATTTACTAGGTTTAAATAGCTGCTTTTGTTTGTTTGTTTGTTTATTTAGTCTACCTGGAAAAATAGAAAGCTGACTGATTTAATTTCCCCTTAGTATTATTTGAGAAGTTTGCTAAACTGTACACTAAGTTTTTCAGCATTTTAAGGTATATAGAACCTTTTGTTTTGTATTATTGTTTGAATATTTGTGTAGCTGTGACACATCACACTTCAGTCACCTGGCACAAATTCAGTATAATGCTGTTAATACTAATATTATGGATCTGACCACTGCCTTTAATGGGTTTTGGATTAGGCTCTTCAACTAGTTGGTTTGAGGTTCTATGGATAATAATAATTCTTAGAACTTTCATCCACAGATCTCAAAATGATTTAAAAAGAAGGATGAGACTTATTGTCCCCAGTATTCAGATGAGGAAACTGAAGCCTTGTGAGGCTTGCCCAAAAACACACATCTAGTCATGTTATAGAATAGAAACTACTTCTCTTAATTCCCAGTTGTGAATTCAATCCACTGTACCACTTCAACAGACATACAAAAGGCATGAATTGGGCCCATTTTCTGAATCATTCTCTGCTTGTAAGTGAACAGTTTAATAATTGGCGGTAGCAGGCCAGCCATTAGAGAGCAACATCACACACTCATGTTACATGCATCTTCTGCTAAGATAATGCTAGGCAGTACATTGCATCCAGCTTATGGCTGGAGGGCTATGATACGAGAAGTATTACTTTCATTGTAAAAAGTATTGCTGAGACATCATCTGGAATACTGCAGGAATACTGTGTACATTCTGGTCACTCATCTTTAAGAAAAATGAATTCAAAGTGAAACAGGTGCAGAGAAGAACTACTAGGACACTGAGGGGAATGGAGGGCCTATTTGATGAGAGGAGACTCCAAGACCTTGGCTTGTTTAGCCTACAAAAGAGAAAGAAGATAGGGGGTATGTTTTCTCTCTGTAAACACATCAGGGTGGTAAACAGTCTAGAGGCTGAAGATCTACTTAAGTTGAAAGATAATGCTGGCACAAAAACAAATGGGTATAAATAGGCCATGGTCAAATTCAGGCTGGAAATCAGAAGATTTCTAACTATCAGAGGAATGAGGTTCAGGAACAGCTTCCTAGCGGGAATTGCGAGGGCAAACAACTTAATAGTTTTAAGAGAAAACTGGACAAATTTATGAGTAGGATCATATGACAGAGTAGCATGTGATGGTGCGGGGACAAGACTCAGTAGCTCTGGGGTTCCCCTCCTGTTTATATCTTATGTTCCCATAGCTCATGCATCAGACTTCAGGCAATCATGTGCAGGGGTCAGGAAAGGATTTCTCTCTGCCCCTTCTGCCCCATACAAAATGTATTCTGAGTTTTGGGTTTTTTGGTCTCCTTCCTCTGAAGCCTTAGAGATGGTCGCAGCTGGAGAAGGGACACTGGCTGGGGTAGGCCAGTGCTCTGAGATGGCACCAAACATTCTTTATCACACATGTTTAGCTGGCTGGTTCCGGCTCACATGCTCAGCATCCAGCTGATCACCCTATGTGGAGTTGGGAAGGATTTTTTTCCCCCCAAATCAGACTGGCAGTGACGTTGGTGGGTTTTGCCTTTCTCTGCAGCATGGGGTTTTGCTGGGATTATCTGGGTATGTCTCACTTAATCAATCCCCTGACATCAAAGGGGCCTCAGGCATTGGTGTACCTTGGTTCCTCCTATACTCTTCCTGTGGCATATAATACTCTAATCTCTTGACAGCTGTAATATTTTGATCTAATTTAGGTTGTAGGGTTTAATGTGTGGGTACTGGGTGGTATTGGTCAGAGCAGATGATCTGATGGTCTCTTCTAGCCTTAAACTCTATGACTCTGCAATCTTTGACAAAAATATGTCCAGGGTTACTAGTGAGCATGATCCACCCCAGTGCATCTGGAGTCAATTATGTTCACTTCTGATCCCTGCGGTGATAATGTAGACATCCCAACATGCCTTTTGCTCAAAGAGCCATAACTGAGTGACCTACAATTTTGAAATAACCTTGCAAATTTAAATGATAGGTCTGGATTCTGTGCAAACTTGCACTTCATGCACTCCCCATTGATTTCAATGGAACAGCATAGGGAGTAAATCAGTCAAGATTTTGGCCCTTTGATATTTAGACCAGAAATAATTCTAAAATTCTTGTATTTTAAAGCTCTTATCAGCAATACCTAAGATCATTTATCAATGTACCTGGGAGTTTCCTGCTATAAATATTTCCCCTGGTTTTATATCTTTCCAGTACAACAGCAGTAATGTGAAAAATAGTCAATAAAATGCAATAGTAAGGTCAACAGTTTTAGTATTAAAATCAATTTACAGTATGTTTGCTTGAAGTGCACATAAATTCAAAAAGGCAATAAGTATAAACAGAATAGCTGATTTCTTGGATGCACTCCAATATAATTATAGCTATCCACCCATGTGACTATTTGTGAGTGTAGCTTAAAGCTATTTGCCTGCCCTGAGGTATAGTAGCAGTATTTTTATACAAGTCTGCATCTGACTGAAATGCAAAACTCAGTAAACCTGGAAAAGATGCTAACAAGCTTAAAGAAATGTCTTAGTGAAATTAAACAGCAGACTAAATATACATTTTGATCTTTGTTAGCAGAACCACCCACTTCTCAGTACAGATCTTCTTATTCTGTTTGGATTTGAAATGGAGTTATTCCTAAAGGATTTGTCACAAAATAGTGTATTTCTAATAGGCAATTATAAAAAAAATTATCATCAATCACATTTATTGCAAACATCTCATAAAACAGTAAAACATTCATGTGGCTTTGGAAGGCAAGTATGTTGCCATGTAATATACCAAGATTTGCATATAAAGAACAGCAGGCAGCAAACAAGCATATTCTTTTTTTTTCTCTCCCCCACTCCCATTTATAGAAATGCAGCTGATATAATGTATCTATTTAATTTACATCAAATATAGCTGTAACACATGAGTGATATTAATTGCCATTAGGTCCCAAAAGCAACCCATCCTTAGGTAACCAACAATTTCTTCTTCTGGTAAGGCACATTAGATAGGTCATACCTTGTCCAAACCTATCTGTCAATAACAAGGAAGCGACTTTTGTTTCAAGCTGATGCACACCTGTCAAGGATTTTCATTCTTTCTCTCTTCTCATATTAGGTTTCCCTGATTGTCAAATTCACGTAATGATTTTGTTTTCAAACTAAATTTTGTATTTTGTATTGTTTCCGTGATTGCATATGAATGAGAATAAAACATAATTTTATGGAAAGAAATACAGTTCTTTTTGTGTGCTGCCTTATGGCAGTGGACCATCCATACCTAAATCCACTAATCCTCTCTGTAATCATATGTTCACATGCTGTGCAAAAATTCAGAAATCATTTTCCAGAAAAATTATTTTTATGGCACAGAGTGTGCATAGTATGGGCTGCATGATACAAAATGACTAGTAAAATGTTAGGTTACTTGTATGTCAGAGCTGGTATCTACTGCCTTTAGCTGGGTTTTTGCACAAACCTCATGGCAAAATGAAGCAGGCAACTTAGCAGTGAAGGAAAAAATGAATGACATCATATTGAACAAATCTGTGACATTTTTTGACATTTGACTTTCAACTCTCATTTTAAAAAGATTCTGCCATCTATTTGCTTGTCAGGGCAAGATTTAATTCTTATATGCTGCAAGGAGTTCTCCATGTTAAGATATTGATATAACAAATTGCTGAATGTTTTAGAGATTGATTCTTGCTGACCAAAATGGACTTTCAGATAGGAAGTCTCCCCCCACCCCAGAAAAAACCTGCTGAGATAGAAGTCTGACTACTACACAAAATAAATATATGGTTTCTTAGTCTGCCTCTATCTAGCAATTTGCAGATGCTATCAAAAATTTCATTTTTAATGAAAATTACCTAAGGATTTGGCAGAAGAACGTTGGTTAAAATGGACTAACTAGCCACTGTCAAGCAGAGTATTTGCATACTGATTGGTTGCTACTTCTGTCAGTCTTCTTTCTGCAAAACTATGACAGGCCACACAGCAGGGAGCAAATGATCATTAATACGCTTTTCTCTGGGACACAGTAAACTGCCATTCACTTGCATACAAATAAAATACATAAAGCTTGTCAGACAAGGTGACAGAAAGAGATGCTTTTTCAAAATGGTTTTATACTGCATTGGGATGTGATCATTTAAGAGACATTTTTGTTTCCTGGAGTTTATCATCTTGACAGTACAGTCATTAGAAATAGAGCTAGAAGCTTTAAAAAGAAAGTCTTCCCCCCTATATATTTTTTAAATAGCAGTAGGTCCTGAAAACTGTTCTCTGATTTTAAGCTAAAGTTTTAGTGTATTTATTAACTGAAGGAAAACATTTACCTAAAGTCAACCACATTTGCCCATTAATGGAATGAGCAAAAGTTGAGACTGTACGTGCATATACATATACTCAGACTTACACATGCTGGTTTTTTAGATACAAGCAGTGCAAAACTCAGATTCTAAAAATTCTTTTAGTAGTTAAGCAAACATACCCAAACCAGAAAACAGCCATCTGGAGTTTTAACCGGATACTCCTTGTAAGATCTATTTACAAACCCAAAAGTTGACAATCTGTCAAAAATAAATCTTGCGTTCTACCTTACTTTTGATAAGGTCAGATATAGGTTAGGGTCTGAAGTATTTGCTTCACATAATGCTATTCTGTTCTGGGAAGTACATGATGAGGATAATTACTCATGTATGAGGGGTTTTTGCATATTCTGGTTGCAGTGTATTTAACACATCAATCAATGAATTATTAGATGATTACTTCAGTGGAGTTTTTGGTGGGAGTTTAGGGTTGCATTAACCAGTCAGTAATGAACCACACAGACTTACAATACTGAGGGTGAAACTGGGGCAGTGCCTTGTAAAAACAAATGGCAATTAATTAATTCCTTTGACATTTATTATGAGAACAATTATCCTGATACACTCTCAGTTCTTCAGTTCCCACCCTTACCTAAGACACATTCAGGATGCAGCATATGCCATTGCAGCCACATAAGTGCTCCTTTGCTGGAAAAATATGTTGAACAACCTAATATACAGTAAAAGGTCTTATATTGACCAGGGTGCCCATGTTAATGTGGTATAGCAGCATTTAAGAAAAAAGCAGTGAGACATTTATGCTTTTGCTTTTGGGATCAATATGCAGAATGTGTGGTTTTCTGTAAATGTTTCTTTTCTTTTTAGCTCCTTGCAAGATAAGGGTGAGGGCATTATCTTGTGGGAGTGGAAATTTTACCATCTTTCAGTTCATTTCAGGATATAAGCATCAGAATGTGTTTTTTACTTGTACAGAGCCACTTTCTAGCAAAGAAATTACTGTTGTATCATACTTGGGTTTCCTACCATGCTATCAGACTGCATTGTTCAGGATAAAATGGAATCTAGAATTTATGGGTTTTCCAGAAGAAACATTTTTAAATGAGAAAAAGTTTTAAAACGCTGTGGATGTGCACTTTGATTTAATGCACTGTTTAGATTGCTGCATCTTCTCAAGGCCTGCACTTTCATATAAATGTCCTTAATAGAAAGTAAGGAATTATTTGCATGATGATGATAAAAATCTATGCTGACTAGACCTTTCCAATGTCTATTTAAGTAATTAAAGATTGCTTAGAATATGGTTCTAAACTTAAATACTTAATCATTGAGCCCTAAAATTGTACCTTATACACTACAGTGAATTCCATTGAAAATCATTGAATCCCTGAATCCTTCAAAAAAGACATTACACTCTTGCAGAGTAGGTGATCTCAGGTCACCAACTGGCGTAGCTCAGCATAGCGCCATGATAGTGAATATATCTACTAGAGATGGATGGAGAACAACAATGCCATTTCCCAACAGCTTTTGGAAGTTTCAGAATTTGGCTTTAGTCCACACTGGAATGAAAAATCATTTTATGAAACTGAATTATGTTTAAATGGGTTAGCCTTTCTCTGTCTTGAACCTCAGAAATTTTACCATTGAAAACATCATCAACATTTGTGTTTCTGGTAAATGTTTTGACTTCGGCAAAAGATAATTTTTCAATGGAAAAAATGTTCAGTTGAAAATGTTTCATCCAACTCTAATAGCTACACTGGTGTATAAAAAGAAGTATCAGAACACAGATGCACAGGATGTTTCTTTGATATTTTTGATCCAGCTAAAAAGTAAGAAGCATTGGGAATTTCACAAGGCAGCTCAATACTTCCAGTCCACTTTTGCAGAACCATCCACATTTTTGGTTCCTATTTACACTTAACCTTCTCAACTTTTGAGTTCACCCCTCACTGTGTTCCCAGATTTACGTCAGTGTTTGTCATGTTGTCCTGACCCCTACATACACTCTCATTATAACGTTATATCAAATATGACAGAGCTTAAGTATAGCAGCACATCTACAAATGATATAAAGTCATTAACAACTGAAAATCAGCATTTCTGGCAATGTTGGATCATCTGTAGAAGCGCTAATGAGGAACCTGACATTTGTGTAGGCAGACAAAGGGCCAAGTAACTGTGTACTTGAAATGGCATCATGTGGGCAATTGAGGAAAAAAGAAAATGACAATTAGAATGTAAAAATCTCCTTTCCCATAGAAATGATAGATCTTTTCTCTGGAATCCTGCTTTCCCTGTGTGCACTGAATTACCACAGATGACACTGGTAAAGCTATTCATGAAGAGAAAGCATGGAACCAAAATTTAAGAAGGTGAAGAATTTTGCACTTATGTGTAATTGTTTGATTTTTTTTCTTACTGAAGAGCATTAAGAATTTGTTCCAAAGCCTATTGAAACCAACAGAAAGACTCCTGTTGATTTCAGTGAACTTTGTTTAAGGCCCTAAATAAAAAGGTCAACTGTTTCTTCAAGATATGACTTTTATTTTGGGTTATATAGGAGGACTTAAACTTAATGCAAAGCTAGGAACTGTTGATAGAGTTTGTAAGATGATGCTTTCCTTCTATTTTGCACTGTGGGTTGTTAAATACTGTGGTAGGCATTGCTTGGGCTATGCAAAATTTAGAGATAAGATCAGTATTTTTAGCATGGTAATTTCCCTTCACCTTCCTTCAATCCTATTCCTTCTGGTTTGTGCATTTACAACAAGAAAGCTAGCATAAGCAGGGTCTGAATTGACTCCCCTGTGAGCTGGTATTTGCATGAGCACATCTGCCCTGCTTAGGTGCTCAGCGTGATGGGACTGCTTTGTCCCAATGACCCCTTTGGCTGATGTTGGGTTACAAATCACTCTGATTTGGGTTACACATCACAGACACTACCGGGATGAGTAAACTGGTGCACCACCGTGAATCGGCATCAGGCAGACTCAAAGACCTTCCTCTCCACCGACAGGAATTTATAGAGTAAAGGACTATCTACACCACATCACTGACTCAATGAGGGACAATACACTACTATGGATATATCTACTACCCATTAGCCGCATCCTATGTAATCCCTGCAGTAAGTGATGTTCCTGAATTATCATTTGCTTTTTATTTTTTCAAATCAAAAACCTCGACCCCTGTATCTGGGTTACCGCAGATAATGTATTCCTCGCACTTGTTAAAACTTCTAACCAAACTCTGCTCTTGTCAATAATCTGTACACTATACCTGGATTCCCAGCAACTCTGTGAATTGTTTGTACTCTTAAACATTACCTTTAAGAAAATGTATTAAATGCAGGAGTAATGAAATGTGGTTCCCCTTATTGTATGAGCAAATGGCAGCAGAACTGTGCTTTGCCTGTTCTGATTGAAGGGTCGCTATCATCTGAATCGAACTGGCTAAGCTAGGAGCTCAGATGCCAGAGCTCTGTGAAGTTTGATAGGCTGGTGGGAGACAGGTGTTCCTGCCTGGAGGTGTGGACTCTGCCTGAGAGCCCCAGGCAGGGTTTAATCTCCCTAGGCCACCACGGTTTAAAGATCGAGCTTGTTAAGATTCCATTAGGAGTTCTGGTTTTGTTAAGTGCTCACTAGAGCTGCACTTGCCTACACTGGGACAGCGCTCCTGCTCCTGCCGAGCTTCAGCACTGAGGTTCACCTACGAAGAGCTGACGGTCACTGAGACCTGAGAATCAAGGAACTGGATGGAATCTCAAGAGACCAACCCACAGAGGTGGTAGCAGATGGTGATTGCGTGCAGCAGAGTGGCTGGCAGGGCAGCAACTGGGCAACGTGCAGAGTAGCCGGCAGAGCAATGAGTGGCCAGCAGGGCGGCTGCAGGGTGGCCAGATGGCAGAGCAAACAAAGCACCTTCTTTCCCCCTCCCCCAGCCAGGGTGGGAGGTGAACTCTGGCACTGCACATCTAGACTCTGGGTCTGCCCTGACTAAGGACAACACCTATGAGTGGCATTCTGTGAAGGGAGGGGCACATTAAAGGAACTTTTTGTTGTTGGACTCACAAACCTGACACAAAGGGAAACTGCCCCACTGGGGTGGGTGTTTTGTTCATGGTTTTATGAGTCTGAATCCTGCTTGCGGTCTTTTTCCAAGTCAATGCTGGGTTACTTCTCCCCTTTTTATTAAAAGTCTCTCTTTTACACTTAGTCTCTGCACTTGTGAGAGGGGAAGTATTGCCTCTAGAGGCGCCCAAGGGGTGGTGTGTAATTGTCCCAGGTTACTGGGTGAGGGCTCGAGCCGATTTTGTGTTGTATTGTTGAAAGGAACCCGTAGATATTGAACCTGGCCCTTGGTGCTGCCGACTCTGACTGGCAGAAGGGTTACATTAGAATGATTAGATGGCAATCGCATTGCAAAATCCCACAAAAAATACGGCTGTTAATGAGAAGTGTGCATCTAACCCCCTGCTTACTGTAATGACAATTCGCCCCTATGACACTGTCAAATATAAAAAATAAATAAACCAGATAGCTGAATAATAAGTAACTTCACTCGACACACACATTTTTGAGTCTTAAGAACAAAATGGGCCAAAACCTCAGCAAGAGTAAATTAGTATGTTTCCATTGATTTCAGTGCAGCAGTTCCATTGATTCACACCAGTTGAGGATTTAGCCCAAAGTAACTTAACCTGTAAGGCATGCAAAGATTGTTACAAATTCTGTTGAAGCATTGACACAAATGTGCATTGGGTTTTAAGAGGTTAAAAATGAAGCAGTGGGGAAAACAAAACAAAATAATTTAAACCACTGCTTGAAAGTCCTTAGCTGCAACCACTGTCCAAAGAAAAAAAGTTGCATATGTTTCAATAATCTGCTGAGCAATACAGTCCATTGTATTCTGAGAAAGAGGAAAATTTCTCATGAGAATGTTTGAAATGTCACTGGAGTGCAGTTTAGATCAGGGTGCAGGTGGCTCTACAAAGCGTTTGCTGAAAAGATGTGTGTTTATACAGTTGCTGTTGCAAGATGGTATTGATTGGTTAGGCAACTAATAAAACAAGCAATCTCACTTTCATCTTTGTGGTTTCTGTTCTTTCAGAAGATGGAAAAGTGGTTTTAATTATTCACTCATGAACTTTAGTTATTTTTAATATCTCTTTCCTTACTCTCCTCCACCCACTTTTGTTCTAACCAAATCAGCTTCCCTCTTGTAGTCATGATACAAAACCAGGGTGGGAGAGTGAGTTTCTATGAAGATAAAAGTTGAAGCTATTCAATGGGCCATGACTGATCAGCAGAAGCCAGGGTGCTCTGAAATCTCTCTCCTGGGAGACTGAATATCAAGTTTGTGACAGCAGAGTTCTTATTAACCTGAACCAGTGTTTTCATGCATTACCATGATATGTGATCCAATGTGTGTTCATACTTTTTTGCAGTCATTTTTGTCTTTTTCTTCCAGAGCACTTGGTATGTTTGCATAACATAGTAATAAAGCCTCAGCCAGTGTGTGTGATCTTGGCTCAAAAAGAAGCATTACTTGGCCTCGGTCATGATATTTGTGAAAAATAATATATAAGCACAGCAGCAAATGTATTTTTGAAGGGTGAGATATATTAATCTTGCAATGAAGATCCAGGACTAGGTCTATGACTAAAACTTACTAGAATATAGAATATTAGAGTTGGAAGGGACCTCAGGAGGTCATCTAGTCCAATCCCCTGCTCAAATCAGAGAGAGGGAGACTAACAAATTCACTTTGACTAATGAAAAAGTTACCCACAAGTGGCAGAAACACCAAACACTCACATTTGGCTTGCAATATTTTCTCCTTATGCCATTTGCCAGAGTATCTCAGAAAGATTTACAAAGAGAGAGAATATTAACCTAGAGAAACTGAGGTATAGTTTAAGGCCAAAATGCTCCAACATGTGTCTAAAGCTATGCATGTAGACTGGAGTACATCAGTCTCCCACTCCTATTTAAGTCACTAAATAAAAGTTGCTTGATCTTCAGATGTGCTGATCACCCATATGTCAGTGGGAGTTCAGCACCTCTTTGAAAACTAACCACTTGTTTAGATGCTTAAATATGGAATGAGGTGCATACACTCATGCACCCAAGTTGGAAAATGTTGGCCTAAGGGATTTACCCAAGGTCACATTGCATGTTAGTTGCTGTATCTGCTAAGTAACCCAGGAACAGGGTGACTAAATAGCAAGTGTGAAAAATCAGGACCGGGAGTGTTGCGGGGGGGAGAGTAATAGGCACCTATATAAGAGAAAGCCCTGGATATCGGGACTGTCCCTATAAAATCAGGACATCTGGTCACCCTGCTCAGGAATATTAACTTCCATACCCAGCTACTGTAGACAAAACATCATTTCCATAGGGGAACACAGAATACAGAAACATGAACAGGAGAAGAGACAAGAAAATATAAATAACAGGTTATCAGCTGGTTTAAATCAACATAGCTCCACTGCCAGCGCAACATTCAGATCTAGCTCTGACTGCAGATTCCAGACCCCATGCCCCCACCCATCCACACATCTAGGGGTGAGAATCTAAGGTTTGGGCTCAGACATTTCTCAGTTGTAGAGATTGGATATTTCACAACAGCTCCCAGGCTGTGATGGAGGTTCTGAAATGCACTGACTATGCTAGGAAGCTAAATTGAACAAATTAAAACAGATGATTTAGAAGACAAGACTGGGAGGAACACAAATAAGGGGAAAGGATGGTTGCTCACAGGAAAATGAGAATTTGCCTGCAGCAGAAGGGAACATTTTTGCCAATGGGCAGTTTAACTTGATGGAGTCCAGCAGGCATGAGGAATTATGAGGCTGCTAGATGCTGAGCACACCATGCTCGGAATGGGGGGGATTCAAGGGTTGGTATAGGTAGTTATACCATAACTCTTGGATGGGAAAACATAAAGGGGTTGAAACGGCTAAAATGGCAGGTGGATGGAGTGCAAAAATAAATCAGAGCAGACCCTGATGTTTTCTCTTAATTCAAGCCTGATTCACACACAGTAGATGTTAAAATGGGGTTTCGGAGCTGATCCTAAATAAGAATAAAAATAGGCATGAAGAGGGGAAGGGGGTTGTTTTCATCTTAAAATAATTCCTCAAGCTGTGTAAAAGGATTTTAGAGAGAGAAGGTGGATGAGGTAATATCTTTTGTTGGACCAACTTCTGTTGTTAAGATAGACAAGCTTTTGAGCTTATACAGAGCTTTTCTTCAGGTCACCAACAGAAATTGGTCTAATAAAAGATATTTCCTCATCCACCTTGTCTCTCAAAAAGACTTAAGAAATTTGAAAGAATCTTGATTAAGTAAAAAAATCCAGGTGACCACAAAACTACCACGAGAATTAGTGTTCTAGATTGGAAGAATATTGGTATTGACTGATGGCTACAGTATTTAATTAACTATGTCCTTTCAAAGGGGTGAGTTGGACACATCATTGCACACACTGACACAAAACACCTGTGAACATCCATATGTCAAAGTAGGGCTTCAGTCGACTGACTAAAACTAATGGAAGGAATCCTAATGACTTCATTGGAATAGGCCCTTAGTGCATAAGAAAATTGTGTGACTGGTTACTTTAATAGAGTAATTGCTACAAATTAATATTTAACAGGAAGATAGAGTGTCTTTCTGCTAAAATCTCTCTAAATGTACTGTTTTTAAAGTTTGTTATTTAAAGTGCCCCCCCCAAATGTTTGCAGATATCTGTAGTGTGGAACCTCCTCACTCCACTTGGCAGTAGCAGTGCTGTAATGCCCTCGCTTTCCCTGAGCCCTGACTAGTTGCAGGCTAGACACAAAGGGGGAGGAGCTGACCTCTCCATTTCCCCTCTGAGCCCTCTCTGGCTATATAGCTGGCAGGAAATCCCACTCTTCCAGATACCTGCTCTTTTCTGGTTGGAGAAGAGGAATGCCACTTGGGGGGAAAGATCATAGCCTGGGTAGGGATGCTGGAACAATTTTTATAGTGGGAGTGCTGAAAGCCAGGGAACCAAACTGTAAACCCTGGATATAATGGAATCCACTTCAAGCCAAGGGGTGCAGCAGCACCCGTAGTTCCATCACTTATGAGCCTGGGAATATGCTGCTGCTGGAACACACACAGCAGCTCCAGAGTGAGCATTCAGGGACTGTGCACTCAGGTTAGTCCCTCATCTCGGCCTCCATCTCATGTAAGAATTGGCTATTTCACAAAGGGTGCCTTAATATGTTTTAATATGGGACCACGGGACCACAGCTGAAGAGGCAGTTGAGATTGTTATTGATGGAGTCAGAGCTTCATTGTTAAACATCTTGATTTTTTTTGTTATGCTCCTGCTAATTATTTTCAGTTGCCTCAGGGTACTGTCCATACTGATGAAGGTGCTGGTATAGGTTTGTGCATTAGAATGATTTCTGGGTGAGTTCCTTTCTCCCTCAAGAGTTTGGAATAATTTAGGAAAGCAGGGAGGGAGCCCAACCACAGAAGAAGCAAGTAACTTTTCTTCCCACATAGGAAAATTAAAGGCTTTTTATAAAATCATAGAATCGTAAGAGTGAAAGGTATCTCGAAAGGTCATCTAGTCCAGTCCCCTGCACATATGGAAGGAATAAGTAATATCTAGACCATCCCTGACAGGTGTTTGTCTAATCTGCTCTTAAAAATCTCAATGTTGGAGATTCCACAACCTCCCTAAACAATTTATTCCAGTGCTTAACTACCTTGACAGTTAGGAAGTTTTTCCTAATGTCCAACCTAAACTGTCCTTGCTGCAATTTAAGTCCATTTACGCAATTTAAGCTTCTTGTTCTATCCTCAGAGGTTAAGAAGAACATTTTTTCTCCCCCCTGCTTGTAACAACCTTTTATGTATTTGAAAACTGTTATCATGTCCCCTCTCAGTCTTCTCTTCTCCAGACTAAACAAACCCAATTTTTTCAATCTTTCCTCAGAGGTCATGTTTTCTAGACCTTTAATCATTTTTGTTGCTCTTCTCGGGATTTTCTCCAATTTGGTCACATCTTTCCTGACATGAGATGCCCAGAAGTGGACACAATACTCCAGCTGAGGCCTCATCAGCATGAAGTACAGCAGAATAATTACTTCTCGTGTCTTGCTTATAACACTTCTGCTAATACATCCCAGAATTATGTTTGGGGTTTTTTTGTAACGGTGTTACACTGTTGACTTATATTTAGCTTGTGATCCACTATGACCCCCAGATCTCTTTCTGCAGTACTCTTCCCTAGGGGTCATTTCCTATTTTGTATGTGTGCAACTGATTGTTCCTGCCTAAGTGGAGGATTTTGCATTTGTCCTTATTGAATTTCATCCTATTTACTTCAGACCATTTCTCCAGTTTGTCCAGATCATTTTGAATTTTAATCCTATCCCCCAAAGCACTTGCAACCCCTTCCAACTTGGTAGCATCTGCAAATTTTATAAGTGTACTCTTTATGGCATTATCTAAATAATCTATGAAGATATTGAACAGAACAGGACCCAGAACTGACCCTCCAGGACCCCACTTGATGTGCCCTCTCAGCTTGACTGTGAACCACTGATTACTCTCTGGGAACGTTTTCCCCAACCATTTATGCACCCACCTTATAGTAGCTCCATCTAGGTTGTATTTTCCTTGTTTGTTTAAGAGACGGTCATGCGAGACAGTATCAAAAGCCTTACTAAAGTCACGATATATGAAATCTAGTGCTTTCCCCCATCCATAAAGCTTGTTACCCTGTCAAAGAAAGCTATCAGGTTGGTTTGACATGATTTGTT
Source organism: Mesoclemmys tuberculata (assembly GCA_007922155.1). Taxonomy (NCBI): domain Eukaryota; kingdom Metazoa; phylum Chordata; order Testudines; family Chelidae; genus Mesoclemmys; species Mesoclemmys tuberculata. The sequence continues at coordinate 26,352,456 of ML675649.1, forward strand.
CTTGATAAATCCATGCTGACTGTTACTAATCACCTTATTATGTTCTAGGTGTTTGCAAATTGATTGCTTAATTATTTGCTCCACTACCTTTCCAAGATGTCTGCTCTGTAATTCCCTGGGTTGTCCTTATTTCCCCTTTTATAGATTGGCACTATATATGCCCTTTTCCAGTCCCCTGGAATCCCTATGATATTTAACATTTTTATCAATGACCTGGAAGAAAACATAAAATCATCACTGAGAAAATCTGCAGATGACAGAAAAATTGGGGAAGTGGCAAATAATGAAGAGGACAGGTCAGGGCAATCACTTGGTAAACTGAGCACAAGCAAACAATATGTATTTTAATACAGCTAAATGTAAATGTTTACATCTTGGCACATGGAATGTAAGCCTTGCTTACAGGATGGGAGGCTGTGATGGAGCGTACAAACACCACATTAGCTAACAAGGGGTTAAAGGAACTGCTCTAAGCTCAGCCAGCTGTGCCTTGCCACACCTTCAAGGCCTGCACATGCTGGAGGTGGGGCTTAAAAGGGAAACAGAACCACTCACTTGCAGGTAGCCCAGGCAAGAGAACAGACTTTCAGCCTTCAGCTTCTGGGGAAAAGGCTGAATGAAGGCAGGAGCTTCCCAGAGTGAAGTTGGTCCCATAAAAGATATTACCTCATCCATCTTGTCTCTAATATCCTGGGACCAACATGGCTACTACACCACCATAAACAGGTAGAGTAACAGGAAAGCATGAGAAAGGCTTCTTTTTTGATCTGTTATGTCTTTAACACTTGTATATTAGTCACAAAATTAAAATAAATGTCCTATCTGTACCAGGAAACCATCTATATAACATGAGTTGGCAGTCTTGGTCAATATGCCAGCTCATTAGTGGAAAGGTGCCAACATCACAAACACCCCAGTTATAATCACCAGTTTCATGGACCGTCTCATCCAAAAAGCCAAGTTGTGAATGGGCACAGAGATTAAACAAGTCACTCATTCTTAGTTGTGAGAGGGACTAAAGCATACTGGTGAGATAGAAATGAGAACCATTCACAGTTGTTAATTTGCTGGAATAGATCTAAAGAAAGATCCCTTCCTTGAACAGTTGCCATGATATAGTACTGGAGGATACTTTGAAAAATATATTTTATTAATGAGCAAATGCAGGGCCTGGGTAAGTTTGAGAACCCTGACTACCTTCCCACCTCTGTAAAAGAAAAGAGATTCCAGGGAGAGTCTAAAGCAAGGGAGCTTCTAGGTGGAGAGGAAGCTGAGGAGATTTATCCCTGTTGCTGAAATAGCCTTACAGTCATTACTAGACATCACATCTGAGACTAGTATCAGGTGTGTTATATGATGAGAGCACTTAGAAAGTGTTTTCTGACTAAAAAAGAATGGTAGCATGTGAAGCCAAGTGCTGGAAGGTGAGAGAGGAATGCAGACTGGGAGAGGGAAGGAAAGGAAAGGTAATATGCAAATTGCTATGAAGGACTGTGGTGAGCAAGCTTCTTTGCATCAAAATGGTGAAGGGTGCACTTAGGATACACAAGAAAATCTGTTAGCTTTTTTTTCTGCTGCAGTCCTGCCTTTGGTCTCCTCTCTCCAATCAGATAGATTTTATTTTAAATGTCAGCAAAGAAAACTCTTTGAAAAGTTGAGTTCAGCTTCAGAAGGAAAAAAAGCAAACAAATATAAAACTTGAAAAGGCGTGTCCTTTCCAGGCTGTGTGATGTGATTTGAGTACACACGACTGCTTGTTGGTGATAGGTGGACTACGGTGAAAGCTGTTCAAGTGTAGTCTTGTTTTACAAGCCCCATTTTACGGCTGCTCCCTCACACACTCTACTTTCATCTGAATGATGCATCTTTCTGTGACCAGGACACATTCCCTTTATGTTGTACTCAAACTCATGTTTTGTTTTATCTCTGGTCAGTTGCCCAGAGGTGATCATTTGCATACTGGAGACACATGTTGAGCTGATTGCAGGAGTGATCCACATCCCCCAATAAATAGACAGGAAAGCCATGTAAATGATTGATACTGTTTATAAGGAATTGGGCTAAACATGATGATCTGTCAAGTGCATCTTCCAAAATTCATTAAATTAATGTAATATGCAGCGGAGCGAATGAAACCTATGATTACTACAATTTAAATGGAAGGTTTCTCTTTTTGTGTAACGCAAGTGAATACTGTGAGAATAGGAAGCAAACCTCATAATGTCACCCAGTTACAAAAATGACGAAGTCTTCCAACACTTTCTAATGGCATATGAATTAATAGGTGTTGTTACAGCTAGAATCTGTTGTTGAGAATTCTTGTAGCACATAGAATGCATTAACACAGTTTAAATATTGCCATAACGCCAGTACACAGATATAGTACAGTAAGTTATAAGTAAGTACAGTAAGTTATAATGAAACAATGCATTACAAGAACTTAAGGAAAGTGGGAACACATGCATCAGTGAATGCAAATACAAAAAAGCAAATGCAACTACTGGTGCTTGACTCCATGGACAGCACTAGGACAGTAGAGTCGTGAGTGAGGTTGACCTGGGGTTAAGGCTATATTCTCTTTTGTATTTAATGCTTATTAACATCAGTGTGACTGGTAACTGAAGACAGAGAATTTATTGTAAGGCACCACAAAAAGCATGTGAGATATCATTTCTGAAGCCATAATGACCAATAGTTTCTATCCTTGTGGTTCATTTGTATACCCTATGAGGTGAAAGGATATATTATGACGTGCCCTTCTTATTAACCTGTATTTTAGAAGTGATATAACTGGGATAAAGAATTTTCCATTTTATCTCTGTCTTTATATTAATTTATCTCTACCAATAGGTGTTTTGCACACTCAATGATATCTCAGACCATTACATTTTAAAGGACATTAATATTGCTGTCCTCCAATTTTTCATGTGATATGCAATCAAAGGGTAAGGAAATTTTCCAGAATTCAGTTCAGCAAAGCCAGTTCTAAGAACTTCATTTGAGTCCCAGAGCCATCTATAACTTACCCTGTGACATCTTTAATAATGACTACTATATGTCCTTTAAAATTGGCACTCAGCAGTAGACAAGTCCAGTATAAAATAACAGGCCCCAAAATTAAAAGAGGGACCGAGGAAATGGTAGTTGCTTAAAATGCATGCGATTATGTGGGATGCCAAGAGGCCACCCCCCACTGTTTCTCATTCCAGTGAATGGGAAACTCATGGATAAATTACCACCCGCAGTGTATGATAGCGGACATTGTAAGCAGCTGTCACTGTAATGCTGTAATTATGCAAGTATTCGTCCAATATTATACAATTAGATGGCTCCATCTCTTTCTTTCCCTTGATAATGTTTTTGTAGGTGTCAAGAGCACTGAACTATCTACTTGTTCTATCATTTATGTCTTAGTGGAACACAACCAGCACTTTACTGGATGCTACCACTGCTGGCACTCTATCTATGCCATAGGCGGTCTCCTGATCTGTTTTCAATGCCATATTCCTTTTTAATTAGTGATTTCTGAGATCCCACCTTATGGTAAGATGCATTTTCTTGCTAAGAACTGTTCTATTGTTAATGCAGGAAATGGAGGCTAGAAGAAAGATGCAGCCGCCTTCTTTACTAGAAATTCCAATCCAATATACATAATCTAAAATAAAATCTGGATTAAGTTTGCTTTTGGCACAGTAACATAGATCAAGCAACATTACTAATGTAATCTCTCTCCTGTTCTTGGAGCCCCTCTAGCTGTGATGGAATGTTGTTCTAGGGAGTAGGAATGTAGGAGTAAAGATTATATTATCTGTTTATTTTTAAATAAATCTGTTGTTTAGTCTGAATTTAAATGAATGTATTCCAAAAACTCATTTGCTAATAAAAGATTAGTTTGAAAGATAACAAACAGGTGGTGTGTGGGATTCTGCCAGAACTGAAAGAGGTGGCAAAGTCATTTGGGTCTCTCTCTCTGGTCCCGTATGGTCTCAGGACTGGAGGATCAGGATGATGAAGGCCCAAGGTTCCAGGAAATAGATGGGATTGCAGCCATAATGGTGATTGTTGATACTGGATGCTTAGTGATTAGTGTGAATGCCAGTGAGACACGAAACTCCCGATTTGCAGATTAATAAGATTTAATGTGCAAGGTTTTTAATACTAATTGAATACAAAGCCTAAAATTAACTACAATATATTATACTTACTAAACCCGGAGGGCTAAGCAGTTACTCTCGAATAGGAATGGCTTTTTTTAGGGGCCCTACCAGGGAGTTAGTGGCCTTTGGTTTGACCAGCAGTATCTTTTCAGGAGTTAAGTGTTGATGGAGCACACCCCTTTGTTTAAATGGTAATTTTTTATACCCTTTTATGAACAACTTTTAACTAATTACCTTATTTATTATTATATATGCTAATTATATATATTGGGTTTTTACCCTTGACTACATTTCATTTTTACCATGATAATTGAGGTTCTTAAAACAATATTTGGTGATAGGAGGGGTGGTGTAAAAATATGCCTGTTGGCTGTGAAAAAGTGTACCCCCAAATGTTTAAGGATAACTTCTTGTTTCCACTGTTATTTATGTGCAGCTGCAAGCGTACACGTTTATTTTGTCTTATGTGCCACGGTATGCAGAAACTGAGACATTTGCAAGGTTACTTAGTCATTCTATTTATCTTTGCCGACTGGAAGATGTCATGCTACAGGGGTCAGAATAGCCAAGCAAGCAACTAAAGCTATTCTAGGCTTGTAAAACAGTGGTTCGGCAACTCAGTGATGCTTACTCCAATAACCAATTTTTCCCAAAAAGTCTTTCTTTAAGGACCCTTAAAGGGAATAGCCTGTCATCTCATTATTTTGTCCACTAATTAGGCCTAGTTTCTGTCACACCAATTTTGGAACACTGATTTCTGATTCCTTGCTTTTCTTGTTTACCATGCTTATTTTTCCCATATTCCTTAAGTTATATCAATAGGCCTTTTTGTTTGGATTAATTCAGTTTTTCTGTGTCCCATTCTTACCTTTTTCCCATCAACACTTGTTAGAGGCTATTGTGACCTTTTTGTAAGCTTTCACTTGCTTTTTACATTTGAGCTCACAATTAGTGTAAATTTGTGGACCCAGTTATCACAACAACTCTTACTTTCTCTTCTCCCTCAAGCTGGGGGCCTGATTCAGCAGAAATACAGTACATTTGGGAGTTAAGCTTGCCATTTGAAAGGGTGACTGATCCTAATACAATGACTTACTCTTGACTTTTTGTTTCCAGTGGGATTGAAGCCACAGGCTGCCCTCAGGGGAGATGAGAGCTCTTTATGCTGTATAATAAGTTGATATCAGATCACTCAGTGCAGCTCATCTAGATCTAAAGTCTAACTTCATCCAAAGTTGCGTAGTGACCTAGTTCAGACTAAAACTCTTAGGTAGCTATTGATAGTGACTTTAACCTCATGTCATGTAATTTAATGAACTCCTTACTATGCAATCCCCAGACAGATTGGTGTCAAAGGTTGCCATACATTAAACATCAAGAAAATCCTAGGTTGTAGTAAAAAACACATAAGGCAATATTCCTTTATCCTACTACAAGAGCTCTTCTAGTGGTGACAAAGTAACTTGAATTTAAATGTAAATGAAATACTGCATAATTACCTGAAACAGGTGCCTCTTGAATAAAGATGAGGCGTTTGGGTTTTAGGCAGAATCCTGACATTAAACACTCATGTTTTGATCCTGCAAGTCCCCCACTAAACCAACTAAAAACTGGGGATCACCAGGACCAAATGCTGAACAAGAGGGATAGTGAAATTTTCTCGGAAGGAATAGGATGATCTCATAGATAGCAATACAAATTATCTGTAAAATCTACTGGACGTGGGCCTCTTCTATATTTTGAACCTGGTGGAGAATCAGTTTCTCAGGACGAGGATCTGTTTTGTTTTTCCAAGGGATCCTGATTTTCAAAGGATCAACTAATATTTCCTTTTAAACAGATGTTGAGAATATCATATTTGATATGATATGATATTCTTTGCCTATGTTACTAATGAGTATCTAGATTATTAAAACGAAATTTCTCAAATCTATGCACCAGCCCAGAGCTGGGAGAACAATTTTCAATCAATATTTTATTTGGCAAGTTTTTCTCTTTTTGAATTTTCCAGGCTATAATTTGAATTTAACTTGACTGTCAAACTCCCATTAACCCCACTGCTCAGTAGGTTCCACATCCCATCTAGCAACCTGCTGCAGAGGAAGACAGTATAGCACGAATTCCAAAAACATCATTATTGCTCCGTACTCAGATGTAAGATCCACTTTGTAGTGATACAGGTTACCCACATGGGGTGTAATACAACGCCTGTTGAAGTCAGTAGTGTGATCAATGCTGTCTTCAGTGGGCTTTGGATCAGACCCATAGTGTCAGTCCATCCTTCTATTCAAACACAGCACATGCTAGACTGACTTTCATATGGAACTGCTGGAGATGTGGTGGCAAAGCAAACATATTTTGGCTACCTGTGGAATTCCCCTCCTACCTCCCTAACATGCAGTGTCCTAACATGCAGCTGCAGGGCATTCCCTTTGAATTCTGTGGTCAGTGCATCCCTGCCCTCTCCCCATCCCCATTGCCTCCCCAAGAGAGTAGCGAGGGCATATCCTCAGTTCTACACTGACCACAAGGTCTGCAATTGTTGCTAATCCTTATCTGTGCCATGGGTACGATGAGGAGGAGGTCCCTTCTGCACATCCCAACACACCAGTAAGGGCCAGGCACAAGTTGTCCATGTCATAATATTGACAAGCCTATAAGCTAGTCCAGATAATGGCCTAATCACCTGTAAGCGTCCATGTTTGAAAAGTAAAAGGAACGGGTTTTTTTATTTGTTTGTTTTTTGTGGAACTAGTTTATTTAACCATCAGTGTTATTTCTCATCTTCCCAAAATAACAATGAGGAAATAGACTTATTTCCATTTTTGTAATAAACTGACACTAAATAGATGGCAAAAAATTTACTTTCAGTGTCTGTCACTTAAAATAATTTTGCAACAGACACGACCTTGGCTATGCATGACACCTTTGTAATTTCTTTCCATGGATGTTCCTATTCTATATATCACATACACTATCTGCATAGGATCCTTTAGATACAGTATATATTCTGAAATGGATTATTAATTTTTATTTATATACACTTTAAATAATGAGTACCACCAATCTGGTACTCTAGATGCTGCCCTTAGCTGAATTAAAAATTAAATCAATAAATAGAATTATAATATACCAAATGGATGTCTTCCTGAATCTATTTATTGAGTTTATATTTTTTAAATGATTTTCTAGATCATAATGAGTTGGATACTATGAAAAAGCTATATTCTCTCTTGTAATAAAATATGATGGATTAGAAGAGAAAACCATGGCAACATAATGCCCCCTATGGTTTATTAGGGGTTATATACGGTAATAGTAAAAGGAATGCTTGTGTGATATTTTCTTTGACCTGATTTGGGATTACATTTGGTGTTTCTCAGCACAGACAGTGAACAGGAAAAATCTAGCTGGCTTCACTTAATAAAATGGATATTGTTGCTTGAGAGGCAAACATAACCACACTCTTTTTCTGCCCTCAAAGACTTTGAAAAAAGTCCTAAAAGGGAAATCTAATCTGTTTGTTGTCCGAGATCACTGGAAGGATTTTAGTAAATAAAATATGCAAATACATTTAAATAACAGACAGACTACTATCTTTTAAATAGGAAATCAGTACTCAAGGAAGACATGCTAGCCCATCCTAAAGGGACTGGAGCATCTGTAATTGACTGAATGGCCACTTGATGGCAATGTTCTACCACACAAATACAAATACAGCAGCATTTGACAGTAGAAACGATGAAACTTAAAGAAAACAGTGCACGTGTCAACAGTATCCAGCTTAACAAGATCCTGATTTATCTGCAATATTGCTGTTCTGTGACTTATTTCATTAAGCTTTCTGTGTCTAGGTTATTCCTGTGTAAATCACCAATTTAACACTCTCCTAGGAACTCCTGTTGAACAAACTTTTGTTGAACAAAGTAACCCTTAAAGAGGCAGAAATGGATGTATTTTGCTAATAAATCTGTGTGCTCAGATGGTGAGGATACAATATTTATCTTTCTAAAGAACTATGTAATAGTCATATACTATTTTAGTGGAAAATTTCCTTTAATTTTCCATTGATTTTTAAACCAAAGTTTATTCTTTTATCTTTAACCCCACATCCCAATTTCAGATAAGAACATAAGTACGGCCATACTGGGTCAGACCAATGGTCCATCTGGCCCACTATCCTGTCTTCTGACAGTGGCCAGTGCCAGGTGCTTCAGAGGGAATGAACAGAACAGGACAATTATCAAGTGATCCATCCCATGTTGTCCACTTGCCACTTCTGGCAATGAGACTAGGGATACCCAGAGCATGGGGTTCCATCCCTGAACATCTTGGGTAATAGCCATTGATGGACTAACCTCCATGCACTTATCTAATTTTTTTTTAACCCCATGATAGTTTTGGACTTCAGAACAAACCCTGGCAACAAGTTCCACAGGTTGACTGTGCATTGTGTGAAGAAGTACTTCTTTTAGTTAAATCTGCTGCCTCTGAACTTCATTGGGTGCCCCTAGTTCTTGTTATTTGACCCTTCATATAACACATTTCCTTATTCACTTTCTTTACACCATTCATGATTTTATTGACTTCTATCATATCCTCCCTTAGTTATCTCTTTTCCAGGAAGAAAAGTCCCAGTCTTTTTAATCTCTCCTCATATGGAAGCTGTTTCATACCTTTAATCATTTTTGTTGTTCTCTTCTGGGCCTCTTCCAATTCTAATATACCTTTTTTGAGACAACCAGAACTACACACAGTATTCAAGGTGTTGATGTAGCATGACCTTATGTAGTGGCATTATGATATTTATTGTTTTACAATCTATCCCTTTCCTAATGGTTCCTAACATTCTGTTGGCTTTTTTGACTGCCGCTGTGGATGTTTTCAGAGAACTATCCAAATTGACACCAAGATCTTTCTTGAATGGTAAAAGCTAATTTAGATCCCATCATTTTGTATGTATAGCTGGGATTATGTTGTCCAATGTGCATTATTTTTTATTATCATCAATGAATTTCATCTGCCATTTTGTTGCCCAGTCACCCAGTTTTGTTAGATCCCTTTGTAACTCCTCTCAATCTGCTTTGGATTTAACTATATTGAGTAAATTTATATTGTTTGCAGATTTTGCCACCACACTGTTTGCCTCTTTTTCCAGATCATTTGTGAATATATTGAACCTTTCCTCTTATCCCATGACTGCTTACTTTGCTTGAGAGCCTTTGGTGAGGGACCTTGTCAAAGGCTTTCTGAAAGTCCAAGCACATTATATCCACTGGATCACCCTTGTCTACATGTCTGTTGACCCTTTCAAAGAATTCTAATAGATTGGTGAGGCATGATTTCCCTTTCTAAAAGCTGTGTTGATTCTTCCCCAGTATATCATGTTCATATGTGTCTGATAATTCTGTTTTTTACTATAGTGTCAACCAATTTGCCTAGTACTGAAGTACCAGGAAAGGAAACTGAAAATATTATTATGCTGAAGTTATAAAACCATATTAACAATATCATTTTTCAGGTTGCAGCCTCTTATCTTGTTGCACTTAGTGGCCTACAGTTTTTGTTGATCTCATGCTTTAGATAAAAATGGAATTAATATAGACTTATTATACACTGAAAGATGAAGCCAGCCAGTTAATTTATAGTACTATTTTCAAAATATTGTGATTTTTAAAATACTGATAAATTGGCTGGTGTAGTTTGAAAAATATATAACCACAAGTACATTTGAATAACAATGAAGGCGACACAATAAGGATTATAGACCCTAAGAACTGGAAAAGAAATCCAGAAGTAGGTCTAAAATGTTGGGATCTGAATGGCACCCACCTGTGAGCATTGGGAGTGGGCAGGGCAGAGACACTGTGAGGTTTGCCTAATTGAACCAGATCCTCAACTTGTGTAAACTGTTGTAGATCTAGTGAAGTAAATAGCTGGTGTAAACTGAGGGGTCTCTAAGGATGTGGCCCACTGAGTATCCTTCAGATCTTCCCAACAAATGGAGGGTTAGAGGGTGCACGCTCCAAAACCCCAGTGAAAGGATCCCTCGGTACCATCGAGGGACAGCCGGTCTAACCTGCCCTTCTGTCTTTACTCGGAGCATAGGAACCAAGCACCACACACCTGCACAATACCTGGGGCTGTTAGCCTAAATTAGTGCTGCTTGAAATAGTGGCTACTGGATATCTCTTGGGAATTGCACTGCCTTTGATAGGTAGAATGCCACTGAGGGCCACTCCTCTTCCTTCCACCCTCTAGAAACACTAAGGAAACTGACCTCCATGGAGACCCGGCAGAGGCCCTGATGGCTGCAGAGCTGTCTGCGCCTGTGTTTAACAGCTGGCAGAGGGGAATCCAGCTGCGGAGTGTCCATCCCACTCATGAAGGTGGAGTGAGAAATTTTCCAAATGCATGAGAGGGGGGGAAATCTTTCCCTCATGGGAGGCTAGAGGCTGTAGCCTGAAAACTATTTACATTAATATGGTTTTATAGCCTCAATGTAATATTTCAATTTCCTTTGAACTACTTTAGGGATCACGTTTATGAAAAATAAAGAGCAGGGAGCAGGTATTCTTAATTGGTAGCACATTCATGATTACATGACATTCCTTCTTGTTATAGCTCCTTTCAAATATTAAAAAGTAGTTCTGATAACTACCACATTCCCATAGTAGTAATAGCAAATATTGCACCAATGGAGATATCACAATTTTGAAATGTACAAAGAGCGATACTTTCTATGAATATAGAAATTGGATGATTATCATCTGAACAGGTTGTTAACATTCCAGACTAGACTCATAACAAATAGGAATGTATAAACCATAAAACCCTTTACAGCAATCTTGTCTCAGTCTTCTGTGGATCACTAGGGCTTTGTATTTTTAAAAGTCTTTGAAATACCAGCCAAGCCTACAGCTGAACAGCAAGGATGAAATTAACTCTGTGGAGTGGCCCAAGATAAGACTTAAATAGTGCAAGCCCTGGTGCAAAGCACTATCTTCTATGCCCTGGTGAATCTCACCTTAGTAGAATAAAGAGTGGGATTGTCAAAAGCCCTCAGTGTTCTCCAAACTATGCTCTTGCTGAAGTCAATTTTCTATAGATATTGCAGTGTAGTTTTTAACGGAAGCAACTCTGATTACCTGCAAAATTTTGCACTGGGCATCAGTGTGAAATTCTACACATTGCATGACAGTAACTGGGAAGAGAACATACGTCACCATAGCAGCTTCTACTTACTGTAAATTCTAACATTTCTAAAGTGTACGTGTATTCTAAATGGATATCAGCAGATTAGCTCCTCACTGATACCACTCACTGATTCATTAAACATCATTACAGGACAGTTAAAAAAGCAGCTGCTAATGGATTTTACTGGTGAAATCAGAGGCAATAGAAGAACCATTCAACAATGAGGGGCTTTTTGGAGCGACTGACTCCATAGCCACTTTCATGTCATAAAACTTGGTTCCATTGTAGTGCAGAAACGCAGGAGTGATGTGTGTTGACTAGAGGCATGACCTGTGGATCTGTAACCATATTCTTTGCCCCATGAACGTGAGGAAGTAGCAAATGCACATTAACTACTGCAGGTTATAGATGATACTTTCATCCTTCAACTCCAACAGCATGTGGCTGGTTACTTGGACTATATGTGCTTTTCAAGTGTTCCTCCCTAAATTACCAAAGTGGAATGAGCATATGGTTTTCCACAGTGAGGAGTTACATATTTAAATCTCTTTCAACTAGGGTGATATGGGGTGAGACTAACTCACTGTAAATAACTGTTGTGTTCTGTCAAGATGCAGTGAAAATTAATTGGGCTTTCTGCTATTAAGCTGGAATTCCTCTGCTAAACTGAAGGCAGACAGACTTTTCAATAACAAAATTTGGAACTCTGTTAAGGAAAAAAAACTTCACTGGTAGTTTGTGATATTAATCCTCCTGCAGCATCTCAGAATATAACTAGAATCAGTTATGCCACCACACTCCCTCTCCCATTCCCCGCCCCTCCTTCCCCTCCGCTCCCCCGGCACAGTAGATTCATTTGTTAAGCTGGGACTGAAAATACGATTTATAGGTAAATTTCCTACAGCTAAGGTTAAACAAATGGCTATTTGTTATTTCAAGTACTCGTCCAAGGCCATATACACAGAGGAAAATCTATTAAAATACTGTTACCATATTCACAAGGTTTATGAAAAATAAGTAGGCAGTTTTCATACTCATAACAGCAGAGAACTGAAATGAATTGTATGGTCAATGGGAGCCCTAGAGGTTATTTAGTTTTCCATAATCTATAAAGCTTCTTCAGAATCATGTCATTAGCTTTCCTGTGGTACTGCACAGCAGAGCTAATAATGCAATTATGGTTCATGTAGTTAAACTGTGCTATTGATATTTTTTTCCCAGGAGGCCTTCATTTCTAGCAATTGTAATCATCTTCATTGTACAGCTGTATGGATTCCACGTTTCACTGTGAGAGAAATAAAATTGCAAATAAATACAAGCTTCCCTAATGTCTCTGTAAATGGCAGATTTAGTAACCATTAACCAAATGTTGGAGTCTATAAAATGTATAATTCTTTGTATAAAAAAATAAAAGGGGCTACATTCAGCTCTCAACCACAAGGATTAACTACTCTTGCACTGAGGTAGCTGAAAGCAAAATTTTGCCCAGTATTTGAAAAACAGAACACTAATATTCTATCATTTGTTGCTTTTTGATGCAATCAAACATATTTTCTTCTTTTCCTTTACGGTATCTAATTCTTCCCTCTCTTCCCCCCCACCCTTTGAATTTCAAATACACTAATTCCTAGAACAGAAAGCTTTAATGGCTAAATTACCATAATTATCACATGAAAATAGCATGTGTTTCTAGTTACAAAAAGTCTTTTTTTAAAACTTTACATTCCTATATTGCATAAATTTGGAATTCAGATGTATTCACTTTTACCAGACCTACAGTAAGTATGAAAGCCGATAAGGTCACTTTTGCAAAGCACAATATCGTTAGAATGTTAGTCTATTATTGAATCATCTATAAATGGATCACTTTCAGAAAGTATTGATTATTTGAAGGAGGGATGGTTCTCAGCTATGTCAGTCCTTAATACAGCAAAACCTTGGTAATTTACACTAATGATGGGGAGACGCATTGAAGATTCTTGCATTTTGCCAATGAGAGCCCAGTTCTGTGAGAGGCTGAGAACCCTCAATCCCTATGTACATCAACACCATTACATAATGGGCCACTAAAAGCTATGCACTATGCATTGAGGATGCTCACTGCCTCGGGGGATGGGCTCAGCATCTCAGTCAAGTCTATGGTAAGTAAATACACATCATTAAAAAGCAAGAGTGATGCCCCACTAAAAGGACTGTCTTCATTTGTTGTGACAATTGTAATTTAGTTTCTGTTTGACAGTACTACAGAGTAAATGAGCAAACGCACTATACGGTGTTTAGAAAAAGCAATGAATTCTTATTAATGGCAGAAATTACCAGAGGACTTTGCTATTAAAGCTTTGCTGACAAAAGTCCCTCTTGCCTCTAATGTGCAGGGGACAAAAGTGTGCTAAAAATGCACTCCAAAGAACAAGTGCATTTAATGTGTGCTATAGAATCTAGGAAAACCGCACTCAAACTTCCCAGTCGAGAGAGAGATGTCGGAGGGACACTGCTGTGAGTCATGTCCCATGGAGCACATAGGGATGCTGACAACTGTGACAAAAGTAAATTAACTATGGCTGAGGGCTCTAACCAGTCTTGCAAATAGAGAATGTCCATGATTACTGAATCATGGAGTCCTCAGCACCCTAACGCAGGGGTGGGCAAACTTTTTGACTCACGGGGCCACAATGCATTCTAAAATTTGACAGAGGGGCCGGGCTAGGATCAGATGAATGGAGCACCCATCACCCAACACACTGCACCCCAGCAGCCAGCACTTCAGACCACTCTCCGTCGTGAAATTGACTCGTCCTGGTCAATTTCGGAGGCAGAGCTGGAGAGTGGAGGCTCACACTAGGGGAAGAATTTTTGATCTGGTCCCCTAGTCACTAGGGGAGCCGCATTCCGGAGCCGCGGTTTGCCGACCCCTGCCCTAAGGAATATCAATCATCTTTTACGTGAAAGAAAGACAACGCTGTACCAGGCAATGTAGAATTCCAGTGAGTGTCTGTGGTTGGGAAACACTAAGTGCAGAACAGACCCACAGTGAATCAGAAGGGCAATCTTTTAATGGTGTGACACTTTGTATATGAATATAAAGAATTAGAATTTCCTTCCCTTCCCGCATGCCATGATCACTGGCAGATATGCAACAGATCTAAACAACAGGCTATGAGGCCTTGCTCAGAACCAGCAGGGTATTCATCAGATCCAACCCATTGGCCTGATGACTCCTATTGCTCAAATTCTCAAGAAAATGCTAGACAAGTTTCTGGTCTCTACATTGTCACCTGTGAGGTTGAACGCTGCTTCTAGAAGAGCTTAAACTAAATCTACTAGCACCATTTCAGAATGTCTGATAGGGAGGTGGAAAGAAAAATCATATGTTGCAATGCTGATTTCTCTAGCTATGCCCCCTTTTCTTGTGACCACAATGTCTTTTCCAGCACATCCCATGGCCAGTGTGCTCTGGGTATGTAGTGCTTCATTACCACTAGGGCACTTGGAGAAAGAATAGCAGTGTTTCAATTTGCCAGAATTTCACTGACTTTATACATCCTGTGGGGCACTGAGCAGCTTTTCCTGTCTCTGAATCCTGCATAGTTGACGAGATGAAAGGGCCTGTATTAATAGTGATGGTTGTGGCGACAGCTATCGATAAAGTTCAAACACAATTTCCATTTCAAATCTTATTTCAGTTGCTCATAACTTTCTCTGGCTATTTCCTTTAATGATGACATTTTCTATGCTTGAGCAAAGATGTGAGGCTTTTAACTTTGTGTTTGAGAAGTCCTTGGTAAGCTCTTGAAGAATTCAGTGGTCTGTTTTCTTGTTTTTGTTTTTGAGGAGTATATGCAAGCAAAATATATCTCTCATATATCCCAATCAGAAATGTTATGTATGCAGAACTCAGCAATGTCTTGTTCAAGTCTGTTATGAATCTCACTGGGATCTAAGGATCAAGCTGGGCTTGTAAGAAATTTGGTCCTGTAGTTCTGAAATTCTGAGCATTGGTGTGCTTTCATGTATGCTGAGTAAGATGTTTCCATCCAGTTCCTTTGCTCAGCTAAAAACCTTAGAACTTTGGGGGACTGCTGTTAATTTTCTTTTCTGCTGTGACTTGAAATATTGAGGATGCTGGGAAATGCTTTTACAGCAGTCTAAACTCAGAAGTCCATCACGCTTTTGGAAAACAAAAACTTTCTAAAATTGCAGCAGGTCTCAGCCTAGAGAGAAATGGGCAAAATGCTGCTGGTACCATGGGATTCTTGAGCATTATGTCTAATTCTGTCTAATGGCCCTAATTCCGTGCAGTGGGGTTGATCCCATGAATCTTTTCACAGGTTTTACTCCCTAGTTCCCCAAAAGCCCTCAACTCCTATTGGTCCTGATGTGTCCACCATTGAGCATATGCTTTCTTTTACTCCCCAAAGAGAGCAGAGAATAGAGTGAAAGTTTTAAACCAAATAAATAAGAATGAGTTCACCAGGGGTGGAGCTATTTTGAAGAGGACTAAAGGGCTATCATGCATATATAACATGAGAGTTAGCAAGGGAAATATCAGTCACTTGATGACCACTGAATGTTCCAGGTCTATGTAAACAGAACACATGTGCCATGTCACTCTGTGCCAGCTATATGACTAACGTTCTATTTAGTCCAATCGAATATTAATAGTAACAGCCACTGAGCAGATCTGTTGGAAAACCAGCAGTGGGAAAGGGATTTTAAAAAGCCCACATATGATTCCTTTTTGTTATCAATGGTATACTAGAATAAAATAATATGAAGAATAAAATAAACTGATACTAAGTATAAATAATTATTGCAGGATAACACTGTGATCCATTCAATAAGAACTCTGTTTCTAAAGCATGAAGCACCAAAAATGAAACTTCTTAAAATTAAAAAAAATAATAGTTGTACTACACCATTAGATGAAATTTCTAAACATTACTCTTAAATATAGAAAACATAGTGGATTAAGACCTTTAATTCCTTTTGTTGTTGTTTGTTAATGCATTCCATCCTCTATTTATTATTATTATTGGAATTAAGACCGTATGAAACTTATTATTCCTTCAGTCTGCTAGTTAATAGAGCAGGATCATGGATTTGTTAATTAAAACAAGATACCTCAGGGAAAGTGAAATTAATTTTGATGTCCTAATAGAGTTACCATTGTGCCATTAAATCTTCTGAATGTTTTAATTTCCCCTACCCCACCCAAAAAGTGAATAAATGTTTGGTTTAACTTGAATTTTGAATAAAAAATGTGGAATAACTCTTTACTCAAAGACATAAAAGAAATGTATCAATACAGCAGTATCATTTTCATGTGCATTTGACCTGTATAAAGTCACTTGAGTGACATACAATTTAGTGTATAGAGCACTAAATGGCTCAGTGGATTCATAATGGATACATAATACTTTTCACCTCTAAGTCACTGGTCCAGTTGTGAGCCATGCTAGTAGAGATTAATTTGTAAGGTTTAATCCTAATAGCTGATTGAAATAAATGGTTGTTCTCTGTTCATTTCCTTCAAGGAAGCAGATAGCCATATCACAACTTCCATAACTGGCATCTTTGTGAGCAGTCTTGCTGAAGACAGAATGCATTTACAGGTGAACTGTCCTCTCAGGATGGGATACCATTCTAGGGTAATGTGGGGAAACATACATTGTCAATACCTGTCCATGTTTTCCTGTTGTCCTGATAAAGAATCAGGGCCCAGGGCTGCTGTTATGATAACTTTCATGAACACTAAATTCATCTTCAAACAGACACAAAAAAGAACTGGGATCCATTCCAGTTGTGTGGGGGTATAGACCTTGCCTAAATGTTGATCTTCTCTGGCTAGGGAAGGAACCACAGTTGGCCTAACCTGAAGAAAGGATTTTCAAGGACAGAGCAGGCTTCAGAAAAGAGTCCTATTTTGTTCTGTGCCTCATCACCAGGAAAGCCCTCTACATTCTTGTACCAGAACTTTTTATTGTTGTGACCATGTAGAAAGCAGAAAGGAAACGGATTGGCTTTCAGGATGATACTGTGATATTGGAAGATGTACAAAATCTTGATTTGATTTGTTAATTGAACAGGTGGTGATAGTAGGAGGTTCAGTATGAAGCATCAAGATAGCATTTTAGTCATTGTGCACTAACGTAGTATGCTTTTCCGCATTATATTTCCACAGCACTGAAATACTGGTATAATTTTAAATTAATGTTGTGCAAACCTCTATAGCATCTTTGTCCTGATTTTCAGAGGTTCAGAGCACCTATAGCTCAGCTAGACTTGTGGATACTGAATACCTTGAAAAAGCAGACCCTTATTGTTTTGCCTAGGTTCAGATAAATTCTGAGAAGGCAGATTGCTCATAAGGTGCTTATTTGAAGTATCAGACATCTTCAGTGGACTAAAGTGGCCTGAACATTTCCCAACAGACTTTCTTGAATGGCTTCTGATACGTCCTGATTCCAGTCAGCCCAAAAGTGACATTGGAACTGCCTTTAGCTCTGTATTTGTAAGATGGAGTGAATGAGAGGCACAGGGATGTTTTTGTTAAGGAAGAGGTGCATGAAAGAGTTTGGGCAATAGGGGAGGAAATGCTTTTCTCTTTCCTTTCCCTCTCCTTAGCCAAACATTCCTCTCCGTCTCCTTCCCTGCCCTTTGGAACACATTCTTCAGAATCTAGCCCTTTATTCTCTTTTCAGAAAGTGTGCTGAGATGTAGTAGTGCTGAGAGAGAAAATTCTCAGTACCATGAAGTTCTTCATGAGCTTCAAAGCTGTATAACAGGACTGTGATTGGCTACTGTGGGAAATGGGATAGAGTAGCAGCAGAGCTACTGCTTATTAAATTACCTACAAGGGGGTTGAGCCATATAGATTTTTCCATACCCACACCACAATCTCGTTTTCCCTACTTTGTGTTTCAGTGTAAGAAGCCTCCTCTACTGTGCCTCCCAGTGCAACAGAAATACAATGTTTCTGCAGTAGGAGAGTGCAGAAGCCATTTTAGGATTTGACCAATTGATTCTTGTTAGTTTGGGAGCTTGCAGCCCCAAGCAATGTATTTTCAGATTCTAGCCCATATAAATCATTGATCAAGACAAAATTAAAAGATCCAATAAGTTTTCAATATACAAATATCATTACTAACTACAGGATTTCAAAGGCATGTGCGTTTTTAAGGTTAAATTATCCTGAACTACTCCTTCCTAATTCAGTTAAACGCCAAAATAGAGGGGATTAGTTACAGAACAGTTCATTGTTACTTTAAAGGTTTTCTTCATCTTTATTTAAACAAATTCACATCATTTAGCTTCAAAGAACAGGAATGCTGAATTACAGACATCATGGCCAAATGATGAACTATTGAAAACTGCTACTACTGAACAGTGCAGTGTGGAGTGGGTGTGCTGTCAGTGCACTCAGTTTATTGAAGAGAGCGGCTCCACTGGTGCTGCAGATGCTGGTGTGCTCGTTGCAGTATTTCAGCATGACTGCCAGCATGACTGCAATGGGATGGAGTTACTATAGACCCACACAGAAGCTAGACTCCTCAGAAACCAAAGCTCAAGGTGAGACCCATGCGAGATAATCATAGATTTAAGCAATTGATTTTTTCAGTGCAGGAAACCAGCACTGATAGGGATAGAAGGGGTGAAAATCTGGAACTTGAAAATGAAGCTCATTATTACACAGCCACAGTCTGAGTCTTACGTCAGTGCTCATGAGCTTTTTCTCTCTTTGGAAAGGGAGGGAAGTTGCATAGGTTTCTATGAACAAGGAAGGAAGGAGAACATTGTGAAATGCTCCTAATGAGGTGATAGCAATAACTAGACTGCTATATTAAGGAAACAGAACATAAAATGGCACTGAGCCTTAATTTTATCATCTTTTAGCTGCACATTACCAGGGTACTGCTGCTAACCTGTGTCATGTTACTGACAATTAGGCGTGGCAGAATTCCGTTTTTATTCTGTATATCTTTGATAATGTCAGTGTTTATTTTACACACTTTAAATTTTTGTATTGACTTAAATGTTCACAGTTGTGACAAATTACGAGGGCATCAGACACGGGGAGGGTCAGATGATAATCATTTAATGACAGTAGGCATAGAGATTCAAAATGTTAAAGCTTTTATAACAGTTAAAACACAAATTGCCAACATCCTATGTCAAAACATACAAAGTATATAGCCTTAAATCCCGATCTAGTAAGTTTGCAAGCAGTATTTTTCCTTCTTTGCCTATCTGTAAATTTTGATTATTATTGATAGAAATATTTTTGTCATTTGTGGGTGTACCAGGGAAATCAACATTTACCAATAAAAATCTAATCCTTGCAAGCCAATTATAATCTGTTTGGTGAGGATTCATTGGGTTTCATAGCACTTACTTGAAATGACATAATGTTTTCAAGGGCCCCTGGGCTGGCACATCACATGTCCTGTGCGATCAACTGTATAGGTCTGTGCCATACTCCCTTACATGAGGTACTCTTATTACAGATCACAGCATATGGAGAGAGCAGCTTCTGAGGGACTGCTACCCTCCATTCTCACGCATGTAGTCAGTCAATGGGTGGCCAGGAGTAGGGAAAGCCTTGACTCTACCTCCTGCACCCAGCACAGAGGGACAAATACTCCACACCAGGTACGGGATAATGCAGATTACTCCCTTTCCCTCCACTGAACAAGGGGAGACCCTAAAATCAGACTTTGACTCTCACAATCTAGTCTTCTCTGGGGGCAGGGCAGTTAAGCACAGGCGGTTACAAAGCCACAGTCTAGCCCTTATGCAGGGCTAGGTATGCAGGACCTTGAGCTTTTTCCACTCCAAGTGGCTTGAATGGTAACTAAGGGCACTCAAGACACCACAAGACTGATCCCTTCCTTTGTGGTTTTTGGGTACGTATGGTTGTGGGATGAGAGATGTTAGCAGAAAAGTCAGTGGTGTTTTCCTCTAACATTCCTTTCTTTGGATTTTAAATGATATTGAGATTAGCAGGCTAGATGAGCAGCTCTCTGCAGTTACGTTAGCCAGCAGGGGGCAACAGAAGTGGGGCTGAATGGTAGCAGAATGGTAATGTTAAGTGGCAGCTATGTTTCCTCCCGGGGGCAGCGTTCTTTAGTGAGTCATTTCACACAGCTCAGGCCAGGCAGGGATCCCACGGCTGCTGGGAGAAGCGAGAGTAGGGGCTGGAGTGGCTACTGAGGTATGTGGGGTCAGGCTGGGGCGCTAGCAGGAAGTGGGGTGATTGGGCCAAGTCACTCCATGCAAAGCATCCATTCTGATTCCTCTTCCTGCCCCTGACCCCTCAATCTCCTCTTACTGCCTCAGACTCCCGCCACTCACCAAGCAGAGCACCCACCCCAATTTCCTCCTGCTTCCACTGGCTCCCAGCTCCCCACACTTTGTTTGGTGCTTAGCAAGTCTGCATTTCACTGTGCACTTTCAGCACCTCCCCCATCTAACATTCAAAGCAAGCTTCCGCTGCCTTTGCTAGCCAGGATAAAAATGATCAAGTTTGTCAGTTCTCATGCTTCAGGTCATAAACTGATTAGCAGATTGCATCAGGAAAAACTCTACCCCTTTGAAACCAAATTGTGCAATTAACCAATTGTATTATGGATGGGTGGTTCGTCTCTAATGAATGAGTGTGAGGACTGTAATAGAAAAGCTGAGTACTGAAGGGGCACATTGAGCCCTTCCACCTCTTGTGTACCTCGGCTGGGACAGGGCCCTTATAAAAGGAACTCTGAACCTTTTGAAGTTCATCCATCATTAACAGCGTAAGAAATATGTTGCGTACGTTTCCTGGTTTTGTATGCATTAGCTCAGCTAAAACTCTTGTCCTCCATTTGGTATAACTGCATTTTTTTTCTTATTCACTTAGCTAATAAAAGAGAACATGTTTTATTTATTTCATGTACGATATCTAATGGTAAGTTCATCACTGCCAAAGAAGATTTCTTCAAGCAATTCTATGTAATAGAATAGTACATGAGGTTAGTCAGTGTGATCATGTCTCCCTCAAGTGGCTGGCCTCAGCAATGGTAGTAGCTTACTATTTTTCTCACCTCTAAAGGAGTTTCTCTTTTATCTCAATTGGAAGAAGCTTGTGCTTTTGGAATTCTTCTCTCAAACATCCAGAATCCCTTCCTCAGCACAGTGGTCCATCAGAACATCCCTCTGCCCCAACTGTAGCAAACTGGCCAACACTTAAAGGAGAAGATTAGTTAGTTTCTTATGGTTTCGTATACGCTTTCTATAGATCGTATTTTAGTGCTGCATTACCGCAGATTTTTTTTTAAATTAGGTTTGCTTTGTTATTGACATGTTCTTGGAGGTTAGGGCAGGGTTAGGGGGTCACAATAAAACACAACCAGACGTAATTTTTTTACAAGATTAATCATAAAAATATAGAAAAGATTGGATCCTCATGAACCTGCTTCCGCTCTCTTCCCTGGGCCCCAGCAACTCTGATGCCAGCCCTGATCTCTGATGTATTTTGGTAGACCCCCTGGCACCTGCTCATGACCCCTAGGGGGGCTTTGGACCCTGGCTGAGAACTGCTGCACTAGAGAGCACCATCACTCACTCATACACATACGCAGATACATTACAGTGGGATTTCTGAGCACATGACAAGCAAGCTGTACCTTTGTTAGGGTGCATGCTGCTCTGGCTGGAAGTGAGCCCTTCTGTCTTCTCATGTTTCCTCATTCCCTCCAGCTGCTTATTCAGTTCCTAGTCAGCTTTCTCTTTTACCACACTGTGGATTACATTTTAATAGAGACTGTTCTGTTAATGTTTTAATCCAAAAATGCCATGTATTTTTACTTCTTAAATGAATTTTAGCTGCTTGAATCAATGCCCATGACATTTTTTTCTTCTTACTTTAAACTCAAGGTGTTTGTGTTTGTGTGTTGTTTTAAGGAAACCTTCCCTTTCTTCACTAGGTGAGTTTTTCCAAACGTTTTTATAGAAGAAAAAGCAATTCCTAATAGATCTAAGCACATTTGGTTGATGAAATAAGGCTGCTTCTGCACACAAGCAAAAGTGATTTTTATTGTGGTTTCTGAGGGGCATATTGGCTTTTTAAAACCATTTTTAATAGAGTCAGTGGGAGTTGGGCAGCCAACTCCCTGAAATGCTTTGGAAAATCTCACCCTTAGCTTCCAAACATATTAAGTTCACTGCTTTCTATCAAGAACTTGCCCTTCTCTGTTTGCTTCAGGTTCTTGTCGAAGTTTTACTTGTGTTTACTCCTTGGGTCAGACCCTCACGCCTCTACGTTCTGCACTGGACCAGCTTGAGTGCGGGGAGAGAAGTAACAGTGTGGCTTTAAGCAATGTTTGTCTCCCACCCAAAACCTGATTCTGGGTGGGCAAGGCTTTGGACCAGTTTTACACCATAGGAGGAAGGGGTGTGTGTCATAGGAGTCACTACAATAGCTCTATGCTATCTGAGATTCCCTCTCCATCAGGCGACTGAGCCCCAAGACAGTTTCACAAAGTCCAAATCTGCCACATTACCATGGAGGTTTGGCGTTTTTGTGTGTACTACTCTCATTAGAACTCCTGTCAATAAAGGCAGCTTGAGCTTATTGGTTTTTTAAAAGCGGCCTCTCAGAAACTTGCCTGATTTGTAAACAGTGGATCTAATTCTGCTTGTTTACACCTCAGCAAAGCCTTTCAAATCACTGGGATATGCGTGAGTATAAATGAGAGCAGAATTTGGCCCACAATATTTTGCTCTAATTTTTCTGATGCTATGTATAGACAGTACGATTTCAGCAGTTATGAATCGTGTCTGTCTACAGATCACATGGGTATGATCTCCATGGCGACTTGGTCACTGGAGGTAGAAATGTGAGCTGCAAGTCAAGGTTACTGTGTCTCCCTTTCTCTCAGTGTAATTCAGGTAATTATTAGCAAGACATTTTGACTTGAAGTGGGCTTCATCTGGAGCAAGATTTGCAATTATTTTTGAACTGTCTAAATGTAGTGTGAACAACTCACTGCCCACCACAGACCCGAGATTCATGCACAGAGAGTAGGTGGTGTCCTTTCCTGGATCTCATTTGCTAGAAAAGCCAGCATCCAGGGTTAGGGGAGGCTGATGCTACAAAAGGAAAAAAAAGTAAATAAAATGAATAATCTTATATAAATCTTTCTTCTTTGAACTGTAGAAATTTTGATTGAGGAACCCACAAGCTCATTCGTTCTTTTGTAGATGTCCTGGGAATATGGAAATATAAATACAGAATTACAAAGACAGTATTCGTTTAGTCTTAGAATACAAATACCTAACAACATACAGTATAAGGGAGAATCTTAAATCTTACCCATGTGTTTAAATTAACCAGTGGACACATTACAGTTTACTTCTTTGTACTGGTGATGCACCTCTCCTGTTTTCATTGATGCAAAGTGACTTGAAAATGAGTAATATTTTTCTTGTTTGCTAGCACCATCTCCCCCTGTTGTCCTTCAGCATAAAATGCAAAGTCCTGACACATGAGAGAGACAATACGTTCCCTTCCAGTTCTTTTGTAGACTGACATGAGGTAGACAGACACCTTCTGAAGTTTTGTACATGCTGTGCTTTCCCCCGCCTCTCGCTGCAACAAGAAAAGCCTTTTCTTTTAACCTGGCTTCCTTTGAACCAGTGACTCAGGCAGCTTCATGGCCTCTCCAGGTAAGTGCATGGATAGCTGTATTTTTATATCATATATGCAGAAAACTACAGTCATAAATTTTCAGTGATCTAATTAAATGAGAGAGTTTCAGACTAAAGCCACATCATCCAAAGCATGGTGAGTTCTCCATTTTGTTTTTCAGAATGAGAAATCCCTAAGGAAATTAAAATCAATATTAAAATGTTACTTTTTTTAATATGTTTTATTCAAGTAACATTTGCATTTAACCTTTGAGGTGCTTGTTCATATAACTATGCCTACAGCTGCCTGCATAGTCGGGACTGAATGTGTGGAAAGGATATGCACTGATCCAAGGTTCACCTATTTTGCACACATTTCTTCCATACGTCCACTTTGAAAACAGTGCGTCAGCAGACGATGCTCATTTTCAAGATGTCACAATCCTGTTACCATGCAACAAAAGAAATCTCTCAAGATTAATTGTGCTTTGTCAGATTAGCCATATTTGCGTTTATTCTTGTCATGTATTGTCTTTAGCTAGAGCCAGTTGGGTCCTGAGAACTGCAGGTGAAAGTTGCAGCCAATTAAATATAAAATCCTTCTAAATTCCTTTGCACATGCTATCAAATGATATAATTAAACAGAAGGAGCAAAAATTAATCTCTCACTTATGTCCATACAACTCCATAGACGATACCCCCATTGAATTATATGGGTGCAATGGGAGCAGAATTTGGGGGTCTAGCAGCGTTCCAGCAATTTGGTATATAGGACTGCCAATTTTCATCCATCTTTTTGCTACAACTTTGTAAATGCAGTGCTACTTAACACTAAGGATGTTCTAGGGTACTAAGCAGGAATTTGTCATGTATATTTTTAATGTACTGTAGTTAGTAGAAACAGCTGAATAATGTAGCCTTCTGGCATACAGTTTCCACAGAAAAGAAGTATGGCAATATATTTCCAGACAGTGGCTAATAATTCTACAAATTTTGATTATATTGTCCAATCTTTGTTTATCTTAATTGTTCACTTATCATAAGTAAAAGAGGAAAAACCCCATCAGAAAAATGAACAAAGCTTCAAAGTATCTTAGATTTCCATGAATATTTAAGGTATTTGCTGTTTGATTTTTCTGTAACTTAAATTTGATGGACAAAACTGCAGTTTGTCCTTTTATTTCTTATTACTTTTCAAGAATGACACTAGCACTTGGCCAGTAAGGCTTCATGGCATTCATGTAACAAGTTATAGCAACAACAGTACCCTATGAGGTGAAATGATGCAGAAGCACCTATAAAATATTCATAACCCAGTTATACATTTTTAAAAAGCCAGATAGAAATTCAAAGGGCTTCCTTCTTTTTCCTGTGGTCTCAGACTTTGAAAGAAAGCAGTGGCTGCACAGATAAATTAAGATCAAAATATGATTAAACGATGAATCAGCCACACTATGTTCAAATAATACTAAAGAATCTCATTTCAACCCATAACAGCAACGGAAAACTGATTTAAAGCCACAGCTCCTTCTGGTGCTAAAACTCCATAGTGCCTAAGTAGTGTAGCGTGCTTGATAGAAATGATCTGTTTTGGGGACACTTGCAGTATATAAGTGTGGAGGCTCCTAAGATAATAGATGTGCACTTGAAAGTCTACCATGCACTAACAAAACATTAATGTTAAAGATGATACTTCTCGGGCACACTCAGTATATAAATATTTATCCCATTTGACTCAAGCAGTCTTGTGTGGTTGTTTCCTTTAGGAGGAGAAATTAATGATGACATCAGGTATGTATTTGATGCAATCCTGTTTCTTTACAAAAAATGACCGTAAAGTCCAGATTTCCTGAACACAGGAATCAAAGATTGGGAGACAGTTTCTCTGCTCCAAGCTTCTATCCAACCAGCACTCTACCCAAAAGTGCTTTCTCTTACCTTTCTTGCCAGGTCACATGATAAGCACCTCCCAGACTGCTTCTGATGCAGCAGCTGCCTTCTTTCACTGGGGTGTTTCTTCTGCTTCTCTCTCTGACGTACAGCTCTCTCAGACAATAGCCAGCCCCCTGTATTTGCATTTAGCCCCCAGTGAAACCCCTCAGAGCTCAGATTCCTGACTAGTCTCATATGTATCTTACATTACTCCTGAGTGAGGGTCAGTTATTACAGACCAGCTTCAGTGATGTTTCACTCCGCTCCCAGCATAACGTAATGCACATGTGCATGTTCTTGCTGTCTTTGTGCATCGGTATACACATTGCTAGGAATCCCATTCCTGCAGACTTCTTCCATGTGACACTCTCATTGCTGAATACAGTCACATAAAGTAAACAATCAGGTTATCTAGGCAACAATATCAGATTCTAATTGTACATGCTAAATCTTAATTAAGTTTCTTTTTCCTTCCTGCAGATCCTCAAGGACAAATAAACAAAACATTTCAGGATTGTCTCCTGGATTCTCCAAACCTTCCTAGTCAAAGTAAACCTGCTGAACCTACAAAAGCCTGGAAACAAACACCACTTCCTCACAGCTTGCCTCCTGGTCTGGAATACCTGAGCCAGGTCCTGTTGTGTCTAACCCTTAATATCATTTTGTTTCTTCAGTAGCTTATGTTTGTGTTAAAACAATACTTGGAAATTACTTCAGTCTTGCAGGATGGGCCTGCCTTATGTTTATTGCTGCCATAAGCAGATCCACTTGCTTTACTTTCATCCCTCCATGTCTCAACAAAGTGGGTCTCTTTCCCCTCCCCTTATCGTGCCTTCTCTCTCTTTTCTTTTCCTCTGTCTCCCTCCAGCTCATTAAAAGCCCACTCCCGCTCCCATGAAAATCATTACCAAAACTCCCATCGACTTCAAAGAGAGAAAAATTAAGCCCTAAAATGAGCAGGGGCAGGACTTGTCTTCTTCTTACAGCCCACATTTTGAGGAGCACAGAGGTATTTTAGCCAGCTGGCTTCGGCCCAGAGCTGAACTTCTCCCAGGGTCATAGGATATCTCTGTAACATGGCATTTAGAGCGCCACCTATACAGTGTGTCCAAAGCCATCCTCGCCTCTAGCAAATTGTGGTTTATAAAACGATTGGCATAATATGCTTCAATGATTGTGAATTGTTTTTGTCTTTTAAGCTTCAAACCTTAGTGGCCACCACAAACTAAAGATTGTATATGGGGAAAAAAACATTCTCAGTTGTCTTTCCATTCAGAATGCAAGCATTTTAAAGTCTGTTAATCTTGCCACATATGCTGTTTGAGTCCTGTCTCCACTTCACTAAGGGCCTGCGTCTGCCTCCATAATTCAAATTGTGTAGAACTTTACAGTTACTCCCACTGATCAGCATGTGTGAAAGGGAAAGAATCAGGCCCTCAGTTTTGACAGTGAAACTAGTCTGGTAATTTAGAATTTATAGGCTTTGATTCTCGGGGACTAGATAGAATGTTGGGAACCAAACACAACATTCTAACAGGGTTAGGGAATGTTTACATGCATAAAGGCTTTGCTGGAAATAAACACATGAGAATATTTCTATCCTTATTAGTATTTGATAAGAAAAATAATGTATTTTTTCATTGGCAGCCTAAATTACCATGTAGAGTCTATTATAATTTAAAACACTGTTGGCATTAGTAGCTAATGAAACTTGGCACCTAAAGGGAATAGTAATTGTTTTTCATCCTGTTCAGAATCCATTCTTTACTTTAGAGCCATGATGGTAAGTCCATGGTGCACATACCTGAAAAGACATACTTTGTCAATTCCATGAGCATTAGTTCATGGTGGAGCCAGCAGCTTCAGTCAAGGACTAAGAATGGTGATAATAATAAATAATTATCATCTGATCTATTCAGATTTCTGTACAAACATTAACTAATTATTCCTCCGATTACCCCTTAGAGGTAAGACAGTAAATTCTATTATCCCTATTTAAAAGACATTTTAAATCTGATACATGGCCAAAGAGCAAATCACTGTCAGAGCCATGATGAGAGCTCTGGGCTTCCTGAACTCCGTGCCCATGCTTAGCCCAAAAATCAGGGATCTATTTACACTTCCACTTATCCATGTGATTTGCAAATTAATAAGACTGGCATTTATACACCGCAGTGTTCTGCAATGATTTGAAATCCCCGCTTCCCCCAGCTCTTGCAAGCATAGCAAAATAAACACGACAAGCAGTGGAGCAAGATGAATTCAGATTGAGACCTGATTGGAAGGGGGAGAGCTATCCTCCCAGAAGAATCTCCCTCACATCTGCAGAGAGAGTAGGCCCCTATATCTTATCCTGATGTACAAGGAGATTTGTAGCAAGCCGACATTTTCTCCTGAGAGGTAGGCAAAGGCTAGAGTTCACTGCAGTGTTGAATAGAGAGAGCTGTTCAGCACACTGAGTGGAAGCGTGATTTGTGGGTGGAGAAGGCTACAGGGGAACATTTGGCATCCCAGTTTTTCAGGTTATTTGGTGGGATTGTCCAAACTTTGTATTGTTTATGCTGCCCATTCTGAGTCTTTCAGATGTCTCCTCTCATTAGTGTAGAGTATTTGCTACCCGCTTCTTTTCTTATGTACAAGGACATGTGACTTCAGGGAGCCAATGCAATGTAGCATATAAACTATGTTGGATCACTTCAGGGTACAGTCCATCCCTTGGCATATTTGTGGTGAGGGCAACCCAGCTTCGTTAAGGGAGTCCCAAATGCTAAGCCATGTGGCTCAGAGAACCCCACTTGCCTCTGACTAGGCCCCAATCCCTTGGTTCTCCCCCAGACCTGTGATCAGGAACTAACTCCAGAAACAAGTGCTGCACTCAGCAATGAAATCATACTTTTCTGTGAGCAGAAACAAATCCGCCATCAGTTCCAGACGATTTGGGGAAGACCCTTTGGGGAGTCACATGTACTAACTATAGGAGGTTGTATCCAGTCCTGACACTGAGATATAGAAACTAATACACTCTAAGCCAATTGAGTGCAAACACCCAGTCCCAGCACCTCAGATGCTAACAAGGCACCTTCTTCCCCATATACTTGGCCTCGTGAGAGCTCAGAATGCTGATCCCTGATCACCACTGCATTGCTTGGCATCCATTCCCATAGTGGTCATACTAATCAGAGCTCCTCGGCCAGGCCCCTGGCCTACAGCTGATCCTTTAGCTCTAGGTTTGGCTTGCAATTGGGCCAGCTCCTTCTAGCTTCAGCAGCAGAAAATAGCAACATGTGCTCAGGTTTCACTTTGTTCTTTTTCTAGCCACAGTCCTGTGCCAACCAGTTGGCCCAGAGTCAATCAGATGCCCTGCAGCCAATCTGCTGGCCTTGCTCTCGGGTGACATTCCTCCTGTACAATGGGGAAGCTGGCTGGCTGTAGTAAATCAAGATGGGATTTCCTCCTAGTCATAGAATCATACAATATTAGACTTGGAAGGGACCTGAGGAGCTCATATAGTCCAACCCCCTGCTCAAAGCAGGACTAACCTCAGCTAAATCATCCCAGTGAGGGTTTTGTCAAGCCGCAGCTTAAAAACCTGTAAAGATGTAGATGCCACCACCTCCCTAGGTAACCCATTCCAATTCTTCACCACCCTCCTAATGAAAAACTTTTTCCTCATGTCCAATCTACACCTCCCCCACTGCAACTTGAGACCATTGCTCCTTGTTCTGTCACCGTTGTCCTCCAGGATCTCTCCCCTTTCTGCCCACTGCTGCCTCAATCAGCATCTGTGGGGGTTGGGCTGATCCTTCATGCTGTGGCCATTCCAGAGCTGTACCCCAGCTGCTGTCCAAATATGTTGTAATATTGCTCATAAAGTGGCAGGTGTTTTATGGGAAGGGTTTTGAGAGAACCAAAATAGAGGCAGCCTAACTTGGATAATGTCAGGGAACCAGAGTATGTCAACTACTGCTGTGGGTGAAGAGCCACTTCACACAACAGCCAGCTTGAGCTGATGTTTCGGTGCGGTGGCCAAAATTTAAAAATTAAAAAAAAAAAATCAGTTTATTTCAAACCAAAATTGGTTTTGATTTTTTTGGTTTCGGGGTTTTTTGGTTGTTGGTTTTTTGTTTTGTTTTTTCTTGCAAAAATGAAAAACTGAAAAATTAATTCAGGTCAGATTAAATGTTTTGATTTGATGCTTTGAAATGGTTCATTCTGAAGATGTCAACTTTTGTGGGTTTTTTTGTTGTTGCTGAAATTATTCATTGAATTTGACCCGCGTTCTTTAATAGTTTCAGTGTCTTGAAAAATGCATTGTTGGGGATAAATTTAGTATTGTCTGAAAATATTTTGCACAGTTCTACAACCAACAGCTCTCTCTCTCCATGTGCACCCTAGTGTACAATACACCATCAACAGCATGAGGAGTAGGGGTGGGGGGAAGGCTGTGGTCCCAACACCTACTCATCCTCATTAGCAAAGGCTGCACTGGGGCCTGTACATTATACCCTCTGAAATAGTGTAGCAATGGGAACACCCCCCCTTGTGCAATGGGAAGCTCCTGGAGACATCCTGATTCCAATAGACAGAATATTTTCTACGGCTCTACACCATCCCAAAACAAGTGTGTGCTTAATTGGTAAGTTCAAGCCCAAAAAGAAAAAGGTAAAAAGGTTGGTTGGTTGGTTGGTTGGTTGGTTGGTTGGTTGGTTGGTTGGTTGGTT
>ML675649.1:26389792-26416876 GCA_007922155.1 Mesoclemmys tuberculata
TTATTAATCCCTAAGTGCATGACCTTGCACTTTTCACTATTTTATATATATATATATATATCACATGATGCTACTGCTGTTTAAAGCTAGTCAAGAATTTTTTGTCAAAGTGAAATTTCCTTGTGAAAGAAGGGGGAGACCTATACACTTACTATTTCTTTTCCCTGATTTCTGACCAGCTTCAGTGCTGCTGCAGATCCTAAATCTCTAAAAGAGGCTCTTTCTGGTGTGTCATTTCTCCTGGATAAAGATAGCATGAGGCCCCAGAACATATAAGCGATAACAAACAGGAGGGTACTGACGAGTGGCAACCTATAGTCAGTGTCTAGGGGGAAGCTAACAGGTGGAACGGAATCTAACACATCTCTCAGTATTCTGTGCCAGAGCAAGTAACTCCATGGGTCAGAGGCGGCTGCCTCAGCATCATAGGCACCTAAACTCTTGTTGCTGAATCTGCTGCAGCTGCAGCTGTCTCTCTTCTTTCCATTGTCTCATCATCACTGGTGACATGGTACTTCTCAGCAGCAGCATGAGTGAAGCAAGAGTCCTCTGACTCTTTGTGTACGGCACATAGGTCAGATTCAACAATCTTTGAGCCGCAGCTCGGGGGGTAGGGATATGGAAGGAAGGTGTCTAACGGCTGCCACTGCACCTGTGCAGTGAGAGCAGCTGCTTTGTGTATACAATTGCACATATATGTTCCCATCAACATTTTTTGTCTGCTTTTCTGATGTTTACTGTTGCCACAGGTCTTTGCTGCAGTGTGATGTGGCAGAGGTATGTCCTACATGCCTGCCATAAACAGAATTCCATCATCCATACCACAGAGCCAAACTAACAAAAATGCTGACGTTCTCACTTGCTGACCATGGGGAAAGTGTGGGGAAATAATTTTCCTTCAAACAAAATGAAAGATGAACCTAAACCACACCATTTGAATCAACATCCAGCATTTGGGAATGTTCAGATGTGCTTTTTGCTTCAGCCTGAGCTTTAATGAAAAGCAGGCCAGGGTCAGTTGTCAATTCATTGAAACTATGGGATTGGGCCTCCTCCCACTGAAGTAATTGGGGATTTTGCCCCACAGTACCTGGGAACAGAATCAGCCTGATTGTGAATGGCCCTTGGAACAGCTTTCAGGGGGTAACTCAGATGGAGAGAAGGGTATCTGTTCCGCAGTAGTAACATTAGGGCGACATGCTGTGCCCGTGCAGTTTCCAGAATTAGAAACAGCTGGATGGCTCATTGTGCAAATGGATGGAAGTGAGCTGACAAGAATAGTTAACCAGCTCTTCTGTTGGCCTCTGGGATCATAATCTTAGCCAGTGGGGCCAATGTGGAACATGGTGATGACACTGGGCACAGGGCCTGCTTTTCACATGTCATAAACTTATTTTTTCTGGAATTCCATTTTAAAATCCTCAGACAGAACATAGATCCCTTCTGTGACAACTTGAGATTTCATAGGCAAAAAAATGTCGAGGAGGAGGGGGGGGGGCTGGGGCTGGGGCTGCGTGCGTGCGTCCGTGCGTGTGTGTGTGTGTGTGTGTGTTTATATTGTGGTACCCTCCAAGAGGTTAGGACCCATTGTGCTAGACACTGTTCCAACATAGAAAATGACAGTCCTTGCCCCAGAGAGCTTAAAGTCTAAAAGACAAGACATAAGAGCTGAATGAGACAAGCAAGTAAAACTGATGACGGGAGAGATGGGGGAACAATAAAAATGGTGTGGTCCATATTCAGATGTTTTGAGTAACCCTTCCTGGAGTACTGGGGAGAAGCTTCCCAAAATTTCACTGGAAAGGTGAAATGCAGGGGTTGTAAAATTGTTCAAAAGAGAAAACATTTGTGTGTTGATTAAAATAATAAATTCTATTAAGAAAGGACATAAATGGTGCTTGGCCTTGTGCTGGTTGTCTACATGGGAGTGAATTTCATTTCATGCTTTAAGCCAAATCTTCAGCTTGTGTAAATGGGTAAGCACCAAAAGAATCAATGAATAGAATAATTTCTAGTCTGCTGCAGGGCACTTCTTATTATTCGGGGAAGGTACTGGGGGAGGCTATCTGTTAGTGTGGCTATTTTTTAATCCTTATTTTCTCTTATGTAGGTAAAAACTCTTAATGAAATGTCAACAATTGGCAAAATTTCCAAGTATTGGTCTGGATTTGTAAACAATGTCTTTACCAATGCGGCTAATTTTGGGATCCAGGTTCCTGTAGATCTTGACGTGAAAATCAAGGCTATAATGATTGGAGCTTGTTTCCTTATAGTAAGTACACAAAACTGGAGGGAAAAGGCACCCCAAGCTAGGTAAAGTGGGGCCAAAATGGCCATAATCTATGGTAAGACCCCAGACCTACAACAGGACCCAATGGCTGGACCCTTGTGTATGGCTGGGACCTAAAACCATCAATACCTAAAAGATAATTAGTCAGAAGACTTTTAACTTTAATGGGTTTTTCTTTTATTTTTTACTGATGAAATTCTTTAAAATTTTCTTCATTTTATCATAGTTATATCAAATCCTGTCAGTTTAAATGATATTTACAAAGTCACAAAAGACGTGATCAAATATTTCAATCCTGGCAGAACCTAACAGAACCCTGGAAAATCTGAGGCAACAGGGAAAATTTTTGAATTTCAACTTGTTACCATGTCTGTGAACCAAGAGAGAATAGCAATTACACAGACTCTTT
The DNA here is from genome assembly GCA_007922155.1 of Mesoclemmys tuberculata. NCBI lineage: Eukaryota > Metazoa > Chordata > Testudines > Chelidae > Mesoclemmys > Mesoclemmys tuberculata. The sequence continues at coordinate 26,392,492 of ML675649.1, forward strand.
TTTGGTGTTTCAACATCGTGGGCCTGATTCCACCCTTGCAGGATATAAATAACTCCTATTGACTTCACAGGAGAGTTATTTGTGTCCTGAAGAGGAGAATAGGGTTCTGGAAAGGTAAATCCTTTCCTTTAACCACAGCTACTCATTTATTCAGCACATCTATATTTCTGCCCAATAAGTCATAATGTTTTCTCTAGCCCACATGCTTCTTCCTTTACAGATTCTATGGTAAAGTTAACCATTTGTGTAAAAAATATATATATATACTGAAACTTAAAACATATAAGAATGGGGCAAAGAGGGTTGTATATAGATTTGAGGTGCACAACTATCAGGGCAAATCAGCATTTTTGTCTCTTGCTTCATTTCTTATTCCCTATGCATTATATTTAATATGCCACACATCAGCAGAGCTATGATGGCTACATAATGATTTCAAAAACCTACTTGGATTCTCTGATCAGAGGAGACAGGAAGACAGACAAAGATATTTTGACTGTATTTCTGAAAAAAATAAAATTTCTGTGATTCTGATATTTTATTCTAGTTCTTGGCTGTAACAAGCTTAGAAATGTTATTCTTACGACACTTAGGAATTTCAAATTTCCTCCGATGTAATTCTCATTGCTCAGTGGCAGAAAGTCATTGGCTAATATATTTATTTTACATAATAAAAGCCTACAAGTCTGGCTTTTTATATTAATTGTTGCCTCTTTGTATCTTCCTTAACATTCACAGTTTGTTTATTTGTAGGATTTAATGTTCTTTGAGAACTCAGTGGATGGATTATAACAAGCAAGATGACAGAAACAATAATATATGCAGAATGTGTTTAAGTAAGTAAGAAATATGAATTGATCTTCTTGCTTTGAAGGCTTCTCCATTAGGCACTTTCTAATTCTTTTTCATTCTCTTCCACAAATCCCTTGAGCTTTGGACATTATTTTTTTCTGTTTGGTTTTTTGTTTTTGTTTTTATTTTTTGGTTTTTTGTAGAAAAAAGTTGACAGTAATTAAAATATCTCATGTAAATGATTTCCCCCATTTAAATTCTATGTACTTGTGGCTAAACAGAGAGAGGAATGTTGCTTTGGAAACTGCTATTCTCTTTTTTTCTCTTTTGATGTTTTTGCATGTGAAAGCATGAAAGATTAGAACTAAGGCTTGCAGAATCACTGATGAAAAGTCTGTTTAGAGAACCCTTTGAAGTTTTGCAAGTCCTGGTACTATGTATTAACCAGATAAGGGCGGGACTTTCCATTATTTCAGAAGCAGCTTTAGGATCTACTATTAATTAATAGTAACAAATTGAATATAACAGTAACAATATAGTGACATTGCCAAATGGGGGAGTTTAAGATGGGTATCTGTTTGTGTGTGGACAGTGGAGGTGGTGGAACTACTTGCTTTGGTTTAAGAGATACTTAACACAGCTAAGATTTATGCAACACATGATTTTATGGCAAAGATTTTTTTTTTCTAGTCCATGATTAGTCATATAAACTAGTGACCTATTTTCAAAAGTTCAGCACATCCAGAAGTCAAGCAAGCTTTTTTGCTTGGTCACATACAGAGAGAGAGAGAGAGAGACAGAAGACAATGCTTTCAAGTATGCAATGACTTAAAGTGCTCAAGAAGTGTACTCCCACCTTGTCGTTGTTGAAAAGATTCTTTATTTAATCCACATCTTACCCAAATACTGTTAACTTTTTAATTCTACCTGCACTTTTCTGAAGATAACAAAAGCCAAACACCAATGATATAAACCAAAGCATCAGAAACAGGCAGACCCCAGTATCTTTTGTGATCTTACTGAGCAATAGACACTTTCTAGCATCACTTCAGGTAGATGTAAATTGCAATGTAGAAATATACCTTAAGGCCGGAGCTAGTTACATCCTGCTAAGAATGCTCATAACCACTTTTTCAGATTTTGAATCGTTGTTAATTTCTACCATGTTCATATACCTTACCATTTGCTTTTCACAAACATTCACATTATCAGGCTTTTGCTTATACTAGTGTTTGGGGGAATGGCTATCCTTGTAGAAATAGCCATATTTATATGTGAACAAGAGTATTTGTGCAGTAAAAAGAATATTCACTGTACATTATTTGCTATTTGTCAATTGATATACATTATTATTTTGCTTAAAAATTGTAGTGATCCATTCAGGTGGCAGAAACAATGCCAAGTACTATAGGAGACAAATCACACACAAAGAATAACTGAGTGCACGGTCTAAGAGAACAGTTTACAAAACAGCCAAAGGTTGAGATTTGTTTGCATGAGCTAGTCAGTGGATGCTGGCAAACAACTAACACATCTTTTAGATTATCTAGTAAGGCAACTAGTTTCACTACCAAGCATTACACAAATAATAAAACTATGTGCTATATAATCCCTATGCTCGGTAGGTGGCAGCAACACTTCATTATTCAATATTTATTTTCCACAGAGAATGATCCTCATCCAAGACGGCTTTAACCTGCAATTGATTTTTAGCCTTTTGAAGAGAACAGTTTTACTTTGTTTGCTGTTTGATATTAAACCTTTGACACAAGATGTTGGGACTGGTTTTACTGTTTGAAAGTTGCCGCTGAACTGTCAGTAACTGAAGAAGTTCTAATTGAAATGGGTAGTGGCTTGCCTTCACATCCATTGGGGAGAATTCAGCATACCATAGGGCAAGCTTTTCTGATCAAGCCTGTAAAGACCTAGTCTGGCCACTGACTGTCCATACAGATTCCATAAGTGGAGTGTCCAGTTCAAATGTCGTCTGACAGGTAGGGAAGAGCAAAAGAGCCAACTCTGTGCCAGCTCCCACATCTCCCTCTCCTGCAGAAGTCTATTCATAGTTGCACACTTTGGGAGCTCAGTCCTGAACTTTTGCTTAACCCTCTGGCCCTGAAGCATAGGTCTTAAACATCTGCTTAATTTTAAGCATGTGAGTATTGAGGTTATTCACGGGCTCCAAGTTAAGGATGTGCATAAGTGTACCAAGGCCACAGAGCATGGCACCTTGCGGAACTGAGCCTTGAGCAACCAACTGATTGAAAAGACGAGAGATGCCAACAGAAAGTCATCAACTGACCCTGCGAAACCTTAATCAAGTGGACAGTCCTTGCTCACTGAGCAGTCCTGTTGCCTTCATGAACACTGCTTATGTGCAATTCCTCACTTGATTAAAGGTTTGAAGATCAGGCTCAATGTGAGGGGGAGAAGGTACCACAGAAAAATGCGTAATGAGAAATAAACTTATCATACCACAAGGTGGCAGTGTGAGAATAGTACTGCTTTTTTCTAAATAGTTCAAATAGTAGGTTATGCAACCAGAGCGCTCTCTTGGTTAAAGGTTATATACACACACACATCCTGTGTTTATGTATAACTCGGTGCATCCATCAGTATATCTGAACTTTTGGTTCTCATCTACAGTACGTAGTCGTTCCCAGAACTCAAACAGGAACTACACTGAATGTTTGTTTTCAAGACAATTATGGCAGATTCTTCCTAACATGAGTATGTGGCTTCTGTATTTTTATTTGCTTAAACTGGAGGTTCCTCTAGAGTTACTTTAGTTCCTGTTTAGTTTTACATGAGACACATTGGCTATGTACGTTGTAGTTGCATTAAATTATTCTCACATTCCCAATTGGTCTGTGCAGGTGACTACTGCTGCTTGTTTGCACCGACAAACGATCCTTCAAAATTGTCTTCCACTGAATTTTCAAACTAGCAAATGTAGTGGCAATCCATCTGCAGTATTCCTTATTGCATTTCGTTCTTCCATCATGCGAATAATTCACGAGCCACTGGCACAACTATATGTAAAGAGAGGACAAAAAACCAAAGTGAATAATTGCAACGATGATGATTTTGTTACTGTTATCTGGTGCTTATCTCAGACATGAAGAATTACCGTGGCTTTGCACACAGCTGTAAGAAAAACATCAGGCCAAATTTCGCACTGAGCAGCCTTGATAATTGTCCTTCTAAATGTCAGTTGTTCACAGGAATGAGGAAGTCAGCATGGGAAAAATACCTGAATCCCTAGCACATGAGAAATAAAGCCATTTCTAGACAGAATTCAGACTGAACCTTTTGAAATGTTTGGGTAAGTGGTCCCCACCCCACCCCGGGGTTTCATCTAGAACAGTGGTTTTCAATGTGTGGTCCACGGACCTCTGGGGGGGTCCACAGACTCTGTCTAAGGGTTCCAAAGGGGTCCACACCTCCATTCAAAATGTTTTAAGGGCCTGCAAATGAAAAAAGATTGAAAACAATTGATCTAGAACCAGATGTGCCAAAGTGCTACAAGAAAGGCTGTTTGCTCTACACTGCAGGGGTTTGGACATAAGCATTGACATTACCAGATACTTTTCCAAAGTTTAATTAGTTCTTTGAAACTTTTGCCTGTTTCTACACTAGTTTTTTTTCTGAAAGATTTCCCACTAGTAGAGCAGGTTCTGATATTTTGTCTATGCCGTCATCTAAGCCTGCTCAACTCAGGTCTGAGAACTTAATACACCAGCGGCCAGTGGGATCTTTTCTATTCTGGCAGTCTGTCATTAAGTCTAGCAGAGTTCTGCCAGTGTTAGGAAGAATATGGAGTTTTTCATAAATAAGGCTGGTATAGAAAAGGCCTTTGAGATTAATAGCTGTGGTCTAGAAGTTATCTCAAATTTCATGATACAAACGAACAAAAAGCGTAAATACAACTTGAGGTTAAATTACATCATTTTAAGGAAACAGCATGTTGTAAAAGCATAAGCATAATGTCTTGCCTAGTAAAATCCTGAGGCCCAATTCTCTCCCCTGCACTGGATATGACTAAATCCTGTTTATGTCAAATTTAAGCCTTATGTTTTAATTGCAGCGTGAACTGTTTCACTTGTGCTTAAGAATAATTACACTGCGATCAATGGAAGAGGTGGTGATTGAGGTGGGGGGAGGGGTTTTGTGTCCCTTGGGGCTCAAAGGGAAGGCAAGGAGTGGAGAGTGACTGCAGAGTCAAGGGGTGAATGTGCTGATAAGAAAAGACTAGACAGGGTATGGAAATGGGGTGCTTAAAAATAGTTGTGAGGGACCAATTTGAAGTTGCACTTGGTTGCCCATGAATGCATTGTTACAGCCATAAGAGAGCATACTTCAAAACTCCTCTACAGGGGGCCATCTTCTCCAGCATACTCCGCAGGATATTGCCTGGACTGCTCAAGAGAAAGTAAAATATGCTCAGCACTGAGCGAATTGATTGTAAATGTGGCTGTGAGGCACAGTGCTTTCCAGTAACTAAAGTTGACGGGGCTTATGCACAAATATGTGCTCAGTGGAATTAAGAGTATTATGAATCTTACACACAGTGCAAATTTATTTAGTGTATTCTGAAAACACCACCAGCAGATTTAGGTTATACTGCTTCAGTATCTTTTATTTGCTTTATGGGACATTATATTTGTTTAAAAGAAGTAGATTTGATGGAAAAATGAAGATAAACTAAAAGCATCTGAACAGCTCTGACATACTTGACACTTTGTCTTTAATTACTACATGACACATTTGATTACTTTTGTGATGCACTTGGTACTGTAGATCATGAAACAGTAAAAGAAAAAAATTGAATTGAATCCCCTCCATGAAAAAGATGTTGAGGTCTGGGGAGAGGAAGGGAGTGGGAAGGTGAAATCAAATAATTCCTTGCATGAAAAGGATAAACCTTGGGGGGTTTTGTATTATGGGCCTATTAGTCACAGCTTTCACCCAAAATTGAACTTGTGCAAAATGTGGGTCATAGGTGTTAAATTTAAATAACTTCTTCATCAAAACCTTTTTTGGTGTGAGTCTTTATCTAAATTTATAAAAAATGTTTGGGTTCCCCTGCCTCAAATATTAGGCTTCTGAGTTCAATAGCAACCCAGAACACTGTGTTCTGTTGTGCATTTCAGCTCTGAAGGGTTGGCTTTTAATGGTTATTTTAAGTATCCATGCAGGATACATAATAGGCCACATCAGTGTTTTGATTCTGTGAGTTAGTGCTATGCTGAAATAATATGCATCCAAAGACCTTCAGATGATCTTGTTGTACTGTATTGTGTCATGCAGTCCTGCATTTCCTTGACTATGGTTTTATTCTAATCAGGGTCTTCTATTGCATCCATCACCATGGTATTTAAATGCCATGAAGGCTTTGAGCCTGCAAGCTGACCCATGCAGTCCAAGTGGTTCAGCAATATGATGCAGGATTGAAGCCTCTGCCTTAAGGCCTGATTGATAGCCCATGAAGTCAATGGAAGTCTTTCCTTTAACTTTTAGTAGGCTTTTAAATCTGAGGGCAGGTCTACACTAGAAGTGCTATATCTGTCTCATGAAGACCCTGTATGCCAATGGGAGAGCGCTCTACCGTCAGCATAATCACTCTGTATGTCGGCAGGCGAGCATCTCCGACTGACATGGTGCCAGTGTAGGCAGTGCTTAAATCGCTGTAATTTGCATTGCTCGGGAAGTGACATTTTCACACCCCTGAGCTGACATCAATTAGATTGACTTAAGCGGTAGTGTAGACCTGCCCTAAAATAACTTCAGCAGTTTAGCTCTCTTGAATAGAATGCCCATGTTTTTGAAGTTTTGTGCAATGCTGTCGGTGCTATACATACTGCATGAGTGGCACTGAAGAGGTTAAAGAGACATAGAATATTAGAAAAATAAAAATTAACTTTTAAGGAACCAGTAAGTATCAGATGTTGTGATGAGTTTTCCATAACAGATTATTTTATTACACCACTATAAAAGTTAATAATTTTATCATAATAAATTCAGAGAACCCTGCCCAAGTACACTTAGCTTTCAGGAGCACAAAATCATGTTTTAGAGACACTCATAAAATCTGGTATTCTCTAAAACAAAGGTGACTATTCTGAAAGAAAGAGAGCTTGTTTTTTATGAATACACACAGAAATAGTTAGCTCTGGTTTGAAAAAAAAAACTTTTGTGAAAAATTTCAAAATTGTTAAATAGCCTTCCTTTCACAGGGTTCAAAATAGATCAATTTTTTTTCCCAAAAAAACTTTTCATGAAATTAAAAAAAAAGTTCCCTTTGTTTTTCAAAAACATAAAATTATAATTTTGGACAAAATGCCAGCAAAGGAAAGTAGGAATCTGAAAGGAAAAAGCTTAAGGGACCAGAAAGGGAGAAAAAAATGGAAAGTTGAAACCAACAACCACACTAAATTTTGTGCTTCAATTTCATAAAACTGAAATTCAAAAGGTCAAAAATTATAAAAAAGTTCACTTTTCTTTGACAAACTTTTAATGCAAAATAACTTGACCAGTTAATTGAATTACTGTTGATAGGATCTGGAACAGGCTTTAATTTAAAAAAAGAAGAAAAAAAAAAGGCACAGTATTCTATATCCCCAAAACTGTAGTTCATGTTATAAAGTTTGGGACCAGTACTGTGAAATGCTGAAGTGGCTATGCTACTAGAGGTCTGTTTTAAGACACAGAAGCCAACCAGAGGCAGGCATTAGCTTATATAGTGATGGAAGCATTTGAAATGCATAGATACTACGGAAGTAGGAGCTTGTGGCAAGAGTGACTAGTTATTATCAGTGTAAACATGTAATGGAGAATAGAGTGAAATATAGTGTCAGAAATATACATAGAGAAAAAGACTGCAGGGGGCTTGAAGTTTTGCAGCTCCTGAGTGGAGAAAAAGATTCCTGGAAAAATGAGCAATGAAGCAAGAAAGAACAAAAGTAAAGTCTCCATTGAAAAGCACAGCATGTCTCCTGTTTGTAACACGCTGCATCAGCTCTGCCTCACATACTGGCAGCTAACCCTACAGATAGGCTTACTCCTTAGAAACATAATGGTGCAATACGCAGAAAAACAAAGTCATAATATCAGCAACATAGCTACAAGCACCACAATCTGTGTGCTATATTTAAATGAAGTTACCTAGCTCCCATGTGAACTCTGTCACTTCACTCAGGGAGCGTGTCATCAGCAAGAGAACTTCCCCCTTCCCTCTGTTGTATGTCACATCATGCCAGGAATGAGACTAAGAATGAATCATCTTTTACTGGTAATTTGTACAGCTTCCAAGACAATGGGGTCCCAGTCTCAGTCTGGCCTGTTGAATGGAACAAATAACTAAAGACATGGCACACCAAAAACCAAAGGCCATGTGAAAGAATCAGAGCAACAGAACATACCATTTGTACAAAGTAGTTTGTATTTAGGACACCACAAGGAAGTTGGGTCAGAGTCTTCATTCCACCTGAGCTACGATTGCCACAGCAACAGAGGGAGGGAGAGAGATGGCTTTAAGCCTCACATATTGACAGCCCTGCCGTGGAGCTGTCTTAAGATATCTTGTGGTGCTCTTATTTACACTAACCTGCAGTGGCCACAAAGAAGCCATTCCCAGCTGAGGATAACTGAAGTGCCACATCCTGGTCATACTCCCTTAGTCCCCTAACCAGGGGCTGTGAAGAAAGAGGTATTGTGGAGCCATTCCAGTAGCGATGCACCACCCACCATCCCCCTTACAGCAGGGGTATTTCCCAGGGACTGTTTCAGTTCGTTTTCCATTTTCTTCATGCCAACAGCATAATGTGAAGGGGTGGGAGTATCTGACTCAATGTGTATGAAATAGAGATATGCGATAGGCCAGTGCTTCTCAAACGTATTTGATCACGCCCCCCTTCTGTGTGTCTGGAGTAGTTTACGCCCCCTCCCCTACCACACAATTACATATACCAATAAGGAAAAACCAACATGCAACTCTCACTAAATATGAAAAGCAGCAAGGCATTGATTGAAACAGAGCCCATGATCTATTGTAATAAAAGCCAAACCAAAACTGCCCTGGTGATTGATGCTTGCAATTAAATGTGCACACTGCATTGTAGCAAATGGATTAAAGTACCGTTGGCAACAACTTTGTCTAATGCTATACAAGCGTAACCGAAATCTGTCCAAACTCACAGCGCCCTCTCGAATCCAGTGCACAGCGCCAGCTGAGGAGCTGATCTGTCTGGAGGGATCGGCTTGGCTAGTTATTCATGGCAGTGGGTAAAATGTGCACAGTAAGTTTTTTTCCTAAAGCGTCTCATGCCCCCCTCAGAATTACACTCCGTGTCTCCCTCAGGGGGGCCCGCCCCCCAGTTTGAGAACCAGCATAGGCAGTAAGCATTGCTTGGGTGCTCTTCCCTGCCAAGAGAACAAGAATCACTGCAGCTGCTGTGAAGTATGATGATTTGTTTGTACTTGTATCAGGATGCGAGACTGCACGTTACCAAGGAGGCGTTCTCATTTTGATGATCATAAGGGTAAGAACAACTTCCCTGGCAATGTCTCTATTGCTTTCTAATTATATCATGCCTGATTATAAATGGACCTGTTTCAATGGATGGAGTGTGGGAATGAGGGCTTTTTACATTAAAATATGAATGATGTGTTTTTAGCTGGGGACTCAAGGGTGTAGTGTTTCTTTACAGTCCTATTGAAATTGGCATATTTCACATTAGATTAGCATTTTATTCAATTATCTTAAATGAATTATATTCCAGTACATTCTGGAAAGGTAATATAATAGCCTAGATTTTTCTACTCTAATGGAATGATTTTAAAATAATCAAATCAAACAGAGGAAAAATGGTAATCCAATGTATGATAACAGTATGGCTGTAAAGAGACCATTGTGTTACTGTATCCTCTTAATGTACTCTATCCCTGTGTTTCTTTTCTTGTGGCTGCCAGTTCATCTAAATCAAGATGTTGAACTGACAATTTGCGGAGTGGCTCATATGTTTTGTGGGTTGGATAGACTCACTTTTACTACCGGGCACTGAATCTATCAGAAAAAAAATGCTGTTTCTATCAGGACACAAACACTCCTTTACAGGAGGAATTTAAGATGAAAAAAAACCCAAAACCCCCCTGAGTTAAATAACTGAGTCTTGTCACACCTTCATGACAAAATTGTAGTGTTAGTTTTCAGCTGTCAGGAACTCATGCAGGATGGTGAGAATTTCATTTGAGATTTCACAAACCCTCCAGGCACTAGCGAAATCATAGATTTTGAAACACATACATAGGATGGCAGGATTATCATGTGCTGCAGAACAGTTGGGGGAGATAATGACTCATCAAACTCGACTTCCTGCAGAAAAAAGAAGGTGCACGTCAGAAAAACACATGGGGGCTGCGTTATACAAAGAAAATCAAGTATAAATGATTAATTACTACTTAAGAAAAGAAAAGAAAAGAAAAAACCAGAGCCAGAATTTCAGTGCTGAAATATGGACAGTCAGATTCTTCAATCACTTAGGTGGAGAGTCCCGTTGCCATGAGGAGTTTTCTGGAGGAGGCCCAATCTAACCCAATATCAGCCTGAAAAAAATGAGGTGAATGAAGCTGATTGTTCCTAATCCCTGAAATTTAATTTATTTATCTAAAAATATCTTCACTAGCTACTGTTGGAGCAAATGGCTGCCTTAAAGTTAGCAGTTGGGCTTCTGCTCCCTGAGACACTACCTAATATGCTGACCAATACTGTTTCTTTCTTCCCTCCACCAGTTGTCCGTATCTACCTGTTTTCTTTTATCTTATACTTAGGCCCCATCTATGCTACAAAGTTTCCCCAGTAACACTTGCCTTATATTGGCGCATCTTTCCATACATCCATGTTCAGTTTTGATTCCAGTCGGTAAAATCCTGACTTTCGGCCAGTCAAGTAAAACCATCTTCCCAAATGACAGAAGTCCTGTAGTGACCCTGTCCCACCAGTACAAAGTCTACGTGGATGTTACATAACCTGTGGCAGTACACACAGTCCTCTAGCAGCAATGGTCTTGCTCCCATGACAATGAACGCTCTGGTCCCAATTTTGAACTCTGCTGCTCCAGAAGGCCATCCCCACTTTAGAATACCCAGTGTGTTTTTGAAATGCATCTCTTCCAGCTGCCTGACCTTGGCAAATCTTGCTTTGCAACCATATAGATATGGATCCATATAAACATACTGGTAAATCTTATGCTGCTTCCTGGTCCAGGAAAGATGTCCTGGATTTCTTCAGCCAGTTGGAGAAGGAACAGTGCAAGCCTACCTTGTGACTAACGGCAGAGGGAATGCAGAAGCTGGGTTTTGACTCGGACAAGTAGCAATGCTGGCCAAAGGAGAAGGAACTGCAGAAGTTGTACCTAAAGGCAGGGGAGGCCAACAGAAAATCTGGAGCTGTCCCTTATACATACCCTTCTTTGCGGAGCTGGATGCCACATTAGGTGGGGACCCCATAACCATCCCAGGAGTAATTGTGGACTCCTCATGAGACCCAAAGGAAGGAATCCCAGAAGTGCACCTTGTTAAAAAATTAATTGGGGATAGGGACAGGGAGGACGTAGACCCTGCAGAAAGCCCGGAGTTCATCGAAAGCCAGCCAAACCCACCCCAGATGAACCCAGAGAAGGAACCCGCTGAGGAAGAGGGGAGATTAGATAGGTGTGTAAATGTTTTTTTATTTTTTGGTGGCTTTGCAACGTCTCCCTCCCTGTCCACCCTTCTCAAAATGGCACATGAATTCCTGTTGGCAGAGAATGAAGGAATTGCCTTTTGAAGTAGCTGATTTATTTGAACAACATGCACTGGCAGTCATAGGCAAAGAAGAGAGAAAATATTATAAGCAACACAAAAACCTTCCCAAATGCATGCTTTTGCTAGAGGAGGCAACATAAAGTGATGCACTGGAAGCAGAAAAAAGAAATACAGTAAAACCTGTAGAAAATTTATAATAAACCTTGCAAGCAATCCAGTAAGTGGACATTGTCTACAATATTTTTTATGGCTCATGTTGTAATGTAAACATGTTTTATAAATATAAAAAATGCAGTACTTTGATTTTTCAGTGTGGGAGTCCAAATCCAAAACAAATGACTTGCATGTTATGCTTGGAGTCAGAGGTAGCAACAGGTAGAGATGGTTGGATGCTGGCTGAGGGGGCTTGGCTTTGAATTAGCTTCCAAGGCCCAGCATGGAACCACCCGCCTTCTCTTTCAGTGTATTGCATTGACCTTGATCATGTCTGTCATCTGGCACTATCTTGATAAGGTTTGTCAGCAGGTGTTCTTTACATTTTTATTGAACATTTCTCGGGACGGATGCTTTGTTTCTTCCTTCACTGTAGGAAACTTTCCCACGCCACTCCACAATGAGGGCCAACAGCACCATCACTGGGAAGAGAGTTATAGCACACAGGGTAATGCAGCCGCGAGCTGCCTCGAACAGTTGCTTTCTCTCTGCCTTTGGAGCCGTTATGAACAATACATCACCATTGATGTAATAAGATTAGTAACTTGTCCTGCATTATCACTCCACTTATTACCTGGGACAGAAGGCAGACCACCACCCCATTCCTCACAGCTACAGGTTTTGAAAAATGGCCCCTATATATTGACCATGCTTGGAACAGTTGAATTGTCCTAAAGCAAGCAGCCCTGAAGCAATATGAATATCTTTATGGGATATTTTAGGACATTTTCTCACTTCTCTTTTCCTATCCACTAACCTTTTAAAGCTAAGACCCTTTAAGTCTGGCTTTTTGTTTATCAGTGGCATTGGTTTGGGTGTCCTTGAGAGGCCCCCCACATGCACTTGCTGAAAGACTGACTTTGATCAGGAGGCAGAAGAAACAGACAAGGGAGGACATGCAAGGGAGTGCAGGCGAAAGGAGCGCAGAAGTACTGGGAAGTGCATAAGGAAGTCCACCAAGACACTATACAGCTCCTTTCCTGGCAAACACAGATACAAAACATTGCACCCCAGCAGCACATGGACAATTCTGTTTTTCTGGCGCTTGACCCAAACACGCTGCAGGCCTCACCCCACCAAATTGCCAGGACAGCATGCCATTCTGTCCCTGCCATTCAGTCCCAGTGGAAACTAATGAGAATAGCTCTGACTATACTGACACTGAATTCATGCAGGAACAGTCTGCATCTTGTACTCTCTTCTTAATTGGTTTTTAAATGTTTTGTAGACGTACGTTTGTTGCTATTATTGTTCAATAAAGTTTTATTTTGTGAAAATCAAGATTGATTTATTTTGTCTTGCAAGAGAGCCATGTGACCTCCTGTGACGGGATGTACAAACCCTGCACTGCACAAGAAGGGGTTAAGGAGATGCTCTGGGCTCAGGCAGCTCCACCCTCCCACACCTGCAAGGTATGTCAAGCATGGAGAAAGGACCTTAAATGGGAGAAGCCCAGTTTAATTAGCAGCAACCCTAGAAGGAGAATAGACCTCAGTTCTGGTTCAGGAGTGTGGTCAAGGACAAGGACAAGGACAAGGACTGGTTACCTAACCACAGCTAGTCTGATCTCCCAAAGATGAAGATGGGGAGGACTCTGAGTAATTATCTTGGAACCCTTTCTAGTGATTTGACAAAGGACACTGAGTGGGACTACAGCCTGCTGGAGCCTCCTGGAGTAACTGCTGCTTGGTTTTGTTTTCCCTCTCCTTTCTGGAGGACCATTAATAACCTCAGAAAGAGTAAACTCTTGAGAAATTCACCTGTACTGCTGATCTTCTGTGAGTACAGGGCCCCCTGTTCTGTGAGTATGGGGGGGGAGTGAGAAGGAAGGCTGGGTCCATGATACATCATCAGATTAATAAAATACCTTAACAATTCATTCAGACCAAGCCAACTTCACTTTAATCATAAAGTGACACAAATGAACACAGAGCAGCACACTGACTGGTTTACTGTCATGATGGGCTCTCAAGGCCTCCCTCAGCTATACAGAGCCTTAGCACCCTTTTATAATTGTTCTTGTGTTTGTTCATAAGTAGAAGCCAGTCTTTCCACTTCCCCTTACACCCTGGCAGTAATGTGTTTTGCATATTTCCCACGCAAAGGGAGAAACAACATGCAGCAATAACATTAGAAATGTTTGGCTCACTGAGATCCAGCCTAGTCATGAGATATCTCCAGCATCCTTTCAATCTACCAGATGCACCCTGAACAGTCATCTTGCACCTGTTTAGGCAATAGGTAAATTTTCTCTTGCTGCATAGGTGGTGTGTGGCTTCATGAGCCAGGGAAGCAAAGGGTAGGCTGGGTCCCCAAGAATCATAATTAGCATTGCAATCTCACCAAAGCGAATGTGCCACTCAGGGAAAAATGTCCCAACGTGAAGCTTTTCAAGAAGTCCTGTGTTCCTAAAAATGCAAGCATCATGCCCCTTCCCTGACCCAACATACATTAATATCAGTGAACTGTCCCCAGTGATCTAACAGTGCTTGCATAGCCATAGAAAAGTCCCCAGTTCTGTTTATGTACTTGAAGCAAAGGGGAGGAGGGGACAGAATCAATATGCATCCCATCTATCACTCCACCACCCCACCATCAACTGTTTTCTGCCACTGCCCAGAGTCACAATCCTGTGCAGCAGGATAGGCTTAACAGCTTTGCATGCCTGGATGATGACCACCTGCATGGTAGCTTATCCAGCACCAAACTGATTGCCCGCCGACTGATAGCAATCCGGAGTTGTAGGCTTCCACCTTGTGATTGCCATGTTTCTCCACTGTCAAAGCACCTCTTAATTTTGGTGTCCCAGTGCTGGAGGTGGGAAAAGCTCCACGCACAGATCCCCATCACTCGGTACTCATTTAACAGCCCCAGAAGAACTACTCTAATGTGGCAGCTGGTCAATGAATGCCTGCAGCAGCTGGCAACCATCATTCACCATCTGCCTCATCTTCTGCACCTCAGTTTCTTCACTGCTGCACGACCGGCTGCTGTGGTAGTTGGTGAAATACTGCAAATGCAGAAGAATCAGGTGCCCTGTCTCTGACACAGACATAAGAACTCTGTTGATCTGTTGGGCATCGATGCTTCTGCCACGGCATCAGGAATGGTGGGAATTTTTAAAAAACTGTGTGAGGAGAAAATCATGGGATGGAAGAGAGGCACTGTGGAAAATTTACCCCATGTTCTCTCAAGTCCCCAAGTGCGGTGCTGGTATCACACAATGCCCTTCCAAAATATCCTAGAAGGTAGTGCACTAGACGGTGATGTGGGGTGCCCTGGGATGCCCACCCACAATGCAGTGTGTCTTTTGATACAACCTCTTGCTGTAGGGATGTGCTGTACCAGCAAAGGCATTGAAATGTGCATGTGCAATGACAAAATTGCATTGTTGGCTGTTACACTGTCAGCAGAAATGCTGCTGGTAAAACTGTCTAGTGTAGCCCTAGACTGTAATCAACTTGGGACAAGTACCATCTTTTTGTTCTGTGTACAGCACCTAGCACAATGGGGTCCTGGTCCATAACTAAGGCTCCTAGGCACTACAGCAATTAGATAGCAATTCAAACATAAATACATTCATAAACAATAAAACTGCCTATTAGGCAGGCCAAAAAAAAATTCCTGTAGGGAATAGCTGTTTTGATCTATCATACCTTCTCTACTGTACTAAATCAAATTCCTAGTTAAGGGCTGAAAGATAACAGTAAGTGCACCTTCATTTTGGTCTGAAGTCTGACAAACTCTGGTAATGGCTAAGTGCATGAAGAAACCAGTTTCATGGATGAAGTAGTCCACGCATCTTCTATCTACATTATGGAGATAAATTGATTAATTTGATGTAGAAGATAGCTAGACAAATTACACAAGAACCCACTAAGGTAGGGAGGATCTGGCCCATTATGCCTGCTGTTTATTTGGTTTCTCTCTCTCAGTTCTTTATAAACCTTGTTTTAGTATAACCCCTGTGGTTTTATTGTAATTGGGAATTTCACACAGGCCAACTCAAAAAGGGGAAACAGCTTTCACTCTGGAAGAAGAGATGGTGAAGGAAGCATGTCTGTGATCTCCAGATGAAAAGGTACATAGTAAGGAGACCTTTAAGCATAACGTGTATTGCTTTCAGCCCCCCACATGCATGGGAATGTATGACAAGAGGTTGTTAAGTAACAAATGCACATTCATATCTCAGCTAAAGCTTATGCATGCCTAATGTTTTTCCCTTCCTCGCTTCCAAATCTCCCACATGCTCACAGCTCTCGCTGTGAGAAGCCCCTAACTGGTACCATATTTTTCTTATTATCATTATGTGTATTAGTCTTTGAGTTCAATTCCTGAACTCTTGTGGGTCTGTCGGTCGTGGTTCTTCTGCCTTCATATCATCTTTTTTATGAAGCCCTCAATATACACAGGTTGTTTTTATCTGCTGGGCCTATTGTGAAATACATGAACTTGACCTTTTTGAAGTTTAACAACATCCCGTTCTCAGCCTGACCCTTGATGGCTCATATAATGTGTCATTGTTTGTCATGAAAACGGAAAGGACTTTTGCTACATTTAATCAAATATATAGAACCAATCCTTTACAAAGCATCCCTTGTGCAACCATAGAACCATCCATTATTTACACGCTCCTGCTAGCCTCTGAGGCATCAGTCTGAGTAGAGAGTTAAAAGCCGTTGTTTTCCCACAGTACCTGTATACTGTATAATCAATGTAATTAACAGCACTGAAATAATGCAAATACTCAAATGATATTGTAGATAGAAGTAAAGCAAATCAGGTCATGGGACATTGAGACCTACAGACTTACAACCAGCACTTTAGAGTGTATGTATAAAGATGCTCCTAATTATATCCAGGAGTCTATCAGGTTCAAATCGTGCATGCATCAGGCAGAATGGTTGTGCTGGATATTGGCTACTGGTCTCGCAACATCCACAAAAGAGACTAAGGAATGGACTTGTCTCCTAAGGCTGACCTGTCTACATCATTTCCATCCCCCCCATGCCAGGTGTAGCAGAGAAGCAGTAATGTTATCACTTCATGGTTTCCATTGAGGGGTTGAAAATCTTCCTCTATTCCATCCTCCACTACATCCAAAGAGAGGTGGGATGGCGGCAAGGCAGATTGGAATCCCTTATTCAGACATTCAGTGCCAGCTGTAGAGGAACTAGTGGATAGAAGGGATCTACATGTGAAACTGATCTTTGCTGGATAGTTGTCCTTGTGGAACCACATCACTAGCTCCTCTATAGATGCACAAAAAGAAGGCTTTCTGGAGGCAGATGGCATGAAGGAGCCTCAGACATGCCTTGAACAATTGCCCCCTAAATAGCTAACTGATCGGTAGATGGGCCTGCTGGATGAAGATTTAGAGACCTGAGTAATCTGATGGGGTATTTCCCCCTATCTGTGTGATGTGTGCGTGCACGTGCAAGTGTGCATATGTGAGGTGGAGGAGGCTCTGGGTGAAAAGGATGCAGTGAGGTGCCAGGACATGTATGTAACTCTTTCCCTTCTGACTAAGGCTGCATGTTCACCTTTTCAGTAGACTCATGACAAACATGGGATAAATGGTTACTAGCATCAACAGGTAAGTACAGCTATTTGGGCTATCACAATTTTTTATCTGATATGGTAGAAAAATGTATGAGGGGCAATTTCCCTTTTCCTGATGGAAACTGTGACTTTGCTGGCAAATTGTAATTTTCCTGTGCATGTTTTTGTCATTTTTTACATGGAAAAGCACATTTGCATCATGGAGACTGCATGGAGAATGGTTGTGTCAGCCTATCTGATGCCTGCATTGAACCATACTGGTACTCATGGAACATTCTAATCTGTCTGTTTTACAGTTAAATATTTTTCAATACCATACTAAACATTTCCAGTGATAGATGATACACTCTGATCAGCAATTATGTGCAATATCATGTAGCTGATAAGTGATTACATGCAATATCATACAGTGATCATCAAATGGACCTTAGACTGGGACTTTTATACTTCTGTTTATTTTTAATTTTTTGTCAGCCTGGCTACCAGAGTTGCTGTAGAGAAACATAAACTGCACACTATAACAAAGATGACAGTGAAACTCTTATCAACTGAAGAAGAATATTGTTAGTGTGATGCACTCCTTTTGGTAATGTGCTCTGCTATTTTGTATTGTATTTATTTAGATTTAAAATAAAAGATGCTTATCAAGACTCTTGGTCACTGAACAGAATTAATTATACCATAAATACAATTACATTACATTTCAGCAACATGAAAATAATTATTTTCTCAGAAACACAACCAGTCACCTATCCCTTTCATTATCTAAGAAGCATACTAAAGACTTAGGGACTCAGATTGAGCATTAATTCCTGATGACAGCTAAGAGATCTGATATTATATTAGCTCTTGGCCATGATGTTAAGACCTCAGACCTGTGTAATAATTGGGGGCTGACAGGCATGAACTCAACTGTGGGAAAGTATATAAAAGTTTATAAAAATGTTCCAATCACTTAGAACAACTGTTAATAGGAAAAGGTACAAAAGCGAGATAGAGTGACAAAAAGATATACTGATGTAACTCAAGGATTGTGTGGAAATTATGCCTAGTAAATGACTGAAGTATGGGATGGGAAATCAACAGACCTGAAGAGGTCTGTGGGAAATTAGGTGTCACTGGGGAGCAGAATAATGAGAAGATAGGCTATTCTGCCCTTCACTTCCTTTTGGGGTCCCTGAAAAGAGACTTCTGGGGAAGGATCAAATGAGCTGGCTGGCTGAGAGATGGTGAACTGAAAGGAGCAAGCTTCACCATCATGGATGCCACCCCACCATCTCCTGGGACCCCCAAGGTCCACTGCAACTCCCTTGGGACCTTCATCCTGATCCTGAGACCTGTCCTGACTAGACTGAGCAGGAGAGAGGGACCCTGATGACATTGCTACCTCCACGGACTCTGGCTAAATCCCAAATACTATTTGAGTTCTGAGACTTTGGTTCTTGCTGTCACGTTTCTCTTCCCTAACGTATTTCATCTCTCTCTCTTCGCCTTCTGTTTGATAAGTGTCTGAGTTAACTGGCCAAGCCTTTCTGTTTTACAGCACTGCTGTGAGCCTGTGACCAGAGGCAGCTAAAAGTAATGCCTAAATAGCTCAATGCTGGTAGAAGTCTGTAAGCTCTCAGAGAAACTGATAGGACTGTGTACTATGTCTGTGTTTCTCTAGCATTAAGTTTCCAAGTAAGGATCAGCAAACTAAAGACAAGCTATATTTTCTTTCTTTGCCCTTTTGTGTGTTTATGTTCTAGAAAACAGGATAAGATTTTCACAATAGCAGCAACAATAGCAGCTCCAGCTCATCTCAACTAACTTTTTCTCTTTTTCCGCAAAGGACAATTACTACCATCTTTAATACCATCAAAAAGATGTCATAGGTTTTGGCTTTTGGTTCCCCCCTCTAAAAGCTCTCAACAGACCAGGGGAAAGGGAATAAGGATTGCTGTTAATAACAACATGAGGGGAAGGTTAATATGCTTTAATTTATGTGTACTGACTTTATGCCTTTTAGTTGAGTTGCCTTAACTTTTCTGAGTGTCCTTCTATAGGCAACCCTGTAGCCTAGATGGGACCCACAGTATGTCATATCTTTGGTATCTCTTAATATAATAGGATGGTCCTTTCTTTCCTTGTTATGCTGACAGCTGAATTCTTAACACAATCTTTCTGATATTAGTAGTGTACATATTGGATAGCAGACACAAAAAGCAAAAAAATGCTGTCAAAATAAGAAAAGAAGGAAAGGAAATACGTTGTTCAAATATTCCTGTATGGCTGGTTACCCTTTGAATATTTATTTGTAACATCAGTAGCCAGTTAGCAGAAAACTGGATTTGCACAAACTACATTTTAAGTCTTGGTGACATAGATGTGTTAATCCTAAAGGCTGTAAACTGTAATGTCCCTTATAATTTATGTTGGGTTGTCCCCTTTCTTTCAGTCCCTTCTCCTCCCCTCGTAAGCAGCTTATTCTGGTTTATTTACAGTGCTGACATTTTTTAATAGATTCTGACTGGCAACAGTAAAACCCCTCCTCTCCTGCTTTTCAAATCAAAGCTTGAAACCAGCTGCATGCAAAATCTTTGTTGTTGGGAAACATTCAAAGATGCTTTCTTTATTTGCTTTTCCTTGGGGTTAATCAATGATTCTGTATCTTAATGATGGCTGAGGTTTGCTGCTGCGATGCCTTTTCCAGTTTAAGTGATTATTTTCAACCCCCTTTTTCCTATTGATGCTTTAGTAGCAGTTTTACAAGGGGCTTTAAAGATCAGCATATGTTTAAAACAAAGAGCTTGTGTATACTGTTGTTTGGAATTCAAAACTGTACATTTCTATTATCCAGCTGCCGATTTAACAGAATGACCTACAGAACTAACCCCCTGCTTCATCTAGGTGTTTTTATTAGTTTTGGGGTTTTTTTAAAGAGCATTTTAAAAAATACTTAGAGCACGTAATTGATCTGTTGTCAGCTGGCTTGGTGAGTGACTTGATGTGAAATGAAACAAACCAAGTTAGTCCTTTTTACTATAGATGTAAATATTTTATAAACATAGAGCTGATTAAATATCATGAATTAAATACCATGAATAAATCTCTTGATTATCATAATGACAGAGACCTGATAATTTACTGAAAATTGGAAGTTAATTTTGTGCATTGGCCAGGGAGTCAGGAGATCTTGGTTCAATTCCTCCTCTCCCACAGATTGCCAGTGTGATCATGTCCCTCAGTTTCTCTAATAATAAAAGGAATAATAATTACTTTCCTTCATCTTTTATCTTGTCTATTTAGATTGTCTAAATTTATACATAGATCGTCCCTATGGATATGTACAATGATTAGCAAAATGGCAGTTCCCTGATCTTAGATGGAATATTTTCAACAAAAATTCTATTCCACCATTTGCCTATCTGCTTGCATAGCCACCCTCAACGCCCTTATAATCAAAGGTTTGGGATACACTGAGCAGTGCAGAGTCAAAGGGTATATCCAAGTGGTTTCAACAAGAGTTTCTAAATTCTGAATTATATGAAGTCTTCCCGAGACTTTTAAAACTCGAACTCTTTCAGAAAGTTCTAAGCATTGTCAGCACTATATCAGCAGGTCCTGTAACTGCCAAGAGCCCCATTGAATATGCTGGTGTAGTTCATACCATCAGTGAAATGTGAGAAGTGAGTTTCACAGTGATTCCAGTATTTTTAGTGGCAAAGCCTAGAGCTTTCTGGAAGCCTCAGATAAGATTCTGTTCATACTGGTAACATGCAGTCCCCCAAGAATCAAAACCACAAATGTTACAAACTCTGTCAGCAGAACCTGTAACGTGTGACTCGCGTAAACTCTCAACTATATAGGTTGATATTTACGTAGGGCAAAACCATCAGAACAGATTTTGTTTGCCAATTTACTAACACCTAAATATATTTACACAACACTAAGGAAATTTCCAGACAAAAAACTTCAATAAGAT
Source organism: Mesoclemmys tuberculata (assembly GCA_007922155.1). NCBI lineage: Eukaryota > Metazoa > Chordata > Testudines > Chelidae > Mesoclemmys > Mesoclemmys tuberculata. Next base: position 26,413,826 of record ML675649.1, read on the forward strand.
AAAGTTAAAGGTGAGAGCATATTTTTAATTTTCTCCACATCTTCATGTATAGGTCAGAGACAAGCCCCCCTACTCCCCTCAAATTTTTATCCTTTCCACAGACTACACCACACACAAGGGGAGACTTTATTTCTGCGTCAGCCCTCATGGAGGGGAAATGGAAGCCACAATGAGTAAGCTCTGCTTGGCAGCTTCCTGAGGGTTCTCCCCAAGTCTTGTGACATAAATGGAGGGACTCACATTCAACAAGTGCATCTCCCGTTTCTCTGCCCGTTGGGGTACTGCATGTTGCACCAGCAGTATAGAGTAACTCACTGCCTTCTGCCCAGTTTGAATGCCTTTTCATGGGGGTTGGAATCACTTCCGCAATGTCCACAGGAAATCTGGGTGAAAGGCCACAATAGAATCCAGGTCTTCTGAGTTGCAGTATAGTGCCTTGTACTCAAAACTAACCATTTTATTTTATTTTGATTTGATTTATTTATTTATTTAGAGGCAGCTGATGTGGTATGGGGACAATGGAAAGGGGCATAATTAAAGCTGGGTTTCCTAACTGCGGATGCCATAAGTTTCTAACATCCAGAGTTTTTTAGTTGTTTAAAACTATTAGAAATGTTTATTTGTTTTACTCGGGTGGGGGCACTGAAGGATGAGTGGGAATATACCTATGTCTAAATTTTTCAATTAAATGATTTCATAAAATCAAAAGGCAGGTTGTGAACTACCAGATAGCCAGCCTGGGAGCCAGCATTATCAGGTTCACTCTCCTGATAATTGCCTTTGTTTTGCTGATGGTGAGATTTCTTTGCACGGTCCCTTCTTCCCTTAATGAACACTCAGGCAGGTGCATTAGTGAAATTCACAAACTACTTCAAGCATTTTAATGTTATGCGGTTTTTTTCTTGAAGAGCTACCATGAGCAGTAATGACCATTCTGCTTCTCCTCCTAACTGTCTTCGCCCCATCTGGACTATATAGGTTTCTAATCTAAATGCAAGGTTAGTTGACTGTATATTCAGTAAATATATTTACAATTGTTTGCCCTTACCGTCCTTCACATGCTAGTGAAATAATAGTTGTATACTGTTTAAACCTGCTCAAGTGACTATACAATATTATTTGTAACAGTTTTTGTATGCTTGGCTTTTATCCCCTTCCCTCTCCTCTCTAGAAGGAATGGTGTGGATTATTTCCCCCACTCTGTATAGCTGAAATAACAAAATCCTCTATTTCACACAGTGACATTCTCTCCTATCCCTTGACTACAATTCAGCCCTTCAAAGAAATATGTATGTGTAACCGGCAAAAGACATGACCCATTCAACAACAAAATCTCTTCTTTTTATTAATATAGAGTCTGAATTTTAGAGGTGCTGAGCACTTGCAGCCCCCATTGAAGGGATATTCTCATAGGATGTCCAAAGTGCAGTACTTCTCAGTAAATCTTTCAATATGGAATAATATGGAAGCAAAGCTATGCTTTATTTTTATCCCTCAGCCTTTCTAACTGGATAACAGTGACTAAATGTACCATTGAGAAAAAAAGACTTTACATCCTCCTTTTACTGTGGGAAATATTGACTTTGGTGCAAAGACACTAAACTTGTGAATGCCAGCCTTCCGTGCTGTTAGCATTTAAAAAGTGCCATATTTCTTCCTTTACTCAAAGTGGAAAATCAAAGGTTTATTTGTACAGCAGAATTAACAAATTATTCAAGCTACCTGTTGTTGCATTAATTTTAAACATCATAAAATAAAGAAAATGGGGGAAAGTGATAAACTGAAGCTCACTAGAAAACAAGTCTTTTCATTGGAGAATAATAGCTCTTTCTACCAAATGGCTATTAAAATCTAGACAGCTCCATCAGAGGGGTAGAGGAGGGACAGAAAGGTATCTCAGGAGGCATAGAGAAAGGGGGTCTGTCCCTTATCTCATCCCACAATATATTTTACTTCATTGAGCTCCAGCAAGAGTGTGAGAAAATGCTATTAGCAGCACCCTGATCACTGATATTGCTGCAGCCTAAAGAAGGCTGCAGACCCAGCTTGAGGACAATTATACACTTTCTGCTGTGGGACTATGGGCACCTGGGTGACAATCACTGAGCTAACAAGGTAATTGGGAGACTATAAGGGGAGGAAACAGGCTGCAAGGGTAGTTCAGAGGGTGAGCCTAGGCTGAGGAGTGGAGTCCACTCTTGTGGTAAGCCTGCATTACTTGCTATTACGATGCAAGAGAAGACTCAATAAAGACTTTAGTAAAAAATAAACAGTTTGGTGTGTGTTTGTGACTGTGAGACCACTTCTTGAACTGGCTATGCAGTGTAGTTCCCTGGGCAGTGACCGAGATGCCCCCTGACAAGGAAAGATCTGTGCTTTTATTGCTATGGATACTGATGTTGATGTGTTTGCAGCCCCAGTATGCTACGCAAATATAAAAGAAGGTTCATGGAGAACTTATAATGTAAATAAATAACTTTTAGAAAAGTCACTGAAAGTGCTCTAGAAAGGAAGAGCCTTCTTGATGTTAACTATAGTGTGTAAAACATCAATATGAAAAATGTTTCATGTCAAAAAAGTCAATCTGTAAATGAGTCATGTTAGAAATGACCAAGTTAAGCAATACTTCATGCTTTTATGAACTTTTGACATCCTTTTCTTACAAATCTTATCCTGTTCCAACTCAACGTCACTAGGCAAATAAAATTATGCAACACTACTCTGAGTAACTATGTTGACATCTCTGCTAAGCTTTTGAATGTGCCTAATAAGAAGCAGAGGTTTCCAGAATCTTTAGCAGTCCTAGTCTGAGCTAGCGACTTATGCAGTTAATAAAAGTGCTGAGTCTTCTCCCAAACTAGGCTGATATGTGACTTAGTAGGTATTATATGAGATCAGAAGTTACAGTAAAAAAAAAGGAGCAATTACTTCCTCCACTGCTTCAATGAAATCTTGCAGCAAAATTCCCTCTGTTTAAGCAACAACTAGATAGCTGTTCTCATTGCCAGAGGGGCTTCCAAGAAAGCCCCTAAAATACTCATAGACTCATAG
>ML675649.1:26417276-26457906 GCA_007922155.1 Mesoclemmys tuberculata
GATGCCTGCTATTTTCTGGTCTATAATTGCTGATGTATGTATCTTTGGAAATATAGTGACGCTATGTATGAATATTCATGTAATCTTAAAAGGTATATAAGGCTACGCCCCAGTGCAATCAGGGCTCAGCCTTTGGAAGTGATTCCGCTGGGCCTGTTGGTGCCAATCAATAAACCGCTGCTTCCTCATTTCGGTGTCCATCTCGTAGCGTGTTCCTGAGATCTTGCTACAATAGCATGGGAGCGCATGCCCTACAAAATCCAGAGCAATAACAACATTTCTAGTGCACTGCCCGCACTCTCTGCCTCTTCTAAAGATCACAACCAGGCCTGCGATCCCCGTGTGTTAGGAGCTGTACAAACACAAAAACGGCCGGAGGAGAGAGAGAGAGTCCTGCCCTCAAACTGTAAGCTCCTGGGACAGAGGCCAGGAGTTAATGAACTCATTAACAAATGTTTGCATACCTGTTGCCCACCGCTGCCGCGCGGGGCGGCTGCTTTACAATAAGGTCCCGCTCAGGGCAGGCGGCCCGAGGCGGCAGCGTTTCGCCTCCCCCCAGGAAGCCTTTCCCACGCCCCGGCCCCTCGCCGTGCCCCTTCCTGCCTGGGCGCGGCCGCGGGGGCGGGTCTCGGCGGCAGGTCTCGGCTCCTTCCCAGACCGTCCCGGCGCGGCTGCGGCGAGGGGCAGCGGGGACGCCGGAGGCAGAGCGAGGGGCGCCGCTGCCGGCCCACGGACCCGGCCCGAAGGTGAGGGGAGAACGGGGGCCGCCCCTCCGCCCGCCGGCCGGCACTGCCGCAGGAGGGTCGCCCCGTCCCGCCGCCGGGGCAAGGGGGGGAGCTGCCCCCCATGGCGGTCAAGGGGGTCCTGCCCGGCGGCCGGAGGGGCCGGGGCCGCCCGCGGGGGACCCTCCTCGGCAGCTGGCCGCTTTCACTTTCGCTTCCCTGCGCCCGCAGGGACTGGGAGCCGCGTGCCCAGCAGCGGCCTTTGCGGCCGAGAGCGGGGCCCCCTGCGTCCTGCCCGGCTCGTCTGGGGAGCGTGTGTCCCTTCGCCCCCCAGCCGGGGAGGAACCGCGAGCAGCTGCTCCTATTTGAATCGGGGTAGGTGGTTGGCTGGGGGCGAGCCCACCCACCGCTAAAGGCTCCCCCCAGCCTAGGGGCAGAGCCTCTGGAACGGGGCCCAACTGATTACGGGGGACAACAAATGAAAAACAGGAAAGGGCGTGGGGGTCACAGGGTCAAATGCAGGAGACCAGACGGGGACACCGAGCAGAGAACCCCGGACAGCGCCCACTGCTCCTCGAAGGTGTCCAGGGAGCCAGCGGACACCGCCCAGAGGAGCTCTGCCCGGAATCTTGAGTTGACAAGGGAACGGAAATAGGCCCTATAGGCCCCACAGTCGCAGAGAGCCCCCCCCCCCCCCCCCCCCCCCCCCCCCCCCCCCGCCCCCCTGGCCTGCTAGATGGCTAGTTTGGCCAGGGCTAGGAGGAGGTTGACAAGGAGGTCCCGCGACTTCGTGGGGCCACGGATGGGGTGTGAGTAGACATGGACTGAGGGGAGCCAGGACTCGGCTGGTAGGTGCCTGCCTTAAAGCGTCTCTCAGCGGCTCCCTGCGCAGGGAGACGCCCTCGATCAGGGGCAGTGCTGCTTTCCTGAACTGTGGGGTGTGAGGGGGAGAGGCCGCCCCGGTGTCTGCAGGTTGAAAAGGGAAGCTGAGGCGCGGGGGGTGCCGAAGTCAAGGGCTGGAGAAAATGCCTTCTAGTGAGAGACACAAAGCGCTTGCTCTGTTTGCTTTATGAAAACAGACTGAGAGGCCCTTCACCAGAGAAAATAGCAGGTATTAAAGGGCTCTTTAATTTAGTAAAGAAAGGCATTGAAAAAAAATCATCTTGGGATGGATTTTTGAAAACAAATCAAATTAGAAAGGAGGCACATGTCTGTAACCTTGGGAGTAATTAAGTGTTGGAACAAACCACCAAGGGAAGTGATGGATTCTCCATCTCTTGAGGTCTTCAGGATGCCTTTTTGAAAGATACGTTTTAATCAAAAATTAAAACAGACTACACTGGGGGCATTAATGGACCGAGGACTGTTCTGTTGGGATGGATGCCACCTGAGTAGGAAAGGCAATAAGACTTCTGGGATGGAGATTGGCACAGCTGATTGAAAGAGCTTTAAACTAGGAACTCAAGGAGACAGTTGGGAGATGCTCACATAATCTCTACTCCTGAGTCTAATATTGACTGGAGGGAAAATCGAGAAAGAAAGGAACAGAATGGACAATAAGAGGAAAGAAAGCTTAATTGGTAGTGTCACTAACAGGTTGGTGATACTGGCAGTAGACAATTGTGGTCAATCAGATAAGGAATCTGGGTGAAGTTAAGCAGAAACAACTAAGATGTTTGTATACCAATGCAAGAAGCTTGGGTATCAAAGTGGAGGAACTAGAACTACTGATGCTGGAACTGAAACCACATAAAGCGGTAACAACAAAAATGTGGTGAAATAGTAGTCATGACGAGTATGGGTATTGAAAGGTATGTGCTGTTCAGAAAAGGCAGAAGTAAAGGTGTTGGAATAGTATTGTATATTAATGATGAGGTAGAGGATATGAATGTGGAGGAGAATTGGAATTACTTTAAGTCAAAGTTGCAGAAATTGTCTGAAGCCTGCATTCTAAATAAAGGAAAAAAGTGATCTGGGAAAGTTCTGGCCTGTTAGTTTGACCTCAATTGTATGCAAGGTCTTGGAACAAATTCTGAAAGAAAAAGTAGTTAAGAACATTGAGGTAAACAGTAATTGGGATAAAATGCTTCCTTGTGGAGGGACCAGAGATTTTCGAGGTGCCCTTCTTAATTATTTAATTATTACCCTTTTGATTTTCGTGTTAGTTTAGTCCTCATGAAATGTGGTGTCTTGTCAGCAGTAGAGGCTGAAGTTGAGGCTCTATATATACAATCTAACATTACGTGTGTGGAAAAAGAAACAAAGCCACTCCCAGATGACTAAGGTAAATGTCCTTCTGGATCCCCCAGAGAAACTTGCCTTTGTTTGTCTGCTTTCTATACCATGAACTCTCTAAGGAAAGGTCTGCTTTAGTACCAGCTTCTTCCATGGGGCTAAGCGTAGGGTTACTACTTTTGTGAGCTTAAGCAAATATGCTCATGTCGGTATTTTCTGTGACGTAACCAGAAAGAGCTATAGAGCTGCTTAGATGTCATCATGAAGGGAGATGGCAGTTGCATTAAATTATATTCAAAACAAAAGAGAAAATCCTGAAGTGCACCTTACTGCAGACATCTAGAGCTAGATTTTGATCTTATGATTGCTAATGTTAAAATAGAGAGCCCATCCTCTGATTTACACCTGGATAACTGAGATCAGGAGCTGGCTGCTAAATAATGGTAAAACAAAGGTATGAGGAAACGGAAATATTTTGCTGAATGATTTTTGTTGTTTCTTTAATATGCAGAATTTGGGGATATTTCCTTGCCTGATAAATTTAATCACAAACTAAAAATAATACAGTGCCACCCTATTTGCCTGATCTCTTTCAAAGCAGTAATTTCCTGAACTACTCTTCCACATGTTTTGAGTCTCACCGGGGCATTTCGGCTAAATCTGTCTATTTGAAATATAGTTGGAAGTGTGGATCCCTCCAATGATAGCAGAACAATATTGGTACTAATTCGTATTGACAGTTACATTGATAACATTTCTGCTTGAATAAGACAATGGAACTAAACAGGTTCCTTGATATGTCAAAGACTTGAGGTTTTAATTTGCATTGGGAAGCAGAAAGCATGTTGTTCTGCCACTGCAACTTGTTAGGCAGGACTTGATTAGAGCCAGTCTGTTTCTTAGCAACAGCCCTCCCTATCTAAAAACACACTTTAAGGGAGAGGCGGAGATTTGCTAATATCTGACTCTCCTCTCTGACAAGCTGGATAACATAGCTTAGATAATGGTAGAAAGCAGAAATTCACAGCTGGAGGCTAACCAAAGATCTTTACTGGACAGAGTAATTTAAATACCTGTGTATCAAACCTATCTTGTTTTAATTTTGAATTATAAGTACACATCAGCCTGAGTTAAGAAGACTGTCATCTTTGGACAGAAGAGAGGTCATACTCTAGGTTACTGACTTCATAGTTATCTGTGGAATCCGTGTTAAAATATTTAATGCACTTCAAATCTTTTTTCAAATATGCATACTATTTCTCTCTTCTTCAATATCTAGAAAATAGTATCAATCCTTTTAGTTGACTCAAAGCAGTATGTTAAGATTAAAGGAAAATGGAATAGTTATTTATGATTAACCCACTGGTCCCAGATTAGTTTTGCAGGTTCCTAAATAAATTGACAGAAGCGAAATAAAATTCAAAATCTTGAAAGGTTCAGAGTAAAGGTTGAAAGTAGCCATGAAATGAATTCCTCTAGTCATAGAACAGTTACAGCTCTAGAAATGAACAGCTGTTGATGAAGGCTGTGGAGATGGAGGAAGAGATGGTCTTTTAGGTAGCTAGTGTTGATCCTATCTAGAGATTTGAATAGTAAGATGGTTGGGACTTAGATCAGTTGGGATTCAGTGTAGAAAGTGGAGCACCAGGGTCATGTGTTCATGATGACCAGGTTTTTTGGGGGTGGGGTTTCCTGGGCAAATGGTCTGTTGAACTTTGTTTCTGTTAAATGGGGTATTCTTATTTTGTTGGATTTATTATCTATGGCTTCATTCACAGATTGAATTGCAATAATTGAGCTTGGAAGTCACAGAAGCATAGAATTCTATAGCCATATTTGTGTCTGATAGGATTGGACACAAGCTTCCAGCCAGCCTCAAGTGGAAGTTGGCATTTTTCTCAGTCATGGTGCCTAGCCACCCAATGGAATCTACGAACCCTGAGTTAGGCATCTAGACTCCCTATACAATGCCTGGGGGGAGAGAGACACGAAATTGAAAGCCACCTAAAATTGCCAATAGTAGATGCTAAGAGGTGGGATGTCACATAAGCTCCAACCCCTCCCAGAGTTAGGCACCTAAGTCCAGGTTGAAGTGAGGTGCCCTTTCTGTGCTTGGTGTCCACTTAAGGAACCTCTCCTGGAGTCAGGCACCTAAGCTGTTTTCTCACAAGAACAGTAGTGACACATGCCTAACTCTACACAAAATGGCCTCTTTCTAGCAGCATTGTATTGTTTTGCCTGGGTTCAGTTTCTTCCAAGTGCAGACTATCTAAGATTGGGTCTCAAATCTTTCCAGGCTACTCTACCCCTTTCAGAAGTCTTTGTCTTGTGTACCCCCACATTTCACCTTCCTTAACTACTTGCTTACAAAATCAGACATAAAAATACAAGTGTTACAACACACTATTACTGAAAAATGGCTTACTTTCTCATTTTTAACATAGAATTATAAAATCAATCAATTGGAATACAAATTTTGTATTTAATAGTATATAGAACAGTATAAACAAGTCACTGTCTGTATGATATTTTAGTTTGTACAGACTTCACTAGTGCTTTTATGTAGCCTGTTGTAAAACTAGGCAAATATCTAGATGCGTTGATGTACCCCCGGAAGACTTCTTTGTACACCCACTTGTTTAGAGATATTTAATTTTTTTGGAGGAGAGGGGCTCTATAAACATACTAGCTATTAATTTTTCTCAAGAGATACATATAGTTCTGAGTGGCTTACTTTTTTGATTGCATCATGCTGCCATTCTTTCTTTTTTAAGAACTTCATTTAATTGTTTCACCTCTTCGGAGTTAAAAGAACTCAGTTACGTAACCTGATTTTTTGTAGTTGAGCATAAGTACGTATCTGAGGCCACGCCTTTATGGAGACAGTACAGCCTGTCCCCTACCCTCCCCCCGCGTTCTAACAAATTAGTGTTCTCAAATATTTGACCATTTTTGACATTGAGAGTATATGACAGATCAACTGACCAATTAATTTTGGACCAGTCACATGTCCAACCTTACATTAATGATGTTTCTGCTTCTACCCTCTAAGGGTATGCCTACACTGCACTGTAAACGCAGGCTCAGACTTAGGTTTGAGTCCAAACCTGCTGCCATCCACAGACCAATCTGACTAGGGTCAGCAAGCACTCAGGACTGGATCCTAGGATCCACCCCGCGGGGCAGGAATCTGAGCCCAAGACCTGTTGAAACTCAGCTCTGAGCCCCGTCATTTTGTGGTGTGGCCATAGCTCAGCCTGCAGACCTGAATCGGAAAGTTTGCCTAGTTCAGCATGGATGCATTTGCATGGTTGTGAGACTTTGCTCTAGCAGTTGTAACCTGGGTTTACAGTGCAGCATGGATACTCAAGGGTGGGCTTGGAAACAGAGTCCACAAGTGTGGGTCCCACAGATCCAGGTTTAGAGTATAATTTGGACATTCCTTAAGTTTCCAGAGAAGTTGGCTATAATGAGAGAAAGTCCAAAGGTAACCAGAAAATACAGCCCAGGTGGAATTCTGGGATAGCACTGGAGAACTAGCAGTGTCTGGGCTTGATTAGGGTGCATTCACACTGCAAAGTATGTCGGTTGCTAGCTCTGGCTGAAACAAACCTGACCTCAAGCCTCCCATCAGCTGTGCCTGCTAGCTTGAGCTTCATGCACCCTCAACCCCAGGTTAGAGATCTTTCCATGTGAATGGAATGGGGCTTAAGGGCAACACCCTGGCTAGGCCAAGCTAACTCTTTTGAAAACATGCCTTTTAACTCAAGTGGGATGGTGTTTTTAACTCAAGTTGGTTGGCCTGTGGGGGGATGTGGACTGTGGTTGTCAAGTTGTACTGACTGGAACTGCTCCAACCTGTCACTTGTGCAGCTTGAGTGTTATTTTGTAGTTTCACTAGGCTAACTTGAGTGAAGACAGCCTTCATCTTATGCGATGACACATATGAAGCCATTTTGGCTGTCTGTGTTGTAATTTAGGATGCCTACTAGCTACAAAATAGCCAGCGAACATTGCTTCAGCCCTGTCAATCTGTGTCTTAATATGACTGAAAAGCCCTCTTAATATTAGTTAAATCGATTAAGCTAAGAAGATTGAAAAAACTATACCTTTTTCTTTTCAATATAGGGTATTGAGGGTATATACTGAGGGTATTCTCGGCTAATCACCTATAAAGAGAAAACCATAAATGTGAGTCTTGTGTAGTAGATTTTTGTTTTGTTTTGTTTTCAAAGAATGAAACACATGTTTTATTTTGCAGACACACTTGTAAACAGAACCATGGAAATGCAATGTAAGTAAAACAGTTCATTAATGTTGGTAAATGTCTTCTAATATCAAACTTAAAGATAGAGTGGATTACTTACAGGAGTCTAAACTAAACAGCTAATTTAGTAATACATATTTACTACAGTAGTAATGGGAGGGCTTCTTTGAATAAAGGCTCTTCAACACAGATGTGTACTTCACTCTTAACATCCTAGGACACCTAGCCACACCTCAGCTGCTTTATCAGCATAAGTAGTTACCTATCAGGCCTAAATTACCTGGATGAGGTGATAGGGATTTATGTGCAGATAATAGGTGCCTTGTAAGTGAAATGTTACAACACAGAAGAAGAAACTATTTAAATAAAAAAAACTCAAAGATTTTGAACCTGTAAAACTGCTTGTTAATAAAATGAGAAGAAATTATACACAAGTAAATGAGGACAATCATTTAATTCTTTGTGGAGGAGAATGTTTGTTTGCTTATGTTCATGGTAATTATTTGAATTAGAATGGTACCAATAACTTGCTCAAAATAGAAACAGATAAGGAAGTTGCTGATATGGAATAAAAATAAACTAACCTCCTAATGAGATACAATTTATAATGCCTATTTTCGTTCAGCACTTTTGGGATTTGAATGCATCCAAATTTTTCTGATTCTTTCATTATGTAAAATTTTCCTTTAGCATTTTTTTAAAACAAGCCCTCTATTCTTAAGGGCATTTCATGTTCTTTTAAATATAGTGGACTTGTCACAATGTCTAATTTTCACATATATTTTACCTAAAATGAAATATTGACATTTATTTTATAGATTTTTATTTGTAATTTGACAAAGCAAAAAACTGAATATTTGTTTTTTTCCCCAGCAAATAAAGCTGCTGGATTTCCAAATCCCTCTTACCCTCCAAGTTATGCAGGAAATCAAGTTCCTTATGGATATCCTCAGTATGCACCTCAAGCTTTCCAAAGTAAGTTATTTAACTATGATATGACATACAAATTAACTGATCTGTTTTGTTCCCAGAAAAAATTGTTTGGGTTCCAAGATGGCAGCAACCTGTGAACTAATTCCTCTGCTATTAATTTTCCAGGATGAATTTTTTAGACTATATTTTGCTGGAAAGTTGGGTGTTCTTTCCTGTATTTGGTATTAGTATGGTAACATGCTACCTGTGAAAGAAAATAAATAGAAAATCTTGTCGGCAGGAAAACCCTCTTGTAGGGGCAGTGGCAGGGGAGATGGCGCATTTGCAGAAGTAACTTATGTATGGCAGCTCTTTGCTTTAGAACTCTCCAGCTCAGTCAGTAGTCTCTTTTAAAATCAAAATATTTTACTAATTTTCTTCAGCAATTCAGGACTGGAGGAAAAACTGGAGAAGTTATAGTCTCTATCTCTGTTACTATTTCTGTCTTTCTTGCCTCCTATCTGAATGCCTTCATGATTTTGCCTCTTCTTCTACACTGTTACAAAAGCTTAAAACTCTTCATCTCTCCCTTTTTGCTGAGTAACCTTCCTCTCTACATTCATATTCTTCCTCCAGAACACACCGCTTCCAAACACCCTTTAAATAATAATTTGCAGGAATCTGAATGTTTGATGTTTTTTATTTAGCTTTTTTACACGTAAGATATCACTGAATGTGAGGGTTCAAGTCGTAGGCTACCTTGTATGTCTTCAGGGTTGAGTTGTATTTGGCCTGTGCTGTTTGTCTTTTGGATTTTATGTGCTTTGTGGCAGAGCAGCCCTGCCCTCACATTCTGTAAACAGTCAGCACTTGGCAAATAATCATGAGCATGTCTTTGCTGTATGCGTTGTGAAGACTGAAAAATAGTTTCTTCTTTTTCAGACGAGAGATTAAATTCTGAGATCACGGTAGTTTGCTCTTCTACTGTTTGAGCCTGATATTAATACAAACACACGTTGTCATAGTCACACCAGCTAAGAATCTTCTCTATAGATTATAATTACTGCTATCAGCTGTAGTGTAATCCACATATTCACTGGAAAAGATGCCTTTTTCAAGTTCTGTAAAAGGCTGTGTAATACATTTGTGGTGGACCAGTTGTCATTAAGGCTTTGTTTGTGGCAATATTTCTTGCAAGCTATAGAGTGAGTGAATGACTCTGCATAAAACATCCTCCATAGTTTCAATATAATGTTTGTTTCAGTGTAGACGAGGCAGTTTAAGCCTTTTACTTTTTGTAGGTGGAGGAATTGTACTTAACTTGATTCAAATTTAGAATCAATTTAACATCTTTAGTTCTTAGATGTAACTCTCATGAACATCATTCATGTTTGTTCAATTTTATCTTTATAAATAAACCTTTATATACTATCAACACTGCTACAGATAACACGTTCCTCTGGTAGTGTAAAATTTATATTACAAATACAGAGATTTCAAACCGTGTATCTTAATCCATGAGCATAAACCGTGTGCGCCATCTAGTGGGCCTATCACAATGTTAAGTGTTAAATGGCATGACGAATCTGATTTTATAGTGAGTTCTGTGTGAACAAATAAATTGGAGATTGTTCATTTAATATAGCTAAAATCAATATGCAATTATTTAATTCTTTCTGTGTATGTATTTAGTGTGACAACTTCCTAACATGCTTTATTTAGACAAAATTCATGAAATATATGGGAGTACACTATTTGCCTCATACTCTTTCAGCTTGAAGGCTGCAGACTGACTTTTATAGACACACACTATCTCTAAAAATAAGTGCAAATAAATAACTATAAAAATCTTTTTCTAAAAGTTTGCAAATTGCTATTCACAATGTGACAGTCTTACATCCATTTATCAAATACTTTTCCATGTTCAAATCTACTCTACTTTCATTTGCTGGATATTACTTTTAAATCATAATGAGATCAAGTGAGGAGCTTCATTTTCATTACATTTCATATGTAGATTATTTATACGTGCCCTGCTATCTGAAATTGGTGTATGTGAAAGAGGGGTTTCTTTTCACTTTAGTGTGAAGGATGTAAATTGTCTGGTTCCAGATAGATATTTACTCTAATGATATCTAGCTCTTGTTTAGCACTTGACATCAGTAGATGTCAAAATGCTTTACAGAGGAGGTGAGTATCATCCCTGTTTTACAGATGAGAAAACTAAGGCACAGGAAGGTAAAGTGACTTGCCTAAAGTCAACCAGGAAGGCTAATACCATAGCTAGGAACAGAAGCTAGATCTGTTGAGTTCCTGTCAGTGCTCTTTCTTGTGGTCTATAATGGCTTCCCAGTCCATGACCTTGTCTGCACATAAGTTGTACTGCTTTAAATATACTGATATAGTTGAAGCCATACAATGACCCTTTTATGGATGCAGTTATACCGACAGAGATTGTTGCTGTACTGGAAGATGGGGACAGAGAGGTTATGTCTACATTGACGGTGGCAAAGTCGCTGCCATCAGATTGACCTTTCTGGTTCCCATCGGTGCAATGCAGTGAAGACGGTGCACAGAAGGGAAGCACAGCAGTTGACAGGAGTTATGCAAGCTATTCTACTCTACGTAGCTTTCGTAACTCCCATCAACTGCCGCCGAATCACCAGGTAAGTGTAGACCAGGGCAGAGAAGCAGCTTTTTAGAAAGGAGAAAGATATATAGGCTCCAAAGATAGAGAAAGGGGATTTATTGTGTCAGTCGAAGAGCCACAAAATAATAGTTAAGCAGTGTCTTTGATATTACTGTGTTGTTTGAGCCTTGGAATTGCAGTGGTAAATAATGACCTGTTGGAGTGATTCATTATCATGATGTGAAAGTTACAGTAGAGTGATGTCATCAATTTATAGCTTTGTGATTCTTGGCTACTCACTTTGCTGTTTGTAGTGGCTCTCAAGCTTTGGGAGGTTGAAGATCACTGAACTGAATTATGAGTAAGATTGGAAGGATTAGATTTTTAACAGTAAACTTCAATTTCACTGTACAACACACTGATGAAAAAATATTTCCATCTGTAATAATAGAAATGCACAGATAGGCAGAGAGATAAATAAAAGCTGCTAGAGAATTTATGGGAGCTTGATTTAAGGATATTTACTCTGTATATTTTGACATGAGGTTTTCAGTGTTTTTTTAATGTTTTTAACATTTAAAGTTTTTAACTTTTGAATCTTAATGTCTACTGTCATTAAATAATTATTGTCTAACCTCCCCATAACTTCCCACAACTATCATAAATGTAAATAGATAAAAATAAAAAAAGCTTACAACCAATTTCTCTCAACTGTGAAAATTTAGATTAATTGCGGGGGAAAAAAACACTTTAAAACGTCAATATTATTTGTTGAAATTATACAAAAATAAATATTCATTTCTGCCAAGCCTAATTATATAATGTGGTTTTACATGTAATCATTCATTATGTAATGAGGCTCTCGATAGTTGAAAATGCTAGAACTTCAAAAGTGCATTTGTTGATACTTTGAAACTATATTTTCAGAATTGTGAGTGGTTTTTTTTGTTTGTCTCCCCACAAACTAGATGCTCCAGGACAAGCTAATAATTTCCAGGGATATCCTTCAGGAACTCCATATGGACCTGGTGTCCCTCCAGTCCAAAATCAGCCTTCTGGGGCCGGTGGGGCCACTTGGATGCCAACACCTGCTCCCCCTCTCAACTGTCCACCTGGATTAGAATACTTAAGTCAGGTACCTAGAATCTTCTCCATTTTTACTCCTATGAAAATACAAAGCTAATTGGTAACTGAGCATTTAAGTATCTTTTTATCTGTTTTGGGAACTCAAGTGGCTTACGTGATTTGTGTTGTGGATACAGAGCCATTTACACCTAGGCCCATCACAATTGAATGATATTACCATTTTCTAGCTGCTCAGTGGCCCATTTTGAAAAGTATTTTTAGTCCCAATTTTACAGGGACAAGAGGGGTGATGTAATATCTTCTATTGGACAAACTTCTGATGGTAAGAAAGACAAGCTTTACCTCACCCACCTTGCCTCACTAATATCCTGGGACCAACATGGCTACAACAACACTGCATGGTGCCAGTTTTAGCAGACAAGTGTCCAACACTAATTGGTACCCCACTTGGCAGATCATTTTAAGATTAAATGAGAATTGCTATGACTCTATTGTATATTTTTCTAGCAGAAATTGTGACTCTAGGAAAGGCTAGTATAGTGTGTCAAAAGCTTATATTATAGTATGGTCATCAGTAGTGCAATAGACTTCATGATTTCCATGTGGTACATTTCCTGAGCACTAGTATTCATTCCCCTTCTCCACCATCAAGTATTTTCAAATAGATCTAACATACAACATAGCAGTTTATAAAATTGGAATCTTAGTGTTGAATGTTCTTGTTGATCATCCCAGGTGAACAAGGGTGTGTGGGAGAGACTATTTCCATAGCACAACTGATAAAGATGATTTAAAATTGTAATTATGTATTCATAATTTTTATTCATAATTTTGCATCTAAAATTTGCATAATTTTGCATTAATGTTGAAGAATAAAATCTGATTTACTTATAGATTTTATTTTTTAAATTGAATTATTACTTTTATTTGTTAACTTTTATTCTTATCTGTTTTTAACCACTGTAACAGATTGACCAGATACTAATTCATCAGCAGATTGAGCTTCTGGAAGGTATATATCTTGCTATATTGCTAAATGGAAGATTATTACATTGAAGATATTTTAAATGACTGAAGTCCTATTTCTAGTAATTCTACATGACTGTTAAACACCAGACTTATTTAATGAAAGAAATTCTTTTCTTCATTGCTTTTTAAAGATGGGGTTTTTACTGATTTGTGTTTTTCTTTTACATCTTTATCAAATTGATATATAAAATGTGACAACTTCTAATTAAAAAGTGTAATCTTTAATCTAATCTCACTCACTCTCATGTGATTTCAACTGTCACTTTTACAGATTTCCCTCTCTATTTCTGATCTGCCTAATTCCATCTACTCCTACATCTTTGCCTATTTCTCTGACATCTCCTGGAAGTCTTGCTGCTAGCTAACTGATCTTTCCTCCCAGATACTTTCCAATCTGCTTGTTCTTTGTCACGTTTGATAACATCATGATCTTGATGTCACTCATGCTCTTAATATTGATGATGATGTTGACTCCTTCTCTCTTACCCTCTACAGCCAGGCTACACCCAGATCTTGCTGCTTTTTCATCCCCTAACATTTCTAAAATCCATCAGTTTCTTTTTGTTCTCGCCCTCATAATCTCCTATCTCAATTATTGTAACCACCTACTCCCTGGCCTCCCTTTCACATACATTTTTCCCCCCTCTAGTTCATTCAAATCACAGCTGCTAAAATAATCTTGCTGATTTACAACTCTGACCATATCATGCTGCTTTCTGGATCCCTCTGCTGTTTCACCACATCAGATTAAAACTTCTCTTTCTTAGTGCCATGGCCATTCACAAATCTGCCCCTTCCTCACTGTCCAATTTTGTTTCTTACTGCATTGTTCCCCACTGCCACATCTACTGTGACAGTGATGCCTGGCTTGTCTGCTTATTTGTCACTTCTCACGCGAACATCTCTGTTGCATCTGATCCATGGAACATCCTTTCTGAATGATCATAAGGCCTTCTCCATCCTGAGGTACTGTAAGTCTCGCCTGTGTATCTCAAACAACTCTCAGCTCATATTAATTAGTTTGAGGGGCAAATGGGAATAGTTAGCAACTTATTCAAAATGAAAAAATAATGCAATTGCAAATATATATATATGAGTCTCTTCTAACTTCTCTCCCCCCATATTTTAGTAAATTTATTAGATTGTAAAATCTTCAGGGAAAGGGCCATGTTTTCCTATGTGTTTATGTAGGGATTAGCACAGTAGATTCCTGACCCTGACTGGGGCCTCTGCTCTTTCTGTTAATATTTGTATTTAGTGTATCAACTAAATAGCTTTTTAATGTTTTAATTTCAGTTCTTACTGGTTTTGAAACTAACAACAAATATGAAATCAAAAACAGCATGGGGCAAAGAGTATACTTTGCAGCGGAGGAAAATGACTGTTGTACCCGAAATTGTTGCGGACCATCACGTCCTTTCACCCTAAGGATTGTTGACAATATGGGTCAAGAAGTGATAACATTGCAGAGACCTCTCAGATGCTCTGCATGCTGTTGTCCTTGCTGCTTGCAGGAGGTGAGTCATTCCCTTCTCTTTCCTGCACCTTTAAAAGTTTTCACAGAGGTTTTCTTTGTGTCCAGAAGTGAGGTGGAACAAGGCTGACTGTAATTTTGTGGGGGTCTGTGGCTTTTTGCTCTTTAAGGGATTTTGAAAGTGTCTCTCATGATTTTTGTCTCTCTTTTGTGATGGAACTTCTTGCCCTGTGTAGATTTTGCTATGGGCTTAATGCTGTGAACCCTTCCTGGAAGGGAAGCTTTTGAAGTGACCTGACTTCCATGGAAAGTGGGTGCTCAGCTCCTTTTTTTAGGACTGGACCTTAATGAGGGACCAACTTAATTCAAAATCTTGGATAGTTAAGAGTGAATTTAGCTTTTTGAATACCGATAATAAGTAAAGAAGGACAAAAAAATTACCAGGTTCATGGACCTGACCCTCATTGCAAGAATTTGACACTACTATTTGAGTGATATATTGAGTGTTGGCTGATCCCTTTTAAGGATTATTAATAATTGTATGGATAGTCAACTGGCAATAGCACAACAGAGTGCTTTACTGGCACTGATGGATTCATTGGCACAGGTATGCTTCCTGTTGCTGGCATATTTGGATGTGGGACCAAAACCAGAGTCCTCAATTCTAAACAGATTCAGGGAGACAGTGGAGAGACAGGATCCATCGCATAACCCAATGGCACCTGCTATAGATCTGACTAAGTCAGAAGACCGTGCCCCTCCACTGGAAGAGGACTTTGCTTTTTCATCGTCCTCTGAGGATCATAGTAGACCTATCCTATCCTATCCTGGGAGTGAGCTATCGCCTCTGTAGACACCAATGGAACATAGGCAGACATGCTAGGGAGGCACTCACAGATCAGTAAGCTCCATTAGAGTGCCCCTGAGCTGATAACCATCTGTGTGTCCATCTTCTCAATACCTTTACCATCCCTGACCATATTGGCCCCCTTGGAGAGTCAAGCTATATGCCAGAAAGCCAGCTGCCTAGACAGTTTCAAATCATCTCTGAGGCAGCATGTACAAGAACTCCAATAGAGAATCCCCAACTGTCCGTAGCAAAGGAAGAGCAAAAGTTCAACCAGGAGAGGAACTCTCCTCAGAGCATCGGCAACTGTTGGCCTCTCTTTGCCTCCATGTGAAGCAACCAATCTCTCCTCCATCCATTCCCTTCACAGGCGAGCTTAATGTCCTGAAAGACCTGATGAGGCAGCTGACAGATGCTCTTGACATTCCCCTCACAAATCATCCAGGAGAATCAGCACAAGTTGTTAGACATTCTTCCGCCCTCTCAGTTGGACAATTGCCCATTTAATGAAGGGTTTCTAGAGCCTGCCAAGATCATTTGGCTCACTTTTTCTCCATATGATAGCAAGTGACAGTATCAAATAACATCAAAGGGGCTTTAGGGTATTCTTTTCAACACTCCCAACATACAGAAAATTCATGGGGTTTACAACAGAAACATCCCATTATCAGTATAGGGTCCACATCCACAAGTCTTTACTGGGTCCTTGCTGTAGTGTTGGTGGCATACCTGAGGAGATAAAAAGTCCTGGTGTATCTGTATTTGGATAATTTGGATGATAGGAGGCTCTTTTCCACAAGTTAAAGACTCTAGCCAGAATACTCTAAACACTGACTCTTGACATGGAGCATAAAATGTATAGGAACAATGTTAGCTTCCAAGTGGGCGAAATCATATTTGCCACATCAGAGACTGCTATTCAAAAGAACTTTGATTTTTGTGAGCATGGGGGCATATGCACACCATCAGTGGAATCTTTGTGGACAGAATATCTTAAAGTACTACAGTTCCTGTAGGATAAGTAACAGTCTTCTGCATTACAGTATTTCTCTATGCTGAAGATTATTTTATAAGTATATAAAACACATTGGAATAATTGTGCAGATACTTGTGGTGGTGATGTTTTTTTCTTTTTCTTTTGAAGCTTGAAGTTCATGCCCCTCCAGGTACACCAGTTGGCTACATAAAACAAAACTGGCACCCCTGTCTGCCTAAATTTACTATTCAAAATGAGGCAAAAATGGATGTATTTAAAATCACTGGCCCGTGCGTTGTATGCAGCTGTTGCTCAGATGTTAATTTTGAGGTAGGTAACATTGTTTTATGTGTTTGTATTCCTCTTTTCTATTTTTAATTAGTTGATTTAATTAGTTTGAATTCTGAGTAACTGGTCTTACTTTCACTAATGGTTTGTTTCCCACAAAATTAAATTGTAATGCATTCAGTAATAACATTTGGGGTTTAGATGGTCCAACTGTTTGCATATGAAAATCTTTGAAAACACTTACCTTGGTAAATAACCCAGGTTTCAATGATTGTCATAATAAATCAACTTTCAGATTAGTAAACCATGAGATATTGAATGTTTTTAGATATTTTGTCCTTTTTTTCTTTTCTGTTGAAGTGAAACTTTTTACACCAGTCAGAATGTACTTTGAATATATTGCAGTTGTTTCACTGCTATGGTGTTCAAATCTCTTTAATGTTTATTTCAATAACAATTGAAAGTATCATTACATTATCTTACTTTAAGATATAGTAGTAAAATAGATTCAGTATATACTTCTGAATAGATTCAGCATAAAATTTTCCCTTAATACTGTATATTTAAGTATTATTAATTAAATGACAAATTTCTGGAACCACTGATTTAAGTGTCCAGTAATTGATGTAAATTATCAAAATGGATCAGCATGATTGGATGGTTTAATTTTATTATAAATGATTTATTTCTGTAGTGTTGATCAAACTAATGAAGAGTTAATGAACCCTATTTTCTTATTCCAGATACTAGTTTCTTCAAAACAATGTATAATAATCATAAGCAAGGGTTTGCAAGATCATTCTAAGCAAATTTAGTAGCCATTATGTTCTTGGGAATAGCTATTTTATATCGTTTTGAAAGACATAATTTTTTACACATGGCATATCCCTTACTATTGAAAACTATCATGTAATCTTTTAATTTCCATTTAGATACTTGACACTGGGTGAAGGAACCTTGATTTACAGCATTTCTAACAGTGTAGCCTAGCAACCTTCTCCATTACTGTGCTGCACTGTGTAGCCAACACTGAGTCCAAGTCCTAGCATAGGACTTGATCCCATGATTTACTAATGTAGAATTGAGTACATATAACAACCAGTACAAATGTGAACATCCTGAAATTTTTGAACACGCATTTAAAATTATCATGCAACATTTCTTTTCCTTTTTTTTTTTTTTTTTTTGGGTGGCAGAATATTTTTGCTCTTGAAATCTTGTTTTATTTCACATTAGGTGAAGTCAATGGATGAAAGTTCTGTAGTTGGAAGAATTTCTAAGCAGTGGAGTGGATTTGTAAGAGAGGCATTTACAGATTCTGATAATTTTGGAATCCAGTTTCCATTGGATCTTGATGTTAAGATGAAAGCTGTTATGCTTGGTGCTTGCTTCCTCATCGTAAGTCTGCCATTTCCCTAACTTTAAACTATGAATATATGTTCATTTCTGTTCGTCTATATGTTAAAATTGTACTGGGATAAGACTTGATCATGGACTTCTTGAATTTGTTCCCATTGACTTTGAGGGTGCAGGATCAAGTTCCTAGGAAGCATGACAAATTAATTATTTCAGATAGTGGGATTACATTTGGTCCAATTTGAAGTACAAAAATATTTTTAGGAATACACTTGTTCATTGCAGATATGCCGATTCTTGTAAAATTGCACTCTGTTTCTATGCCATAAGTAAAGCCTTGCTAGTCCATGGATATCTGATTTATATCCTCAGCAGACACTTTGCTATCAATCCTGAGTGAGAGTTATTCAACTCCATGATAGACAATATTTTTCACTCTGTGGGAAACCCCCACAAGATACACATTTGCCTTTCAAATAACAAAGTGCAACATATGCTGCTCAAGAGGAGCCCTAGCTCTTCACTCTCAGGGTGACAGCCTCCTTTTTCCATGGTCAAAACATCAGAACTATGCCTTCCTTCCCTCACCACTCCTACCTCAGGTCTTATGGAAGTTTTGTCGACACAGGACACAAGTCGTCATCATCATCATCTGCCCCAACTGACCCAGACAGTTTTGGTTCCCAAGTCTCCTACACACGTTGTCTCAGTCGCCGGTCAACATTCGGTCCCCTTCCATTCTCCTGAACCAGGGGAAAGGTAACATCAAGCTCCCAACTCCCAGCACTCCATCTCAGGGCTTGGTTTTTGAATGGGTGTTAAATTTAATACCATCTTTATTCTATACAAAGCATTCTTACTAATAGCAGAAAAGAGTCCACTAGAAAAATGCTACGCAAACATCTGGAGTCTTTCCATCAATTTTTTTATGAATTACCTGGCAGCAATCAGTGTGTACTACCCAACTTCACATGGTTACTCAATATTTGTTCACCCACTGACTACCAGTTTTTAGAAGGTTCTAATCAGAACCTTTCCACTGGTAAGGAAACTTACTCTATGGGACTTAAACCTTGTTCTGTCAGTGCTCACTAAGCCTCCCTTTGAAGCACTAGCTACATGTTTCATGTCCCTTCTATCTATGAAGATTGCATTTGTGATAGCTGTCACCTCACCCAGGAGGGTGGCTGACTTCTGAGCTCTGATGGCGAATCTGTCTTGCACTGTATTCTTTAGAGACAAAGTCCTATTGTATTTACAGTTAAATTCACCCCCAAAGTAGTTTGTGTGTCACCTGAAGCAGTCCGTTCACTTACCTGTGTTTCTTTCTAAAACCATATGCATTTGAGGAAGAGAGGAGACTTAGTTCCCTCGACATGTGATAAGCCTTAGGCTATTTCTAGGCTTAAAGTGCTACAGTTGCACAGCTGCAGCCTCCTAGAGAAGCAGTAGCTAGGCTGATGGGAGAATTCTTCTGTTGACTTAGTGCTGTCTACACTGGGGTACATGTCTCTTAAGGGTTTAGTTTTTTCACACTCCTGAGAGAAGTAGCTATGCTAGTGTAAGCCCCCAGTGTAGACCAGTGCTTTTACCTCCAAAGGACAAAACCAATCGGGAAATCTCCAAGATTCTTTTTTTATGGTGATAAACAAAGAGTTTGAGGTCAATCTGTATCCTCTCAGAGGAGCTCTACATGGATCTTGGTCTGTCAGCTGTCTAATCTTCCTCCACTATGGAGTGAAGACTCATTCTACAAGAGCACAAGCATCATCAGAGGCATCACTTCAAGAAGTATCTCTGCTTCATGTTAGCAGAGCAGCTACACTGAGTTCCGTCTACACATTTGAGATGATATGCTTTAGTACAGGACTCCTCCACTGATGCATTCTTTGGGATGGTGAGTCTTCAAACAACTATGCCACCTGCATCCTCGTATTCTTCTCTTACTTCAGTACTGCTTATCAGTCACCCACAGTGGAATGCACATAGAGACCAGCACTTGAAGAAAGGTTCTGCCAAATGTATCTGTATTCCATTACCCTTTCTCCTTCCCCTGTGCTTTGGAGTGTTCTTAAATTCATGGTAAAGAAGGAAATGGAGAGGTGGTCAGTCTGTTGTGCCCTTTACCTCCTGGGTTGGAAGCAAGAGAAGATCAGAGGTGCATGCGCAGACTATCCGTCACAGCTTTCTAGAATGTTCCAGCTCCAGGTTCACAGAGTGCATGTGTACCTACAGTACAATACAAATAGGGACCCACACATTTCACAGAACCTCCAATTATTGTCAGGTAAGTCCTTCTCACTGCAGGAGAATCTTACCTGAAAAAGTGAGCTCCTAGTCCTTCACAGGGAGCCAAGCCCAGGATTTGGGGGATGTCATGGGGGAAACGAGAACATGAACTAGAGAAATGAAAACGTAAACTAGCTTACCGTGCAAATTTGGATTCAGCGGAGTGTTCCATGCATCCAGAAGTATCTTCACTTGCTCTTAGTCATGTTGGTGATGAACCTCTTTGTGTCTGCAAACAACAGTAGTGTTCTGAGGCCTGTTCCTATGACCTGGGATGGGATGTGACGTGACGAATGATCACTTAGAAAGCTGCAAAGCCTCTGCACCCTTTCCACTGTTTCTCAAGACTTTACAAATGAGAGGAAGGAGGGAGTAGCAGTGATACTGCTCGCTCTGCCGGAACAGCCACTAGTTCCTAGGCTTGATTAACCTTGTGTTGGATCTCCTGGTGCCTCACAGAGAAGTCTTCGGTTGTCAAACTAGTCCTCCATCTGGGACCAAAATGGATACTTGGATGAGGCGATTAAGGGTACATATACACTGCAAAAAAAAGACCTGCAGCCATGAGTCTCAGGCCCTGGAGTCAACTGACTTAGACTTCATAGGCTCACGGTGCAGGGGTAAAAATACAAGTGTAGATGTTCAGGCTCAGGCTGGAGTCTGGGTTCCCCCCTCACTGGGTTCCAGAGCCTAGACTTGGAAGCCCAAGTCAGGTGACCCAGGTTTTGCGACTGCTGTGGTGTTTGGTTTTTGTTTTGTTTCTGTGTGTGTGTGTTTTTGCTCTGTAGACATATCCTGACACTTATTGATTCTAGAAAGAAGTCAACAAACAGAACCTTACTGGCTTGTGCAAATGCATGGTTTCATTATGCCATTAATTCAAGGGAAATATAGTCCTGAGTTCCTCCGGAAGTTCCTTAATATGGCAGTGTAAGAGCATCCAAGCTAAAAGATAAAGTCTCTGTATATCATGTTCCCAGTGTGCTTAAGAAAAGGAAGCCTGAAGTTAAATGCTTCCTAAGAGCAATTGCCCTGTGTCACAGCAGAGGGCAGCTGCATCTGTATTCCCCCTCTATGGTCCACCAAGGGCACCCACTCAGTCTTCTACCTCACTAGCTATCACCTCTCAGGTGGGGAGACACATCTCATCCCTCCTGACCACAGTATTTCCAGACTGCACAGTTCCCTCCCTGAACTGCCAGTTCCCCAGCAAGTCAGACAGCATAAGCAGGTCTGCTTTGTTTTCTTCTCAGAGTTATAAACAGCATAATTGTCCACTATGCAGTACCACACAGCCCTTTCTAAGATAGCACATGTATTTTTAAGGTAAAAGCATTACAGGAGAACGTACTAAAACAATCGAAGAACCTACATGCATGCTAATTAGCTTACCAGAGCTCCTCCCCAAGGGCTGTCATAGGAGTCAATCCTTCAGATCCCTCAGAGGGTTTTTTTTGTGGTTACAACACCCTTTGCGTAGAACAACACACAGGCATAGGTTAGCCTTTCTTTTATACAGCTTGGGTCTTTGATCTGCAAAGACTGAGAATAGGTAATAAACCAGACAATGGTTCTGTCCTCAGAGACTGGCTTCAAAAGGTTTGGAGGTGGGAATTTGCATTCCCCTCCCCCCAAGTATTTCCTAGGAAACCCACTCAACTAAAAGTTCATTCTTGTCTGGCACATTGTTTAAAAGCGTTCTTTGAAGCTCATAGCACTTCCCAGAGTTTACATTAGTCAGTCTTCTGGCTAGAAATATTACATATAATCCCACAACAATACATAAACATTTGTATTTTAATATAATGAACATCTAAAATACTTAATCTTAATTAGTGAGTCTTAACTTAATTCAGTAAGGTTTGTCCAGGATATTGTGTGAAATTGCCATATCTGTTACACCTTGATTCCAAAACAAGATCATAGAGCACAACCTTGGAACCTGGGTGTTCCAAGCACTGGGTGTTACAGCACTATTCCAATTGAACCCTGGCAAGATGATGTATCCTGTTGGGTTAGGAGAGTGTTTGGGGTGAGAGCTTTCTCTGATGAGACCCAATATTGTATTTTGAAGTCAGACAAGCAAAGTCCTCACAACCACCATAGTATTCATTCCCAAAGTAAATACTTCCTTCCATCTCAAAACCCAATCCTATAGAGAGCACTTAAGACTCTCCCAGCTTGTTTGTCTTCTGTAATGAAATTGGCTAGGCAGCCAATCAATACATAAATTCACCAACATTTATTTGTGTGATTTTTTTCAGCTGAATTCTCCCTACCACAGAACGCTACTAAGGGAAAGGTGGAGGGTATAAAAATTGTTTCACTTTGGATGTCTGTATTTAAAGAATGATCCTGCTTTTACTTCGGGATTTTTACATTAGTGTGTCTCCATTATAATGGCTCTGTGGACCGTAAGATGACAAGAAATGTTCCTATTCTTTTTCTTCAAGTAATTATGTCCACAGATCCAGCTCACTTTGGAAACAGAGGGATCATCCAGAACAGAATATACAGAAACATAGTATAGTTAAGACATTTGTAATTTAGGAAAAAAAGATGAAATCATCCTTGCTGTCAAAGTTGTCTTAAGAAATTAAGAGGCAGGGCAGTCCCTTGTTGCTAACGCATGACAGATCTGGTTCTGTCCCCGATCTGCAAGCAGGGTCAAGTATGTAATGTAACGCATATATGGAAGTTACCTGACAATGTCCTTTCTTTGGGTAAGCTCAGATCTGATTTCCCACTCTTGGTACCAAAATAACCTTTAAAAATGATCTGTATAAATGACCTAATCACATGTTTGTTTTCTTTGCTGCTTAGGATTTCATGTTTTTTGAACAAACTGGGAACAAGAACCAGTCAGCAGGAGTGTGGCAGTAGAATCCACTGTTGGACTTGAAATATACTTAGAGAGAAAAGCTTTACACTCTGTGCTTTTTTTCCTAAAATGCATAACAAAAGTCCAGTGTACATAGGAGATGCCTGGATCATTTGCTTATTGGTAGTTTCTTTTGTAACTTAGAGATTCTATTGCCCTATTTTATTATTTTGTTATTGCAAATAAAATGATATATCTAATAGAAGTATAACTTAGATCTGTATAGCAAATGTGAAATACAGTTGTGAATCTTCACTGGCTGGGCCTTAACTGCAAAAAACACTTCTTTATTCTTCTGGGGCACTTCATAGAAGATCTCTTGTAGTACTGAAACATTTATAGTAATCCTCCTTGACTTACCCAAAAATTACAGTTGAGCCTAGGACAAGGGTAGATTTTTGTTAATATTCAACATCAGCAGCGTTGATATATTATAAATTCAGTTCTTTCTATCTATATGTTGTATATTAAACACTGTAATCCTATATTTTGTTTAATTTTGATAAAATATATCAGCATTCATAATTCTGATATTTATAATAACAGAGTAGAGATTTTGATATATAAAACATTGTATGAAAGAGAGAGAGAGCAGTGGTATAGATGATAGGTCTAAATCCTCCACTGTCTTAATTTGCTTTGCACTATCCAGATGCAAATTCACCCAATAGAAGTACAGTGCCTCACTGTAATTTAACCATGTGTTCACTGTCTAGTCACATCTAGTGGTATTGGCAAAAGTGATTTCTAAAACATTGTATACAGCTAGAAGTCTTTCAAAATTTACAGTTTACATAAGCAAGGTTAAAGCACACATATAAACCCCCTTTTAAATATTTTCCCTCTTATCTAGAACACAATGTGTGGCTGGGTTAAAAATTTGTTACCAGTATAGGCACTTTTAAACTATTCAAAAAGCTAGCTCATATATAGTGGTCTTTAAACTCATCTTAGTTTGAATTTTTTATTCTTTGTAGGATTATTGGAAACAAGTGTAGGGGGGTGGCTTGTACCTTTTAAGTAATCCTCTTTCACTTGCACAATAACTACAGCTGATCCTAGGACAAAGGCAAATGGGCAAACATATTTAGAGAGAGGGAAGAAAAACAGAGGAACAATGAATGATTTCCCTCTTTTTGCTCTGGTTATGTCCTTTTCATCTTTCTACTTCTCTTCCTGACCACTGATCTAGGCGGTAGCTAGCACAGGTACTTAAGAAGACTTGTTAAGTTCATTTATTTGTAAACATAGCAAATTAGGTATGGAAATAGGGAGAGAGAAAGACACAGGTTCCTATGCTGCCATTTTTATATAGTCAGTTTTCAGAGTAAAATTATTTTGTCTCCTTTTGGTTATGGTTTACAAACATATTTATTTTAACTTGGTAAAAAAATATATTTTTCAGTTCCTATCCCCTCTTTTTATAAGCTCACACCTGCTTCTGGGTTCCAGCTGTTCATTACAGGTGAAGGGTGGCATTTTTGTGTGAGTGCCTTATATAATATTGACAAGTCTATTGTAATTAGTTGTTCACTTTTCTCAAAGCCCATTCCTTTTGTTTAGTTATCCAAACTTTTTCAATGTGCCCATTATTCTGCTGAAATAACAAAGAGTAAGTGAGAGAGAGGACGTCTGCATTGTGCCCATACTATTATTTACTGTTTGCATTGCCATCGTGCTTTGAAACCCCTGTCATGGACCAGGATTCTGTGGTGTCAGCTGTTTGTACAAACAAAGAACAAAAAGACAGTCCCTGCCCCAAAGAGCTGGCAACCTACATAAAAGACAAGGGCCAACAGGTGATACAGACAAACTGCAGTAGGAGCAGAAGGAAACAATGAGACAGCCCTGGTCAGCATGATAAGTTGTGGTCTCCGCACATCTGCTTGCAGGCCATTGTTTGTAGGCCTCCTGGTAAATAAGAGTTTTAAGAATAATTATGAAGTGTTTTGCAGATGTTCACATCAGACAAGTGTACATTTGTTTTAACTCCTCCATAAGAGCCAGAGTGAATAATACTTACAAAAATATTCCCTGCAATCATTACTGATTGATGCAGCCTACAGGTAGCGACATCTAAATTGCCCAGTACCTTTTCGTCTTCGAGTGAAGATACTGCATAAGGATCACTAAACATCATCTGTCCCATTACAAAAGTGATAGAACCTCTTTCGGCACTGCTCTTGTTGCCAAAACAAAGCATGGCTGCTGTATGATCCTAGGTAATAGATATTCCAATGCTTAAATCATGGGGCCAGCTACCTGGGGTCAGCCAGCCCACAGAGGTGGGGAAAATGTGCCTTTCAGCTTTCCAAATCTTGGAGTTAGCTGGAGCACAAAATATTCCCCTTCATAATTTAAAGCAGTCTAAGGTCTGTTCTAAATCACCCCTGCAGGAGTATTCCCCCGGGGATCTTTCTGCAGTGTGAGAATTGCCTGAGTGCACTTCCTTGCATCTCAGCTTATTTCTGCCCAGGACTGGGGGACATAGGAGCACTACACCAGCTTTATACCACATGGGAATTTTCTCTACATCAAGGCATCATGAGCTATGGGCAACAGTATTTAAGTCCTGTTGGATTTTTCTTGCTTTTAGAAAAAATGGTCATTTTGCTTCCCTCAGACAAAGGAGGGAAAGAGGAAAACAAACTAGAAATAAACCTAATTTCTCATTTAGTGCCAGTAGGTGTGTGGCTAACTTTCTTTTAAATATATATTAAATTAACTAGCTCTCTGGCAAGCCCCAAGAGGTGTTTACATTGTTATAGTTCTGTAGTCATGCTTGGTATTACACTTTCACTAGTAGGTCTGTTCGCAATATTTTTCTGTAGCCCATCCACTTTTGTTACATTCAAGACTCCTTTTAACTGCAGCATTTATTCTCTTCACTTGTTAGTCTGAATTAACAAGGTATTTCTTTCCTTTTTATTTAACAAAGGGACTGATACTGCTCTTAATGAATAAAGGGGAGAAACCCCTGTTGAGTGCACCTTCAGAGCCAATAATGTTATAATTTTATCTTTATATTCATAAATGTTTGTTTTATATTAAATAAAAGTCAAACTCCAGTTTGTTTTTTTTCTACTTCAACCTGAATTACATGTTTTACAGTCTTTACATTTGTTTCTTTACCTTAGCTGTATTAATTCCTCTTAAATAACCCTTCAGTGATTCCCACTGTCTCTCTTTCTATTTGATTTTAAACTTTTTTTTAAAAAAGACCAACAGTGAACAAACCATCCATCCCCCAAAACAACACCAGAACTCAATGCTGAAGTGTGTCTAAGCTGCATAGATGGCCATGGGTTGTGTATGCAAAAGTAGCTTTATGTTTATCTCTGCACGGCCTGGCCCAGTCCCCTAGATTACTTTATGCTGGCTGCAAGAGCCACAGAGACCAAAACCCCAACTGAGTTTCAGTGTAGCAGAGGGCTGTGTCAGCCTTTCGCCTCTGCGTGTCAGCAGTAGCAATACTCAGAGATGTGTGAAGCTCTATGTTGGTTGTCACAACGGGGTGATTGTCCCTGAATTGGTTCAGCTGGTGTCAGGGCTGGTTTATGTTGGCAGTGCAATGCAAAGTGACTCCATTACATCAGAGAATTCAGCCTAATAATTATCTCCCATTATTAATTATTGGTATAGTGGTAATGCCTCAGAATGTCAGTTGTACATCAGGACACCAATGTGCTAGGAACTATACAAACAGATAACAAAAGGCAGTCCTTACCCGAAGAATTTTACAAGCTGAACTCAGAATCATTTAATAAAGTTTTCAAATGCTATGTTGGTCTGTCTTCCCAATCTTGGGATTTATATTACCCTCCATGTAAAGTATCTGAGTGTAGGATCAAATACTTTAATATTTCTACTAACCTGTGTTGCAATCACAAACTCACTGCAAAACTGCCTCCTGCATAGGGGTACAGAATGCTGCTGCCACTTACTGATGGCGGGTGACAGCAGTACAAACATTACGTATTAGCCATGATCACTACCAATATACATACCAACAGTGGCCAATCAGATTGGGATTAGCAACATGTAGCAATGTATAACATGACAATATAACTATTCATGGAAACAACCAATAGTGTATATCTAAACACATCTAATTGTATCTTTCTAATGTATGTTTCTTCCTAGGATGTGATGTTTTTTGAACATTCTTGATTCTGGTAATAACACAGCTATCCTCTCCAATCATCAGATGACGGAAGCGATCTACCCCCAAATGGTGATAAGATAAAAAAAAATCTGCTATTTTTGATCAAGTAACATGGCACAAAGGATGTGATCTTGAATTATATAATAGGTTACATTTTCAAAGCAATGCACAGAGATATAGGGGTAAAACTATCAGCATAAGTTGCCCAATTACACTCACTACCTATGCACTACCATGAAAATTTAGGGATTCATTTCAGGGGCAAGTGTCTCTCTCTGTGTATCTTATATAGCTTGAACTTTAATAATGATACGTATATCTTCTAAATTTAGTTAATTTTTTGGTGAGGGGCAAATTCAGGTGTGATACAACATTACTATAGTTTTATAGTATATAATATTGTGGGAGATATATTTTTATTATTTTAAGTTATTGATTTTATGGAATGTTATATTTTATATTATGATTTGGCAACAGAAATTAAAGGGACATTAGAATTTCAATCCTCTTTGCATTGAAATTAATGGCAAAAATTTCAGTTGCTTCAGTGGAAGCAGGTACAATTCCTATGATAGCCTAAGTAACCAATGTACTATAGACAGATTTATGCCAATTCATGTGGCTAAATACATCAGTGTCATTTCACAGATGCTTATATCCAAATGCTTCAGTTCCTTTTATAGCCCAAGAAAGTAGTCAAGGGCTAGGACTTTCAGAGGAGACAAGGGTTGGTAACTCCCTCAGGCTCCTTTGAAAATTCCATCCAATGTCTAATGAAATCCTTTACTATCTTCCAATTTTTTTTCTACTGCTATCTGCTTAGTTCCATTAGACTGAATTCTCTTTATTTATGCCTACTAGACCATTGGCCCTTAGCAAACTGTAATTTAACCAGACTGTGATATCCTGACTTCTGTTGACTAACACCTTACCTCAGAAGTAGCCCCACTAGACTACTTGTGGAGTGAGTTGCTACTCCATATGAATAAAGGGCACCTCAATCAAGCCTGAAATAACAGCAAACTAAGGACCCTATTCTCCAACCCCCCTACTTCTGAGAAGTCCTTCCTTACACACTTGCTCAGGGTGCTTAAGGTGGTAGAATATTCATTTCTCCATGTGCGGGATGCAGGTGGCAGATGAAGATCATGTCACATAGAAGACAGGCAATGGCTTTTCCATATAAGAAGAAAGGTCATTGCCTGCCTTGGGTGTAAACAGAATAAAGAGCCCAAATATAAGTTCATAGCTAGATGTCTTTAGCTATGTAGTATTAGGCCAATACCAAAAAAGTTTATTGAACTCACAAACATATAGACAGGAATTCATTTTTACATACAATTATAATACAAATGGTTGCTACATTTATTACTACCAAACATTCTTGGCAGATATCAGAAGTAAAATTTCTCTCTGGTGTAACCTCCTTGACTTCAACTGGATTATAGTAGCCATGGCTTTGATGCCATGCCATGTAACTGCAAGTGGCATTATCAAAGCTGTTCTAAGAGACCACTAGTTATTTCCTGTATTTCACAAATAGACAAAGAATAGTTCTTGAGTGAAATGATAAATCAGCATTTAGGTTTTCCCTGTGTGAAGATTCTCAAATGCAGAAATGGCATTTCTCCACAGTGCTTATTTCTCTATCACCCTTTGGCCTCTAATAATTTCATTAAAATGTACTCATTTCTTAAATCCTTCCACTACCTGTTGGTAGCAGAAAGGGTCAAATTGATCCCTGGCATAATGCCAGTGAAAGTGACAAGTCAAATTCATCCTGTGTGTCATACTACCATGCTTTACAAACTTCATCTGGGGAAAAAAAACCCTAACCACATCCAACTTTAGTACATTACCAGTACGGCTAGAGCTCTTCCCCTTTCTTATCAGCCAGACCATAAGGCAATCCAGTTTATCTCCCTGTTCATAAATCCAGGCTTTGGGAAGCATTATAAGATTTTCAGCTTGCAATGCGTTATTCAATTCCATCTTGGCTAGATAAAACTGTTACATAAAACCTTTACAGAGTGAGATTCACAGATGGATTTCTCTAGATCTTTTAATGACCTTTCCAGCTGTATCATGGCTGTAAATTTGTATCTCCAGCTGTATAGGCCAAAATACAGTCATTTAATGGAACCACAGTCTCTTTAAAGTATCTAGAGAGACATATCTGGTGTGAGTTTCCTCCTCTCCCCCAGAAAACATCTTTAATTATCAGTTTCAACAGAGACAATCAATGCATTATTCTAGTGAGTAGGTGTGGCCTCCCTCCGAAACTGAGGGAAACAGGCCGGGCCTGTGAGGGCGGAGCCAGAAACTGCCTGCCCACCTGCTGGGAAGTGAGGGGGTGAGACAGGAAGTTTAAAAGAGCCCCAAACACTCACTTAGTGGTCAGCTCTGGGAGAGGAAGTATGTTCCTCCTTGCTCACCAGACCTGCCTCTGGCCTAGTACCTGGGTGAGCAGACTGGGATCTGGATCCAGGTGCTGGTGAATGAGCAGTGGGTGGTTGGGGGCCCAGAGGTACCCCTGGAGCTGAACACCCTGCTGGACCTGGTGATCTGGAGAGGCCAGGACCTGGAGGAGCTGCTGGATGTGGATGAGAAGGAGGTGACTATACCAGGGCTAGACTTGGAGGAGTTGCTGGAGGAGGAGGTGTGGGCCCTGACAGGGCTGCACCTGGGAGAACTGCTCCCTGGTGAGCTGCCTGACCTACTGCCTCCTGATGATATTGAGGGGTTCTGTAAAGTTGATGAGGGTGACTGTACGGTGGCATACCAGGTACCCAAGAGAAAGGGGACAAGCAGTAGCCCAGGGGAGGAGTCACCTGGTCTGGGAACTGGGGGACTGGACAATGAGTCAGTGTGTTGTGGTTGGAAACCTGCTGACTCTGTGGCATAACCCATGGCTAGGGACCTGGGCTGGGATGCAGTGGTGATGGATTGGCCTGTGTCCCCTTTCCCTGCTGGGGGCTTGGGCTATTGCCTTAGGGCTGCCCTGCCTGAGCCCATAAACTGTTTCCCTGCCCTAGGCTGAGCCAACCCTGGCCAGGGCAGGGTAGGGAGTGTGGGTGTGGCCTACCTCAGAAACTGATAGAGGGATGGCCAGCTGCTCTACAATTATAAATAAATAAGTCCACCTTCCTTAACTCTGATCTTCAGCAAGATCAGCTTTAATGCTAATTGTTTGGCATGGGAGGGGAAGGTACTGTTTTAGGCAATGTACATTACAGTAAGGCATCTATTAAAAGCAAGAACATGTTAATTCTTATGAGAATTTTTGAGAAAATATACTGTTAAGGCCCTTTTTTAGCCCAAGAGGGAACTCTTGTGGCCATGATACTCCCCATCTGCTTTCCTAGTAAGGGAAAGCTTCATCAAAGCTAATAGTGTAATAGCAGGAGCTGGAGGATCAAAGCTGATCTAGGAGAAACTTAGACCCAGGAAAACTGCTCCTGGAAGTGGAAAGGAAGCAGCAAAATCCCAGTGAAGCCTGACTTACTTAAGACAGCTGCAAGTCATTGGGAATCGTTGGAGTTATCAAGAACTGACTGCTCAGCCCAAGGGAAGAGGGAAAGTGTCTGAGAGAAGAATCCTGCTGGCAAGACAGTACGTGGTACATACCAAGGGCCTTGTACTGCCAATGTTTGTGACTTTTATTGTGACTATTGTAACATTTGGTGTATTTCTTAATGCCTCAGATTTTGGAATCACGAGCATCTCAGCTAGTGTATATTAAAAGTGTGTGTGTGGGGAGGGTGGGAAGCTTGGAAATGTGAACTGTGTAAACCTAAAGAGTCAAAAACCAAGTGGTAAATAGAAGAACCCAAAATGCACTTTTAAGAACTCCTAATTTTTTTTAAGCCACCCATGACTCTTTGGTGGGGATGAGGAGGGTGGAGTTGTGTGTTTGGGGATTGCTTGGGCTTGGCAAAACTGAATTTATTTCTATTTTCTTTTGACTAGCCAACTGAAAGGCTTAAGGTGACTGAACTTCAGGCTCCTGACAAATGAGGTTTGGCTTGGCTGAGCCCTCGGCATCAAAGGCTGACTTGTCAGATAGATTAAACAGTACATCCCCACTGATTTCAAGGGCAGTGGTGGGTGCACAGCAATTCTGAATAAGAGGGAGAGGCTGTAATTTTGCAATAGGTGATCATTTGGATTCTTCCTCACCTCAACTTAATAAATGAAATCTTGAAGTCTGATGGGAGGGCTAAGGTGGTCAGACCATTTTCTAGGGCCCCCCCAATTACTCCTAGCCTAAGAGCGCCCTTTTTTAAGAAGCCTTCCCACATATACCCTTAATACAACATGCATGAGCTAGAGAGTCAAATCTCAGTTCCTTACTTAATTTGTAACCAATCCTTAACTCAGATAAAATCCCAATTGAATTTAATGGAATGGACACAGCATAAGATCCTCAAATTTTGGATGTAGGCAATGAGAACCTGCCATGTAAAATGCACACCTCTAACCACCAACCCCTAAACTCAATATACATGCCCTGTGAACATTTTGAATGTGAGTCTTATAAGATAAGATCTAATACCATTTGTAGCCCAGTTGACTTCCATAGACTACTAGTCATAGTAGTAAACTCTGCCAGTAGCTTTTGTAGGATCAAGCCTCAAGGGGAACTGTTGGTACTCAGTATCTTCCAGGATGGCTTTTTTATTTTATATATAAGCAGAATATACATACTTAGCAGAATGAAGGCTTAAATAGCAAAGTTGGAGGTGTCCCTGTGAGTTAATAGGCAGACTTCAATGTTTCCATCTGCTACTAAGTAAAAGGGCAAAACTTAAGCAAAAAGACTTCTGCTCATCAATTTAACTTCCTAGTATACCTGCTCTCCTAAAATAGTATACCTATTTTCTAAAGATCCCTTTTCCAGAATGGAGAGGCTTTGTTCCATTTTTCTGGGATTTTCTAAAGATCATGAAGCTGCACATAAATCTCTCTCTACTAAGAGAGACTAATGTGGAAAACCTGTTAGTGCCATTCTACAGATAGGTCATGTCTGTAGAATGACCATCTGGAATGGACACGATTTAGTGAAATAGGTGGAGGTGGCCTTTGATATAAGGAGGTAACACACAGGCTGAGGGAGAGATTCAGTGCTGCACTTCAAGGAAGCACAGCATAGGATGGCTTTAAGTTATCCTTTGTGATCTCCCAATTCTGCCCGGTTGCAAGAGGTGGCACAGAGGCTGCTCTAACTTGAGCTGCCCTCACCCACTACAGCTCCTAGACACATCTGGAGGGGATGCACTAAATTAGATTCCCATCCTGCACACACTGCACAAGGACTTGCAGGGGTCCCCGGAGAGGGCAGAGCTACTTAGTGTAGAACTCCTACACAGCCCCTGCATGTGGGGAATTCTCCCTCAGCCAGCTGCAGTGGAAGAGAGAAACTCTGTTCAGGACCACTTAATTTTGACCAAAAAAAAAAAAATCTAAAATAGTGACTGCTGCAGTTGAGAGGAACTGGTGCTCCTCTGCTGTTTTCCTTAGTATAGGCACGTCATCCTGCCTCTAAAACCAGTCTAAAAACAAGAATAAAACACGTAGGTAGCAACATAATGCCTATCACCGTGTTCATTTATGTGTATGTTGTCGTTGGTATGTTCCCAGCCAGCTCTAGACCAAACTTTGGTCAGAAAACACCAGTTCCTTGACCCCAAAATGTTTTTGTTAGGGAAGGTTTTCAGCTCCAAAAGGCAATAACAGGCAGAAGGGGAGTGAGTCCCCAGAATAGCCAGTAGTCAAGATACTCTGTCTGCGGGAATGTGGGAAACACACTTTCAGGTCTCTGCTCCAAACTGGGCATAGCAGGGACTTGATTCTTGATTTCCTACATCCGATCTGAGTGCTCCAACTACCAGGATGTTGAGTCATTTTCTAGCTCAAGCTCTCCTGTTGGAGCTGTTACATCATATAAATATATACAGGGCCAGACAGAGAAACGGATTTTTATGTACCACTGGTTAGGGAACTCGCCTTGCAGGGGAAGACCGACCTTGACGTTCCTGCTTTAAGGAATATTTAATTTTTGAAGTGAAACCACTTCAACAGGAGAGATTGAGACCCATCCCAGTATAGCCAATTGCCTAGTGGTTGAGGCACTCACCTGGGATGTGGAGAATGGCGGCATAAGGACTTGAACCTGTGAATTTCCTAAGCAATTAGCTATTCCAGGGTGGATCTGATTCCTCATGGTTAAAAACATTGAAAGGTCTGTTTTGTCCCAATGCAGAATGGGAACATTTTTGAAATACCACATAGTTTTGTGGGACAGAAAACCCATTTGCTGCCCAGCTGTATTCTCAACCTTTTGTTGGTACTGTCTTTTAGTCCCCAATTCTGCTAAAATGTATCTGGATGCTCAACTCAGCGGGACTGTGTGGTTAAAGCTAAGTGTAAGTTTGCAGAATTGGGGCCTTAGATTGATCCTGATGGGATCAGCTTACAATTATCCATGTTTGTACAGCACCTAGTACTATGGGGCTCTGACGTTGCTGGGACCCATAGACACTGATGTAATGGAAATGTCTAATTTCATTAAGTGTTCTGTTACACAACAAATGTAAGAGGTAAAATGAAAGTTTATTTAATAAACCAAATTATTAGACTGTATGACTTCAATACTGAAGATATTGAAGCAAATAGACTAAGAATTTGGATATGACTAGACATTTTTATTAGCAAGAATTTTATCTTCTCGTATATCAGCTCTCATGTTTCTGACATAAGCTGCCCACCCGTGGGGTAAGATAAAAATTCCTCCCCCAAAATAGAATAACACAGTTTAGTGTATCTTAGTTTTTTAGGAGTCATATAACAAACATCTAGCATTGGCCACTGTCAAGCACAAGATACCAAACATACAGAGCATTGGTCTATTTCAGTATTACAATGTTGATGTTTTAGTATAACTAAGAAAAAGCTAGTTGGTAGCTAAAGTGCTAGTAAAAACTACAAGCAGGCAGATTTTATTTTAAGACAAAATTATTACAGATTAAGATCTGAATGCCCTTGTTTTGTACATAACCACAAAATAAGTTACTCCTTTACTTTTTAGAACTACTAAGTGAGGTGACAACAAGAACCAGCTTGCTGTCAGGTTCGATTAATATGGATCCCTCAAATAAAGAGTGACAAGGGTTGCTTTGGATACAACTTTGTTTTACTAACAACAATCTATACACTAACAATTACAATTTAAAAGATACAGCAACTTCACTATATAAAATACAATCACAGTTACAATTATACTTACAAAGCTAGCTTATACTATAGGGTTATACTTATGCTATTATACTTACACTGCAACGGTGAGGTTTGTCAGCAGTAAAAACAGCACTTCAAGTTTTCTAGTAGGGTTCCGGGGTTTGCATCTGAGTGGGATACAATGTTGCACTCAGGTTTCGCAGCCACACACTCTATACTTAGGTTTTGAGCGGCAAGCTGGGGAGAGATGGTAGGTAGATCAAAGCCTGCACGTAGGGCTATTCTGGTGCCCTTCCAAAGATACGGGACATCTCCGGTTTACTTCCTGTTTTTTTATCACCTTTATCCTCTTCCTCACAACAATATGCCCACACTTTTAGCCAATTACAAAGTTTTCCAAGAGCCATGAGGTAATTGGGGACTGCACCCCAAAACAGCGAAACTGACAGAGTGAAACCCGATTTTATTCTTCTAAATTGTCCAGCTGTTTGCTGCTGACAAAGAATCACCCATTGCAATACATATCTAAACACTATTCAAATGCAGTTTTCTGGGTTTCGAGTCACAGAGATTTTGTTATAATACATGAATGGGTGCTATTTAACTGAAATTTACTGAGTTTCAAGTAACAGGTTTATCAAGACCCACAGGCTACATATTGATTGTATTGCCTTCAGTACTTAACGCTCGGGTTTTTCTCGGGGCTTGTAAGTTTCACAGGGAGTTTGCTGTAATACATGAATGGATACTGTTTTACTGAGTTTCCAGTCAGAGTTTTTGTTGTGATACATGAATAGATACTGTTCAAGCGAAGGTTCACAGAGATGGATATTATCTTAATGAAATTTTGTAACAGGGTTACCAAAAGCTACATACTGATTACATTCCCTTCAGTACTTAGCGCCTGCCGGCTCCTCCCGGCGCTGGTAAGTTTCACAGCGATTCTGTTACAATACGTGGCCGGCTGGGGGTTGACACAAAGCAGCCAGCATTTTATACTTCAGTCCAATGAGCCTACATTCCTATTAATTCAAAATGGAGTCAGGCCACTTTTAATTATCCTATTAATCTAAAATGGAGTTGGGTCACTTTAATTATGAATGAAACAATGTTACAACACTAAGACACATTAATACAATTATAGAATAAGTGAAAAAATTCCAATTAATGGTATTTGATTCATTTCTTTGCATTTAGTTTTTGTATCCACAAAGTAATATGATACAGCATGCATATGCAACCTTCTCCCAGTCATCAAAGCAACAGATGATATAACTTCCCCATTTATTTTTTTCTTTTGATTTGACAGAGTAAATGACACTCGTTGCTTTGAGTTTTATGCTGCTACTAATGTCAAACTGGTTCTGCAGGACCCTCTGAGGGCTGGGGTGTAAGTCTGAGGCACAGGTATCCACCCGATATCCATCATTTCAGTCTGTGGGCCACAATAACAGTTGCGGCCCCTTTGTATCACTTATACAGGGGCTAGGGCTAATGGGTCTAAGTAAATGAAGATCCCATGACCTTCCCGGAGTCTGTTCCTAGCCTGGATCACTGAGACTGGTGTGGAGACTCCATCTCATGTAGGAAACAGAGGCCCTATTTTTACAGCTCTCTTCTGCTCTCCCCTAACCCACATGGCTTAACTGTTTCTGCAAGACTTGTTCCTCTGGGCAACAGGTGAATTTTACTCTAATCCTACTTATACTTATTTTTCTTCTGGCTTTCTATACTAAAGCAAAGAGAAATGTACAGAAAGAAGGGTAAACCATAATGGGAAGAGAGACCAAAGCAATTAGTGACTATATAGCCTCTTCAGGCAACATTTCCATGTATTTGTAGTCACAGTGTGTACATTCAACATCCAATAGGGGGCAGTGTTATCATAGTTTATTTCAACATGTAAAAAAATGTTCATAATTCACATGAGCCACTGCAATCTAGTAGTCCTCCTTATTGGAAGGATCATAGATTACACTATCATTCAGCAATGTATTCCCTGACTGCTAGATTGTAGAAAGTCTTTTTCCCACCAAAGCATCAGATTCTTAAATTTCAAAATACAGGTACAATTAGGGAATTAAGAATATACACATGACATTAAACTACCTTAACAATAAAATATATCCAAATAACTTAAGACATATAGGTTTAGTAAAAACACGATTATATAACACTGCAGCAGTTGTTAAAACTGGTTAATGAGCTGAGAAGTCACTTCTATTACATAATGAAAAAGCTGCTAATATTCTACAACAGAGCAGATAAGACAACAGGGGCCAACTTCATCCCAGATGTAATGCCCATGAAGCTATCAAATTGCAATTTTGCAGATGACACTAAACTGGGGTGAGGGGTAGATATGCAGGAGGCAGGGATAGGATACAGAGTGACTTAGACAAATTAGAGGATTGGGCCAAAAGAAATCTGATGAGGTTCAACAAGGACAAGTGCAGAATCCTGCACTTCGGACAGGAGAATCCCATGCACTACTATAGGCTAGGGACTGACTGGCTAGGTAGTAGTTAGGCAGAAAAGGAGTTTGGGGGGGGGGGGGGAGTTACAGTGGACAAGAAGCTGTATACAAGTCAACAGTGTGCCCTTATTTCCAAGAAGACTAATGGCATATTGGGCTGCTTTAGTAGGGGCATTGCCAGAAGGAAAGTGATTTATTCCCCTCTATTCAGTCGTGGTGAAGCCATATTTGGAGTATTGTGTCCTGTTTTGGGCCCCTCTGCTACAGGAAGGATGTAGATATTGTAGATAGTCCAGCAGAGGGCAATGAATGTTGTTAGGGGGCTGAAGCACATGATTTATGAGGAGAGGCTGAGGAAACTAGGCTTGGTTTAGTCTGCAGAAGAAAAGCGTGAGGGGGGATTTGATAGTAGCCTTCATCTATCTGAAGGGGATTTCTAGGGAGGATGGAGCTAGGTTGTTCTCAGAGGTGGCAGATGACAGAACAAGGAGCAATAGTCTCAAGTTGCAGTGGGGAAGGTTTAGGTTGGATATTAGGAAAAACTTTTTCACTTCGAAGGTGATGAAGCACTGGAATGGGTTACCTATTGGGGGTAGGAGGCTGGAATCTCCATCCTTGGAGGCTTTTAAGCTGTGGCTTGACAAAGCCCTGGCCTGGGATGGCTTAGTTGGGGTTGGACTAGATGAACTCCTGAGGTCCCTTCCAACACTAATCTTTTATAATTCTATGATCAGATGAATTTAGGCCACTGGACATAGGAAGGTATAGATAGTAAAGCAGTATACTTTAATTTACAGCTTACTTTAGTATATTGGACTTTAGTGCATGTGCAAAAATAAGCAACTTGGCTAGAAGGAGGTAGTGCAGCAGGAAAAGCTGTTCACAGGGGAGCCTGGGATTTCATCCCATATTTCCCCTCAAGTCTCGTCCACTGACTTCCACTGAAAGTTTAACCTTTAGCTCACCTAGTTATCAAATTAAGCCATCTTATGGCAATTCAAAAAAACAGTGTTTTCCCCTAGTGGTTGCAATTTATTTTATAATGAACAAACATAACCTAAGGGGGATATCCTCAAGTGTGGGGCAAAATGTACAAGCCAGGGCATTGTACACAAAGATGGTTTAAAGCTTCCTTTATGCTGCCCTGACCCTAGTATGTGTCCACTCCCCTATGTCTGCTTTTAAGAACAGACCTTAACCACACCCCCTTTTCCATGCTCTATTGGCAACAGAGAGGATATGAGGTAAAAGCCCCTACATCAGTCACTAGATTGCCATGGGTTCATGAAGGTTGTAG
This sequence comes from Mesoclemmys tuberculata, assembly GCA_007922155.1. NCBI lineage: Eukaryota > Metazoa > Chordata > Testudines > Chelidae > Mesoclemmys > Mesoclemmys tuberculata. The sequence continues at coordinate 26,455,442 of ML675649.1, forward strand.
GGTAGAGGCATAGGGTAAGGAGCAAGAACAAAGTCTTATTTCAAAGGTAAGTAGGCAAATGTTGCTAAGCTGCCATAGGACTGTAAAAATGAGGGTATTATGCACATAGAATATAACATCCATGCAAATGTTCATTACAAGAGTGCCTCAAGCAGCAGGTGGCAAATGCTATACATGGAAACTCCCAAACAAACCATAGAAACTGAGGTTTATGGTGAAAGCTACAATTAAAAATGTCCATGAGAAGTAGAATAAAAACAAATCAGGGCATAAATTAAATGTCCTAAATATAATCTCCTAACCCCACAGTGCCATTGGGAAACACTAACCACTTTAGGTCCCGAGGGTGCGGCCTTACATCAGTATTTGACTGGTATTATGACGGTATACGTAACTCTGCATTGCACAGATAGCAATTCAAGCCCTGATACACATACTGTGGCACTACAATACATATCTTGTGACAATTTAAACTCCTTAATGCCAGTGATTATTTAGAGAGACAAGGTGGGAATTGTAATATCTTTTATTGGACCAAAAAAGGTGGTATCCACCTTCTCTTTAATATCCTGGGACCTACATGGTGCTAACATTGCATATAATGACTAATTACTGTTTGAATGATGTAAAAACCTTACAACTTGTACTACCTTACACCACCACTTATGAATTTGGCTTATTTTCTGGCTTGTTTAACCCAAATGTGGAGCCTGAACACTGAATATACTATCATTGCTGAATTTGGCCTGCTATTCTTTACATCTTTTTATATCCTTTCTCTAGTTATCTGTGACAAATCCCAGTCCCATTGAAATGCTATTGACTTCAATGGGACAGATTTCAGTTCAGAATCTGTACTCTTTCATTTGTCTCGGTTTTTCAGCTCAAATTCTGCTGTCATTAAACCTTTTGTAAATCTGGAATAATTAATTGATTTCACCTGGTATACTCTGAGTTTACACCAGTGTAAATAACAGCAGAATTTGGCCTGAAGAGTTTGAACAAAGTGAATTCTAAATACTGTAAATTTCATGAAAATTCACAACAGAACTGCAGGCTAACAGTTGAAGTCAGCTCTGTCCTTACACCCTGCAACCAGCTCTGTTGCTAAGAACTGATTATAAAAGGGGTTGTACAAAAGTAACGGGAGACTTTAGCTCGCTGCCTTCTTTCTTATTGTAATAAACACAGTCAGGCGTAATAAGTAAGATGCAATATTTTCCTGCTTCACCAAGAAGTAACTTCCCACTCTTCAACAGCCAGGATTAGTGCATACGTGGAAGTGTGGGCCTTACCGTCTACAATCACTGTGTTTATGTTCATATTCTGCTGACTGCCAAAACTAAGGAGGGAGGATGCAGGGAGGGAGGATGAGGGAAGGCAAGTCAAGCAACAGTAGTTGAACACAGACAAGGGTTCACTGTGTCTGAGCTTCCATTTACACTGAATAAACTGTGGAAAGATCAAGAGCAGCTGTGCCAAGTACTGGAATTGGAATCCAGCAGCTGAAATCAATAAGAGCTCACCTCTTTAGATTTAAAAAAAAAAAACTTTTTCCATGAAGAGATGAGTTGATCAAATAGCTGGACTTTTTTTTTGGGGGGGGGGGGAAGGTAGGGGTGGCGGGGGAGAGAATATTCCTTGACACAAACCCACTAAATTTGCTTGGACTGTATGTGGTCCATTTTAGTATTTACTTCCAAAGATATTCTTATCAATAAGCTTAACAGACGAACGGTTGCACAAAAAGCAAATATTGGAGAAAACTAATGAAAAGCAAATTATGAAACCATAAATGTGCATATTCACTCAGTTATGTGCTTATAAGAGTTATGATGGTCCACTCCAAGAACAGAACAATACAGTGAGACCTAAGTGTGCAGTCAAAACTAATCAACACCCTCTCAATTATGAATATCAAATTCTTCCAGCCAGCTACTTGCACAGGGATGTACTACAAAGCTAGTAACTATTCAAAATAAATTATTCACCAATAATTTTAATACCAAGCAGAACTGAGAAAAATAATAGTTTGTTAATGGACAAGTTGCAAACAGAAAACAAGTTCAATTGGTCAAAAATTTCACTAAAATTATTTGCCCAGCTCTGTTGGAAAGGTGAAAATAAGATAAAGGTTTATTAAATATATAGTTGACTTTAAGAGTCTGATTGATCCAAAGCCCACCGAAATCAGTGGGAATTGGATTAGGTCTTAAAACAATATTTTTTTTCTGAATACTGTTCCCAAGGAAATAGGGATTGGGGGCAGGAATGAATGAACGCTCTTTTATTGTAGACTCAATTCTGCAATGTGCTGAGTACCTGCTGTAAGATACAGAATGGTGATTGAGGGCATTTAGCGCCTTGCAGGTGGCATTCAACACCTCACAGAATTGGGCCTTATCTGCTAAAATCTACAAATACGAATTTAAAAACTAGCTATGCCAATTGTACTCTTTTTTTTT
>ML675649.1:26458306-26556507 GCA_007922155.1 Mesoclemmys tuberculata
ATGCATCCTAAAACCGCATTTGCTTTTTTAACAGCCATATCACATTTAGTTTTTTTTTTTAAACTAAAAACTCCTGACTTATAGATGGGTGTGTCCTTATTTTGAAACAAACTATTTTTTAAGCATCAAGATTTAAAATGTATGTTACAAAAGCTATCTGATTACACCAATTTTTTCAAAATGTTCATAAATTTATCATCCTTGGCAAAAAATCCACTTGTCCCTCTCCTACCATAATGATCATTTAAAACTAACTTGCCAGTTTTGGGTTTTTTTTTTTTTAAATGACCTTGTCCCAGGTGAGTAACGTTTTGTCATCTAGATTACATGAAATCCACACTTGGGCTGCAGGCAACCTGCACTGCGCATCATATATCTCATAGTGCACCCAAGGCATATAGATATGTGTCATTACCATACCCTTTATGTTTTATTGCTTATCTAATGCACTGGTCAAATCCATTACCTAAATTATCCTCTAAAACACAATGTGCCAATGAAATGGAAGAGAGGGGGAAAAACCAAGTAGAGTTGTGACGATGTTAAACTCTTGTCAAAGCAGAAAACTTTTATAGCTTTGTCCATGAAAGTTTTATCATACAATATCTTGATTTATCATACAACATCTAAACAACTTATCTGAATTAACTAAGGTATTTTATTAGTTTAAAACAAACATTTTGCTCTCTTGGAGATTCCTGTTTGTGTGAAGCTGTAGCTAATGTTGGTTTTGATGAGCTTGTTAGCAACTGTCAGAAAAGTAGTCGTCTTTTGCTCCTGACACTGGTCTTTCTCGAGTGTGAAGATCAGTGTACCAGTATAGGGCACTTTCACTTTACTGGTCTGAGAAGCATGCAATGGAAGAGCCAAATCATGTGCCCTAAACTAGAAAAACCTGTGTGGAAGGGCAAAAAACCTCCAAATGTTTCTTGGAATGATCCATCAAAGGCAGGATATACTTACCCTGGCAACCATGGAGTGGACAAAGGATAGCCCTCTTACTCATGGAAGTCCCAGTATCCATCATCTGCTGAAGGCCAGGATGGTTGTGCAGAAGCTGTTTCCTTCACAATGCTCCCACAGCCCCTTTGCTCTGACAGCATGGCTTCCCCACCAAATAGTGGAGCACAAACTCCCACTTCAGTGAATGTATGCATATATGGAGGAGCAGTCTAAGCTTATTAATGTCGAGGGGGTCTGTACTGATCCCCCCCCACACACACACACACAAGGTTTAGAGGGGGAACGGCCATCCCCAGCTTCTGCCCCCACCCCTTCATCTATCTATTTATTATCTACCTACCCATCTTTATATTATCTACATTAGTTGTTTCAAAGGTGCTTTTCACCAAGGTGCCAAAACCCTCCTTCTTCCCAGCCATGCTTCACCTACTGTGGAGTTCCAAACCTATGGAGATCAGAGCCTGGGGCTTTTGTGGAGCTGGAGGATTGATCTACACTCGATCCCCCTCCTATTGACAACAAACTAACAATTCACATGGGGTTTCATCCACTCGGGGGGAGGGAGGGCTTGATCCAATTTAGCCATCCAGGCACCTGCTGTGACTAGAGGCTTACTAGACACACAAACAAAATCAGAATCTGTCTTCCCTGTAAGTGACTGGGCAACAAGTGACTTGTGCGACCCTTCTCTAAAGAAATTCCCCAGGACAAAGGTTGGGTTTCTCTGGGGCTGAAAGAAAGAAAAAAAAAAAAAAAGGGAAAACAACTTGAAAAGTGAGTGTAAAGCAAATTTCTATCTACACCCTGCCTGCACCACATCAAAAACAATCCGCGAAAGAGAACCAGTAAAATTACAAGGGCAGCAAAAAATTCACTTTCTTCAAGAGATGAAGAACATACACATTCTCATTTAAAAGAGCCCTACACAGGAAGCTAATTGGGAAGTACAGATTCCTTTTTAAGAAAAATGAACATGCCCTATTTGAGGCCCCTGGAATCCTGGCTGAAAATAATTTGGCTTCTTAAGCAGCTGCTTTTTCATCACTCTACTTCATTTTTCAGGCTCAATCTAAAAGTGAGTCAGGTCCAAATGACAACCCCAACTGGCTGCAGGGGGAAACAGTTGAAATGGAAAAAGTGACTGTATGACTTACGTGCAGCAGAGTTCAGATGTATAGCATTCGTTTATGGAAATTTATATTCAACTCTACAGATACATGTCTAACCCTATTGTGTTGGAGGATCACAATCTTATTTTTTATATGTGTAACTTAATTTTCTGATTGCCTGGATTTATTTATTCATTTTCTGATTGGCCACAAAAAATCGTGCCTTCTTACTTGCCAAGTAAATTATGACGTCTGCCTCCTTACTTGCCAAGAGTTATGATGTCTTCCATCTTGGTGCCAAGGATGACTGGAAGACCTCTCTAATTGCTCAGCAGAACAGGCTTATTTTGATACACTGCAAGTGGGTCTACCATTGGCTAGTTTAAAGATCATGTAATGGGGACTGGCATGAGGAAAGGAGATGAAAGAATGAAGAGCAGCATTTATCAGCTACCCCTTGTTAGACCAATAAGAACCTTCCCATTCTCCCACCCTAACTTGGAAGATTATCCATCAACAAGTTTGTGTTTGCCAGCTGTGCCTGAAATGGACTAATAAGTTGTGGATCAGCATTTGTGGAGTGCTGGCTTGGATTGTGTATAACGTGTGCTTGGTTGCACAGGGTTCTACTGATGATCATATCTGGGATTCAGGAAGGAACTTTCTTCTGTGGTAGATTGGTTTTATCTTCAGGGTGATTATCATCTTCCTCTGGAAATCACAAAACACTGCTGGGACTGGATTTCATAACCATTTGAGAGATGGCCCAATTAGGGAGTTACGAATAAGAGTTCTGGTGTCTTTGTGGGTCTGTGTTTTTTACTCCTTATCCCAAATTCCAGGCTTGAACTGGGAAAACAGAGAAGGGTGGACCAAGGTTGTTGACAGTAGTAGTAGGGGCTGGACTTATTAGGGGGTACAGGTTTAAAGCTGCCTCTTCACCCAGAGAGGAAGGGATTGAACATTTGCGGTTCAGGGTGCCTTACTCCCGTTGACCTGCTGGGACTCCACTGACTACTGGGTCGCTGCTACAAAATCATTACTATGATGAGTGACCTCTGACAAATTTAAGTCCCAATATTTCATGACTGTAATTCTGAGATTCCTGGGAGCTCAGAAGATTTTACATTAGAATTTCATAATTCAGATCATTTTACTACTTGCTATATCTCATTTTAGGCAGTCATCCCATGGTGATGTGCATGATCCATTAAAAATGGATCACTATTATTGATGTGCCACATTCTGTTTTGTACACCAAGGTCAAAGGGGTGTGATTTGCACTGAGACCAAGAAGAAATAAATAATAGTATTTCCTTGTCTCTCCCACATATTACAAGTCCAAAATGACTTGAGTGGCTACTGTTTCTAGCACTGGAAATTTATTACTTTTTACATTATCTGAAGGCTTGTAATCTTTCAGGAGGTAGCTAAGTGCTTTGTTGGATCAGGGCCCTTGAGATAAGCATATGCCTAGGCATGTCCAATTGCCTTGTTTGGAAATACTTTCATGCTTAATTAAATTTTAGTGATTAACTGCTTTGCAGGATTGGGACCCAATTCTAGTGGTTCATTAAATAGAAGCTGGCAAAATCATCTTAAAACTGAAGGGAGAACTGGGAAAATTGCAAGAGCATAAAGCAAGATTTGATTGATGAGTGTGGCTTTTTAGAAACACTTTAGTGGAAACACTTTAGTGGAAATACTTTAGAAAGGGCTAAGAAACCTTTCTAAGCGTTAGTACAGGACTAGTATACCACATATATTTATCCTTGCTCTGGTCTCAGAGAACATTTTTTGTAAAACTGGGATGTGTAACTACCACTCTTGAAACCAAAATCTAGCAAAACAATGACATTTCCTACTAAATGGGGAAGCATTACAGAATCACCATATTGGTCACTGCCATGAATACACAAAGGAATACACTTTCAAATGCAGCAAGAGATTTCTGATTTCAGGGATTTTGTCCTTCTAAAACTGGCTCACATAATGGAGTTATATCCTGATCTAATAAAAAGATTTTCTCATAATTGAGGGATTTGCAGAAGGTGATAATATACTAGGCCACTGCATGCCAGAGTCAGACTAGGAGCTAGGAGACTGTTTCTCCCTGATTTCTTTCCATGTATAGTGCAGAACTCCATTAAAATGTAATGCGAACGTTGTGCTACCCCTTTTTTGACCAGAGCAGGTGGTTAAAATTTTATGTGTATCAGGTTGCTTTGCTTAGAAGGAGAAAATGACGTTTGAGTCAGGTATTTCTTTGACACAGTCCTGCTTATTTACAACGAATGTATAAAGTTCTCTCTCCCTGAACACAGCAGAAATCAAACAGGAGAAGACAATTTCTCTGCTCGCAGTTCCAAGCCTATTCCAGCCAGCACGTAACCTAAAAGCTTTCTCTCTAGGCTTTTGCCTCAGGGCCATGTTCCTTGTGCTTGTTCTGGATGTATCCTTGACTTTCTGCCATTTCTCTCTGTCCTTCTGTGATGTTTCTACTGCTTTTCAGACTCTCAGAGACATACAGCTCAATCAGTCTGCAGCCCGTGAAAAACCTTTATCCTTGATGACAGATCAAGGCTATTAGTCAATTAAATATAATCGGAAGGCTGCTAGCTTGGTCTTAAACTCCTGTTTCCTGTGTTTCACAATCTGAAGGTAAAGCATCATGAGAGATCTCAGAGAGGCAGCGAGAATTGTTATCCACATACTTCCAGTCTGGAAGATATTTTTGCTGAATACCACATCAATTGAAATCTAAAGGAAGGGGTTGACTTCAAGCCTGGGCAACATGACAGAATTACAAAGGCTTTGTAGTGTCTCTGGCAATTCTGACTTACTCGTCTCAGTGTTGGACTGTCTGGAATTGGACCAGACAACTATTGTTTGGAACTCCCCCGTAATATCTAGACAAAAGGCCTTTGGAATGGGAGCATGGAAACACTGCTAAGGTGGACTAGCTACTTCAGTTGGCTGAGCTGGACAAGCCCATCAGAGTTATCTAACCTAGAGACTTCACCTTCCTTGAAAAGATCAAGTGAAAGGGGGGACAGATTACTGAAATCTGCGGCTGAGACCTTTACTTTCAAGCTGAAAAACAGATTCCTAATGTCTATGTACTTATCACTCTCTCCTCTTCCCTTCGTTGGTGCCCTGGCAAAGGTAAAACACGCTTTGATTCTGGATGACATGTTCTTTTAAAAAAGTCCAACTGTCCCAACTCTCAGAAAGCAGCCGCTCTGCAGGCATTAGTGGAGGATCTTAGGATGCCCCGTCACTTCTTGCAGCAGCTGTCAGGCTCAGTCACTGTCTGGGAAGCACTAAAATGCTCACTTCCCTTCCTGAGTGAAGTGGGCATCAGAAGGATTAGAGCTGTGTTTCTGTTCAAACCCTGCACCACCCACACACCTTCCAAACAAGCAGAGTTCAAGCTGCCTCACTGGTTCTAAAGAAGGAAATATTTGCATGCTTTTAGTCACTGGCTTGAGAAGTGGGACTGAAAGAAACATTCAGGATACCTGAATAAACTTCACTTCCTCAGTCTCCGGATGTGCTGAGGCTACTGCCCTATCTGAAAACTAACACCATTATAGTGATGTAGAACTGCCTGTCCCAGCCATTTCAATTGTTGGTATCAAAGATGTAAAAGTTGAGGCTTGATCTTGCTCCCATCCCACTCTTACACTGATGTTTCTCCATTGGCTTCAGTGCTGCTGTTCTACTGATTTATGTGGTGTACGTGGGCTCAGACTTGAGGCCCATGGTTTGCAAAGGAGACTTCCTACCTAAAATGGATCCGAGTACAGTTCTCCTCAGCATTCCCCTATGCCCAAGTGAAAAATAATAGCTTTTAAAGTTCTCTCCCCATGATAGTAACATAGTGGTGTATGCTGTGTCTGTGGTGGTGTTGGTTTTTTTTACCATGGTAACAAAACTAGCAATTCAATTCCTAAAGTCCCTAATGATGGAAAATGTTCTCTTACCGATTCAGTCATAAAAAGCTCTGAATGCATCTCAGTCATAGTCCATTTTGTGCAAAAATTACCATTCTGAGTAAACATATTTTAAAAATCCATTTTAACTCCAATTCCCTCCACAGTTTTGACTCCCTGTGATTTCCATTGGATGCCAAATCCCTCACTGTAAACACTTTCTTGTGGAAAAACAGGCAGGCATGTAATATTGGCCCCCTGTGACAGCGTACTGCAGAACAGTCGCTGATCCAACACTCTTGTCTCTAATTAGAGTAGATCTGGTTAAGAAGAACTGTACCTCACTCATGGATTGAGATGGGCTGAGGAGAACTAAGAGGAAGACACAGGAAGGAATTGCAGAGGCTTTCAGACTCAGAGCCTAGAGGAATCTTCCAGGGGAAAGATCTCTTCTTCCCCTTGACCAAGATTGTATGTTAGTGTAAATAAGGGGTTGTACAAGTCTGTAAAGGTGATGGGGAAAGACACTGAAATAAACTACATGAGGGGCTTACCAGAAGAAGGCGTCCAAGCTGCTTGTACCTTGAAAAGAGACAGGAGCAGTACCCTGCCCTGTCATAGAGGCATTAAACTAGACAGACTACTTATGGCTCTTGTGTCTCCTCACCTTTTCCATGGTCACCTTCTATTACAGAGACCCATGATGCTTGCTGGAGGCTTGGAAAAAAGTGTGTCCAAATTTCCTTGCTAGATTTTATGTGGTAGAGAAGAAACCTTCTTCTTACAGTGCCTCACTTTTTTGTCTAGGTTTACTTGCTCCATTAATTCTGGAAAGAGATGATTCAAAGGCAGAATGGGATGCCTTCTTTAGCTCCGATAGGGAAAATAGGCAGTGGGACTGGTGTGAGCAGCCACTCACTCTGAACAAGCCAGAGCTTCTCACACTCTGGCAAGAACCAGTAGCACATTCCATAATTGTCAGACAGCAGCACGGATGTGTTTTGTCTAAGTAAACTGGAGAGAATGAAGTCAGCGTGGATGACCAATCTGACCATAAACTTTTCAGAGCTGGGGAAGGGAACAAAGTTCAGGCTGGGAGCCCAAGACATGCCCAGATGAGAATGTGAAAGAGGCTGCCTTATCCTGGAGCAAGGCCTGTGGGAGGAAGCTTCCCCATTGTCAGAGGTTTGCCTTCACCTCTGTCACCAGTGGATCTTTGCCAGCTTTCTGGGATGACTAAGAACTAGGCATTATCTCTTGCTTGAGGGAGAACAGATGGAAAATTCACACATACCCACTCCTCTCCACTGGTTAAACATATGCAAAATCACTTGGTCTGTTTAGTACCACACGCTTGCTTCAGGGGAACATTTTTTATTACCTTAGAATGGTTTATTGACACATACAAAACCAACACAGCCTCCTAGTTTCAGACTGCTTGGTAAACAACTCTGTCCACAAGCTCCTATTAATCCCTCCCAGCATGGGTCCAGGAGACCTGGATTTTTAATCCCCTCAATTAGCTTTCTCTGAATGTCTGTTCCTTTTCTACTATACTCTTTTCTGCCATCCCAATGCTATACAGAAGAAAGGCTTTGAATTAATAAATAATAATAATCTGCTTGAATGCCTCTCATTTGAGGATCTTTAAGCATTTTACAATGAAGTGGAGTTGAAAGTGCTCTGGGCTTTTCAGGATTAGGCACTCTGGTTTAATTATCAGTTCTATGCACATATGTATATCCCAATTGCATGAATGTTTTTAAGGGCACAAAACCAGGTGCTCAGGCTTCTGTGTGGAATAGATGTGGGCAAGGAAGGTTATTCGGATCTGGTTTTAGTTTACTACGGAGGTAAGGGGTTCTGGTTTCAGGCCAAATAGGCATTGTGGTCAGTAGAAATTTTCCTTTTCAGGCTTTATCCTTCATTTATTGAAGTCACTGGCAAAACTTCCATTGGAAGCTATAGATGAGAGAAGCCATGTGTTTCATGCCAAAAGAAGGACCAGTAAAGAAAACCTAGCACTACCTTTTACCACCACCGCCATTCTAGTCCACAGGCTTCAGAACTGAGTAAAGGAAAATACCTCCCCTTGTCTGGGATTACACCTTGCCACTGCTTGCCAACACCATTAAGTTTTTGTTCCTAAAAACTGCTTATTATAACTGTTTATGAATAACATTGAGAAACAAAGTAACTGTATAAGGTGATTTTGCAGAGAGCTATACAGGTAGCCCAAGCAGTATACTAAGATTCAGCTCCTGTGAGGTCCTGAGCATCTCCATCTTCAGCCGAGGACTCGACTTCAATAGCAGATGAGGATGCTCAGCATCTCTTAGGAAATGCCTCTAACAACAATTGTAGGGCAGGTCAACAATTAAGAGAAATTCTGATTGAAAGTTAAAGATAAAATTGAAAAGAGGTAAGCAAAGAAAAACTATATTTAGAAGACTAGAGTATAATTATAGCAATGGTTAAAGTGACTCCTTTAAAATGAGAGGTCTTGCAGATAATTTACTATCAAATACTTAAGGGTTTTTTTTAAGTAACTGAGGCATGCAAACATGATGCGTCTTCTAATGACATGTTCTGTTTGCTGTCCCTTTGAAATCCTATTGGTACTATTTTTAGTTTTATTGCAAAATAAATGCTTTCCGTTTCTTTAGTACGGGTCATGTAATGTCTTTTGCAGGCTTATGGAGAAATTGGCTAAAGATGTCAGCACCTGAATGAAATATTTTTTGAAAAACATTTGTTTTTCCTTTGGATTGAAGAGGGTTTTTTAAACTTTCCATTATATCAGACTACTACTTTTTACTTGCCTTATTCTTAAAATCAAGAATTAGTAGTTTCAGCTCTTACTGTACTTCTTTTGGCCCATAGAAGTCTTAATATGCATTAACTCATTATATAATTTAAAATGAGTTTGTCTTATTTTCAGTTACCACACAGGGGAAATGATTTGTAAACTGGGATAACTGACTTGACTTTAACTGTAAGGAGCATTATTAATCAAGTATCCAAAAATAATTGCATACTAAGTTGTAATGTTTCTGTAATAAACTAGAACAAGTAGTAATTGCATGCAGACAAAAATTCAACCATAAATTCTAGACTTTCAATGATTTTGAGCCAGCCAATGATATCTTAGGACCATAACTTTTATAACAAATGTAAAAAAAAAAGTTTCCCTTTATGTGGAGAAGAAACTGAAGGGGTGTGGAGGGATGGAAAGGGAGAAGAATGAATTCTGTCATCTATAAAAACCACTGAATGCTGCTGCTGAAGGTGCATGAGGGATAATTCACATATTACCAGACAAAACAGGCCTATTGACTTCTGCCAAACATGACAAATTTGCCATCTGTTAAAAGAATCTTCCTAGCACTTGAGTGATATGTGGGTTTTAAAGTAGCTTGTCATTGTGAGATGTTTTCTCCTCTTTGGACACTGTTGCTCACAAACTGATGACACCTCTTTATAGCTCTGTTTCCCACAGACACTATTTCCTTCTTCTGTGCTTTATTACTGTGTAATGGGAGCAACAGCACTTTACAGCTAGTGAGAGAAGCCTCTGGGGCCAGCACTATCACATTTCAAGGGTTTCTGGAAAAGGTCTCTGTGAGACAGGGCTCTTGTTAATAGAAGAGTTTTGAGATGGAAATTAAAGATTCGCAGGAGACATGCAGCCTGATGATTCCGTTTAGGGTCTCATAGACTTTAGTCAAAATGTAAGAGAAGCTGGAACTCTCCATCCACTTCCCTCAGTGTGATGGAGTTGCTAGTAAAAGTAGTGCCCTGACAGCCAGTTGCAGTGTGAGGGTAGTCCAGGCCTTCTGGCAGAAGGGACTGTATAAATCCTGCCTCTCCTCCCAAAGAGAGAGAGGGAAGCTGCAGGAAACTGAGAAGCCTCTCCTGTACAATTATTAGCTATCACAATTTTTTTAAGTAAAAGAAAATATTAAACAAATAATGGGAACTTCAGCTACAATTTTTTCTGTATGCCATTCTCAGAGGTTTTAATTAAGGCTACATCTACACCTACTACAACAATAGGAGGGGTCCTCCCATTGCTGTAGTCAATCTATCCCCATCCCACAAAGAGGAAGTAGACAGATTTCCACACCATCTTGCTCTCCACCTGGATTTAGGTCAGTTTAACATCACTCAGGGGAATGGATTTTTTTGACCCAGCCACATCACTCAGGCGCAAATCTATTTTTCTAATGTAAACCAACTCAGATTACATTTCAGAGTGGGCCTGCTTCTAATGTTGGCACTGTTCTCTGGGTAAATGAAAACCAAAGTATTTTATTACCCTAAATTAGTTAATCCTGTTGTAGTATATCACAGATTACTAAAACTCTTTACAGATGGGCAAAATAATTTCATAAAAGGGCAGGCATCCTATTTGGTTTCTCATGGATAACCTAAACAGTTTATAAATGGGTAAAGGTGAGTCCTCTTAATGAAGTCCTATGAAACTAAAGAAAGTATTTATTTAAATCGGTTACTTAAAGAAGCCATTCAAGTAGCTGTCTTGATACAAGCAAATTAATGAATGTTAAGAATCTTAAATCCAAAGTAAATCTGACTATTTCTCTCTGTTTACTAATATTATATCAAGTTTCCCTTCCAGGAACACATGGTATAAGCAATTTGGTGTTTAACAGAACAAAATGATTTTAATTGTTTTGGCAGTACATTAGCTAACTCCCATCTCACCAATCTATGTTGAAGTCCTTGTGCTGTCATCTGAATTGGAAGGTAGCTTCTTGCTGATGGTTCTAGGTGGCAGTTTTCTTCTCAGCAGACTTAATTTGAAAGCTGCTGTTTGGCCGCAGAGGTGAAATGAACAGGCTGGGCTGTGAGGCATGCTGCAAATTGAGGGAAGGGAGCAGAGTGCTGATGGCTTGCTTTCTCAGCTCAGAGACTTTATACCCTTCTCTTTCCTATAACTTCATGGAAGGAGGAAAACATCTCTTTCAGGGATGTGGCTAGACTCACAATTTACCTCTGTCATTCAGTGGTGCTGGAACCATTTTGATAGTGGTGGTACTAAAGGCGGAAACCATGTATTGAGTTGTTGTTACTACTGAAAGCCAGGGTTGGTGTCTGCCAGCACCTATGTTCTCATCCTTTCATTGGCTTAATGCCTTCCTGTGATTGCCTCAGTAACATCCTCAGCTCACGAACATGTAGTCTGTTTAATGCATATGGAGCATGCACACTTCTTATCGTCTTTGTTCCCTGGAATGGGGAATTCTCAGAACATCACTGAAGTTAGCCTTTTAACTCTTTCTTCCATTTAGTCAGTTTTTCTGGGAGACTTCTTCAGCTCCATCAGGGTTTAATAGGAATTAAAATTCTGCTTCCAATAAATCTAAACATCCTCATGTCAGATATAAAAGTTTTCTGTTCTCAAAATAGTTTTCAACTGAATTTATTTCTGTAGAAAGTCTTTGAACTTAAGTAGTCATCAAAGTAGTTGTTCTGAGGGTCTGGTCCAATATCTTCATTTGGCAGACTTGATGGGCTGGTTTAATTTGTTACAGCTTGCAAAGGAATTCATCTTTCAGCAAGAAACTCAATATGCTAAAGAGTCAATACTTAACATCTTTGAGGTCTATGGATGTACAGCACTGTTTAACAGCCAGGGATTAAAGGAAAAGGACTGACATAAATTTGAACCAGGAGTTGGTTTAGACTCCTCATTTGTTTGCTACTTTATTGGATATAAGTTGTTTTAAAGTATCCATTTTTGTTTAGGTGCCCTACTGCCTAGCAGAATTCAAAACCCTGTTTCAGTCCCTGATAGAATGCCGGAGGAGAGTGGGGCACCTAAGAATGGGATTCACAAAAGCCAGCATGGCAAGTTTTTAGAGCCACCTAAATTAGCATACAGAGGAGAAGGTGTAGCATAAATCCAGCCTTTGCAAGGATTTAGGAAAATAGTACAAGGGGCCTACCATCAAACAAACATCAGCCCTGCTCCCTTGACCTTTAATCCCCACCCAACTGTCACCAGAAGTCCCACTCCCATCTGGTCACCTGACATCCAGTCCACCCATGGGTTATGACTTCCAGGTCAAGATGGAAGTGGGTGGTGTGACCCGTCTGAGAATGCTGCCCACCCGCTCCCCACCAATAGGAGAGGGTTTCGCCACCCCTCCAAAAGCAGGATTGGCCCAGAAAGGTGGGGTGGGGGGACCCCTCTGCCAATCGGTGTGCGTTTCACGCCGAGAGCAGGATTGGCCCAGAAAGGGCACGGGGAGGATTGCAGCGACTCCTCTGTCAATCAGAGCGGGCTTAGGCCATCCCAGAAGGGAAAGGTACACCAATCAGGATGGGGTTTCAATTCCAACGCTTTGGGGCTCGATGGTTGGTCAGGTGGCAGTGCTGCCTGGGAAGTCTTGGGCCTTTAAAGTGTCTCGTTTTCGAGGCCGCTTGGAAAATTGCCAAGAGGAGAACATGGACGCCTTCAGCACTCTTGTGAGGTCATTGGAATTTTTTTTGGCTCCTAAGGCCTTGGCCTCCCTGCGTAGAAAGCTCTACATCAGCAACAGTTCTGAGGACAGCCCTTTGGCTCAACCTTTGCTCGATATACCGGACCCCAAAACCCGGGTCATGTAGATCTAAAAACAAAAGCAAAGCAGTAGAGTTTTCTGAAAATCTCGACAGGTCGACAGTGCCTTCCAGATGACCCCAAACAACTTTGCATCAGACAGCATAGAAGAATTGGGCCCGTCTTGTTTCTGCTCAACGCCGATACAAATCAATGAAGAGCATGACACTGAGAATGATGCCTATATGGAGTTTAAGAGGAGTCTTGGCATGGAACTATTTGACCCAGTGCCACGTCGTGAGCATAAAAAGTCCTGCGGGCTATTGTACGTGTTGCTGTTTATGCTGTCCTTAACCACTGTCTTAGGGAAAAGTTTTTCGAAGATTCTGAGGGTTGTGTCATAGACGCTCTAGGCCAACGGCACTATGATTTGGACTTCAGAGGATATAAACTGCAAGCTGCGGGACCTGTGTGCTGAGCTATGTTTTGAAAGCTTATTAAAACTCTTATTTCCATAAGTTATGTTATGCAATGCTTCTGCTTAACTCAAGAACATTTAACACAAGGGGTGACCTTCGTAAATTCTGTGCAATTCGATCAAGACCCTGGCAATGTTTTAAAGGAAATGACCAAACTGGAGAATGCCTGTTTAGAGCGTTATATGGATCATCTGAGCCTCACAAAAAATTTCAGGACCCTACTTAGGAAGCAGACTATTTATAAGAAATCCAAAAGGATTAACTTAGAGAACAGTGAAGGGTCCCACACACGATATCAAGCTTGTTAGCTGTAAATAAAACTATCTCTTGAAAAAGGGCTTCGTGACTGTGTAAGGTCCTTAAATATGATAAATGGTTTGATGGTGTTACAGGTCTTTTAAATTAGTGTTTGTGAGAACCCTCCTACTGTGTCTTTGCGTATTTACAGCAAAAATCTGAAATGGGTGTAGAGGTATCCTATGAGGGGTGAAAAAAGGCAATATAAAACAGGGATGTTTGAGCCATGTATCTGAGTGCAATGGCTCTGACTCATCGCTCCACTGAACTCCAAGGAGCCAACCTGTGTTTCCACCAGGGCTAGAGTTATCAGGTAATTAGGTCACAGTAAGGGAGGTGGCTGAATGCTATTGGATAGTTTAAATATCACCTTGAGATTTTGTAGGGAGTAGACAGTTTAAAAATAAAACCTCAGGAATTGGTGGGTCATTTTTCTCCTAGCAACTCAAAGTCATGACAAGTTTAAAATAGTATATTAACAACCACCAAAATAAAAAATCAAAGCCATCCCTGAAATATTTCAAGAAGCCTCCACCATACTTTCATATTTTTAAAAAAGCATTTGTTGTAATAACAATCAATGTTATTTGTAGAGTGGTATATCCAGCAGATTTTTATTTAAAAATATTTGTTGTAAGAACAGTCAACCATTTAAAAGCTATGAGTGTTTACTATGGCTGTGGTACATCCATTTGACGCTTCCCACCCATGCTCGTTCCTTTACCTGCACCTTGTCTTTTCCTTTGGCCTGGCCTGCTAATGGCTCCATGGGGACGGACAACATGAGACTGTCAGGTTCGTCAGGCTGGAGGTAGGCACCTAAACTAGGTCAGGCGTTTTTTAATAAACAGTGGAGGAGAAAGACAGGGTGTTGCCATTGACTCTCTTATAACCCAGCGCTTAGGGCCCTTAGCCAGAACGTGGGGACCTGCAGTCAATTTCCCCTCTGACTGATGGGGTGAAGGGACATGAACGTGGGTCCCCCAGCTCCCAAGAAGGCCCAACCTCTGGGATAGGGGTCTCTCTTGTTACAGGGTCTATAAACAATTACATATTCATTGGGGCAGAGCAACTGAAGATGATGCTGTGGCCCAAAGGTTAGGGTACTTTGCTGGGAGATGGGAGACAGCAGGTTCCACTTCCCCTGCTCCGGTGAAGTGGCAGTTAGGTGCCTAAGATCTCCACCTGCCTCTTGCCCTAACAGCACTCAGGAGGGCAGCTGAGAGCACGAGGAAGATGCTATTCAGGGTTGAGTACCCAATATCAGCCCATGGATGCATGGACTATCCATCAATGTGTCTTCATTCTGCCAGGAAAGAGGGACAGCATGGATTCCTCAGCATAGCAGCTGGGCAAGGCTGCTTGTCACATAATGCTGTGTGATTGCCGCCCTGCCTCTCTCTCCTTTTTTAAATATAGCTGAAGAAAAACTACCCAGCTCCGGCCCAGAGCAAGGGAGCGAGGCTCACTGGCACCCTGGAGGTTTGGGCCCCTTGTCTCGTCTCCCACGATGGGCCCGCTCTGTCCGCCGCGCGCCCTGCTCCAGCCCGGCCTCGCTCTGCGGCGGCCACGTGCGGAGCTTTCCCACTCGCCGGCTGGAGGCAGGGCCCCAGGCTCGGCGCGGCAGACACAGCCGGCCCCGGAGCCAATCGCGGCGGCGGCTCCCGCTTCCCCTGCCGGGGTCTGCCCGGACCCTCCCACTGCCACTAAGCTCATACAGCCCCCGCGCGGCGCGGGGCCGCCCTTTGCCCAGCGCCCGAGCGGACCGGAGCCGTCCCCCGCCAGCCCCTGCTGCCGGCGCAGACCGAGCGCCCGCCACGAGGGCTTCGTCGCCCCTGCCCCCACCGCTCCGCCGGGGACGCGCGCCCGCCCCCTTCTCCGCCGAGCCCGGCGCCTCCCATGGTGCAGGGGGGCGTGACGGGCTGCGGCAGGGCGAGGGGCCGGACCCCGCGGGAGGCGCTGCGGGCTGGGTGGGGAGCCGCTGCTGGACGCGCGGCCCGCCGCTGGAGGGGCGACGATGGCGCTGACCGGCCGCCGGCAGCCCCCCGGCCTCCTCTTCCTGCTGGCCCTGGCTCTCCCGCTCGCGCCGCCGCGCCAGGCAGCGGAGACGGCGCTGCCCCCCGGGGCCGCAGGTGAGCCGCGGGCGGGTGGGGGGGCATTCATGGATGGACCCGCTGCAGGAGACGCGGGGACAGCGCCCGCCCACGCGGCCGCGGACGCTGCAGGTCTCCTTTGCCAGGAGCCCCCGTCTCGCCGTGGGCTTGAGCCAGCGAAATCGCCTTCCCTGGCCCGGGGAGAAGTGAGCCCCCCCCCGCTCCGGATGGCCGCTTTGGGTCTGTTCCGTAGCCCCGGTGCGATGCGGCGTTTAAAACTCACTCCGGGGCTAGCATCCCCCGGCTTGGAGCCAAGCCCTGCTCTCTCCAGGACACGAGCCGCGCCAGCTCTGGCCCGCGGCTTGCGAGTCTCAGGCAGCGGGATCGCTCGTGCGCCTGTTCTCTTCTGCCTGCTGCCCTGGGCAGCTGCCACCTGACAGCTAACCCCCCTCCTGGCTCTCGGTGGCTTGCCCTACGCGCCCCTTGTGTGCTGGAGCGGGGAAAGTGTTTTGAATGGAAATGTATTTAAACCTCTGAAACAGAGAGTGGTTCGGGGATATTTTGGGGGGGGGGGAGTAATTCATTTTCATGGCGCATGACCACGAATACCTATTGATCGTGAAATGCCTGCTGGGGGCGGGGGGACTATACACAGATCTTCAAGTTGTTGACTAGGAAGCCGGTAAACTGGGTCTAATGTATTTAGTAAATAGTAAGGCAAACCACACAAAGAGAGACTTACACTGGCTGAGAAGCTAACATTCTCCCTATGGGGGAAAGAGATTTGCCCTGGACTCCCTCTTCCCTGTTAAGTAATCAGTCTTCCTTTTCTCCCCCATGAATAGCCTGAGAGCCAGGACTAGGTGTTGAGGGGCACATATTTTCTAGCCCTTCCTGGAAGAGCAGATGGCGCCAGTCACAGACGACCCAAATTTAGTAATTTACTTCCAGTGGAGCTTCGCTACTTAGCTTCTATGTAAGAGTTTTCTCCTAGGGGAAACATAATGAATTGGAGACCTGCGCTCCAAGCCTTTCACTCCAAAGCTTGTTCGCCTTCTGCTGCTTGAATCTTGTAATGTTCCAAGAAACTGGACGGCAGCTAGAAATTCAATATTTAGTGCAGAGGTTCTCAGACTTCTTTTTGCTGGGACCCCGTTCCCCTTTGAAAATATTTCAGGCTGCGATGACCTTCCCCCCCCCCAAAAAAAAGTGATGACTCCGCCCATGCCATAACTCCTTACCGCATGCACAGGGGTTGACAGCTCACGACCCCCCCATAATAACCGTGCAACCCCCTAAGGGGTCACGACCCCCCGTTTGAGAACCCCTGCCTTAGTGTGTGAAACAACAAAAGAACTTATGCCCAAAACCAGCTGAAAGAGAGGTCAGACGTTTGTCAAAATACTGCCTGTACTGAGGAGCCATTTGTCACAGTTCTGCTGTGATTTTGAGCCTAATGCGCATCTCTAACTGCATCTTGCATGGGAAAGGTATCCGATTCTGCTAGATCGATTTCAGATGGTGGTAAAAATAGCTTAGAATCTTGTCAAGTTCAAAGCAGTAATAAGGTTATTTTAATGTCCGGTTAAATTCGCTCTTAGCCTGCAGAAGAAAACTTTTGTTTGAGGAGTGACTCTTGTAAATTTCACCCCATTTGAGTAGACAGCATGGGGTAAGGGAGCTTGATGTAACTCCATCCTATGTTGAGGTATACCAGACTGTAGACGTGTGAAACTGCTCATCTCTAGCTTCCTTATATGGACAGTGCTGGCCTTGTTAGCTTGCCAGTCTGGCATTAGCCCCTGTAGTGATTTCCTTAAAAGTTTCTCTGCATAGTTCATTTCAGTCTGTTAGAGGTGTGTGTGTGCTGCTGTTTTTATTAGTCAGCACAGTGAGTCAATTTACAGCAAACTTCCATTGCAACTTCACTTCATATAAAAACACCTTTTCAAACTGTGGTATATATCTTATTTGTACTAAGTGAGAGAAACAAGTGAGTTAAGGTGGGTGTTAGCGCTAGGGTCTCAAGATGTAAAGGATAGATCATAGCACAGTCTAACAGCTAACATAATATTTAACTTGTTTGGAGGAAGAAGGGTTACATTAATTTAATCCTGGTGATACCTCTATGAAGTAAGATTGATCTATTAGTTTTGAACAATACTAATAGAAAACATTTGCATTTTGGAGGCTGTCACTTTTAAAAAGTGGATTCTGGCAAACATGAATATTAAGAAAATCTGTACTGAATAACAGACTCTGCTGACTTGGAAGCTGCTCCTTGAGTTTCTTGATCATATAGCAAGGTTTGTTAGCTGCAGGCTTCAGTTCTAGCTATTGGTGATTTTTCCTGAGTTATTTTGTGCACGTTTCATTGCCTTCTATTAAGTATGTTTTGCTGTTCAGTGAGAAATAGAACTTGACACATCTCCATTTTGTGTTATATCAGTATTGAGCTTAGTTTCTAGGTTGCTGGTATTTCGTGGAACAATGTTTAATTTTCAATCTATAACAGACAACTGGCATGTTGAATTTTCTAAACCTTAATATTACTTACAATGGAAATTATTTGTAACTGGAGTGAGGAAAAATGGCTGCCAAATTATATCTTACTCTATTATTTTCAAATCAGACTACATACATAGTCTTGCTCAAAAAGGCCAATGGTTCATTAACACAGAATTACAAATGCTCATGAAGAGTAACAAAAAAAGTTACTGATTTAAAAAAAAAAAAAAGTCTCACAGTTAATTGACCAGAATTGCTCAGTTTATTGCAACTAATTTCACAAGAAAAACATTAGGGGTTAATTATAGTTAAACAAAACAAAAACAATTCCTCCCCACCCTGCCTCCCCACTCCTGAAAACACAGCTTAAATAAAAAACAGTACAAAAAGACCATTACTTGTCCAAATTGGGAACATAATACTTGGCGAAGTTCAAATCAGTATTTAGCTTAGTCCACTCTGTGGAGATGAAGAAATCACAGTTTTAGATGTCAAGACATTTCTTGTTGTGTCATACTTAGTAAATATCTCTCTTGTCATCTAATGTAGTGATCCACTCAAAAGAGTTTGGGGATCAATAGGGTTCAGCTGGAGTTTTGTGGATTGCAGTGGCATCTAAAGAGACTTAAATGCCTAACAACAGATTTAGTAACCTAAGTATCTTTTAGTCTTTTTGCGTCCTGATCCACAGATGACTTACCCAAGATCCTGCTGGAAATCTGGCAGATCAGGGAATTGTATTTGGGTTTTCTGAATCTCAGGCCACTGAAGTCAAGTGTAAAATGATTATTTGCAGAAGTGTTTGCAAGATTTGGTCCTAAATTAGATTAAAACATGCAGAATAAGAACTGACTGCTGTGGGTATGCAGTGGGGGGTGTGTGTGTGTGTGTGTGTGTGTGTGTGTGTGTGTGTGTGTGTGTGTGTGTGTGTGTGTGTGTGTGTGAGAGAGTGTGAACAGTAAATAAATAAACGTTGCTGCTCTTGGAGTGCAGATCAGAAAAGTTGCTTTTGTGTCCCATTTCTGCTTAATTTTTTTCATTCTAAATATTATTGGATTAACTTTGAAAGATTTCCCTGGCAAAATGCTTTTGACACGTTTTGTAAGCCTTTCATAGCGTTCAATGTGCATGACATGATTGTATGTTAACATGCCTTGCCAAGGCGTTGATGTGTGCTAGTCAGTGATGGAAATGTTAAATTATCTTAAATTTAAGACAAAATCTTGCCACCCTTCTTCACATTATGTAACATTTAGCGTGGAATTAGTTCTGCCGATCTCAATGTGCTACTTGCAGTGTAGCGTAAGGGTGGTAAAAATCTACCCCAAACACACTAAGATCCAAGCGCACTTCAGTGGAACTACTCACTGAGCAGGTTTCTACTCTGTGAGTAAAGGTGACAGAATCGGTCCATTTATCATCAAGGTCCTGTGCTATGCATAGGTACATTGTCTGGCTTGCTACTCATTTGAAGTCAGTTGGAGCTCTGTGCAAGCATCTTGCAGGGATTAGTGGCTAAACTGGTTGCATGTGTCTCTCATAAAGTATTTATTTGTACTAATTAAAATATTTGGAAACGTCTTGACTAGATCATGTCTTCAGTATTTTGGTTTCTTTTCTGTGCTAAATTTAATTGCTTATTTAAAAACAAAAAAGTTACTGGACTATTGGCACTGAGGAACCATTCAATTTGTCCAATGAATTGTACTATTAATTTATATTAATCAAGGTAATCTCTAATGTAATGTCATTTATCTCTTATTGCTAGTCACTATTATAGAGTCTACTATGCCGAATACTTGAATTTGCATGAAAGATCGGTATGGGCATTATAAGGGCATCTGTATCTTTTTATTTAAAATGTTTTTTTATTTTAAAATGCAAAAATAAAGTCCTCCTCAGAATTATGTTTCAGTGAGGGTCATGAAGGTGAAGAGAGGAGAGATTTAAACAGTGGTTTTACTTTTCTGCAGCATAAAAATACCTTGTTTGGTCACACTTCTGTAGTGGGAATGTATTGTACCTGTTTGTGTAGGAGATATTTAGACGATAGCTAGATAATGGTTTCATTGAAAGTGGTATATTTTATCATTAAGGGACAGATTGTGATAACCTTCCTCAGACTGAGGAGCACAGTATTTAATTAGAAGAGGAGTAGGCTTTGATTGACTGTTCCTGAAGTAAGATGCTACTTAAGGTGAATAGGGTTATCATAATCTGGCCCATATTGATCAGACAGGAGGAAAGCATCTAAAATGCATAACTCATCACAAAACATCTCACTTTCCACCAATAAATAACTGCACCCACAGTTACTTTATAGCATATATGTATACCCCTGAGGGTACACAAAGGTCTTCCAGGAGGTACCTCAGCTCATCTAGATACTTGCCTAGTTTTATAACAGGTGACAAAGCACATGCTAAGTCAGTACAAACTAAAATTTCATACAATGACTTGTTTATACAGCTCTATACATTGAAAAGTAAGTAACATTTATATTCCAGTTGATTTATTTTATAATTATATGGTAAAAATGAGAAAGTAAGCAATTTTTCAGTAATAGCGTGCTGTGACACTTTTGTATTTTGATGTCTGATTTTTGTAAGCCAGCAGTTTTTAAGCAAGATGAAACTTTGGGTATGCAAGAGAAATCAGGCTCCTGAAAGGGGTACAGTAGCCTGGAAAGGTTGAGAACCACTGCTTTATAGTACACTGTGTTTCATACACAGAACAGTATCTTATATTTGGCTCATCTCAATACAACTGACTGCTTTACAACAGTTATAGTAATATGTGTATATACATTCCTGTATATTGTCATCATGTTGGTTTTAACTTAATATTGGCTGTAGTAGCACTACTACTATAGTATAGTAGCTAACTCAATAGTGGCTATAGTAACTCTTATACTATGCCTTCAAGTTAGTATGAGCCTCTGCTAGTCATTGAAATATCTAGATCACGGACAATGTTCAGAATCCTTTCACTGAGAATATTTGGCCATGTCATCCCTTTTCTATGCAAACCAAAATTAAAGGTGCACTATGTATGGCTGTGTAATTAATTGTAAGTTATGATTATCTTTGTGGTGAAGTAGTGAGTAACTTCAGTCTGATTTCCAGAGTAGTTCAAAGCAACAAAATACAACTCTGCTTTGATTAGGAACCTTAAACTGGAATTTATATGGGAACCATGAACAAAATCAGTTTATTTCTTTTTGTGTTTCAATAGCTGCTTGTTACTCTTTTTGAGTAACACAAATTGAATTTTTTTTTGCTCTGGGAGCAGTTTGGAGGCTTCTAGTGTGGATTTTTCCTGGAGGTGTGACATGGGGTTTGAAAGGAGATGAAAGTTACTTACAGGGAGATGAAAGTTACAGAACATAAAATGTAAAATTTTTTATTTGACAGCAATGCTAATTTCATTCTTTTGACATCACTCTTGTATTTATAATCTGGCATAGGTTCCTATATTTGTAAGTAATGTGAGCATTTAAGCAGAAAAAGTACTATTAGCCTCTAAATCTGAGATATAGATAGAACAGGAGGAAAGTGCAGGCCAAACCTAGTTGCTCATGGGCTAAGGCCAGCAGCCACTGAAGTCAAGGGGAATATTTCTACTGACTTTTCCAGATTCCATAGACCCATCCTGCTTCCATTAGTTTCTGTGAAAGCCAATATATGCCTACCTGTAGGAAAAATCGAATTCCACTAATACCTGCTAGAACTGCTTTGCCATCTAATGAAATGCAAAAACGGACTCGTCTTTGTTCCATAGTGTGTGTTAATTTACTACTCTACTTATTACAACAAGGTATTATTCAGCTACTGAGCTGAATTCTGAATTTACACCTGTTTTACATCAGTGTAACTCTATTTACTTTTAATAGAGTTAATCCTCATTTATAATAGTGTAAGTAGGATCAGAATCAGACATATGGACTTACTAATTGAAGTCTCTCAATCACTAACTTAAGAGTGGGTAAGATGCAAAGTCTTGGCTCAGAGACGGGCTGGGTATCCTGCTGCTTTTCTGTGCCAGCTTCCATTATAAGAGTGTTGGAGCATGTTAGCTCCAGGAGTGGGATGGGGTAATTTCTCACTGATGCTATATAGGAGGACTTGAAGCATCCATTTGCCAATGGCAAGTAAGAAGCTTTCCCTGACAGTTGTGGGATTGTAAGCCATCTGTTTGTGCAGAATAAAGGAGCTTTGCATAAAGAAACACTTCTGTCCTTTATGGTTGTGTACCTGTTTAAATAGTTAAAGCTAGACTTTCTAAAGTGCTCAGGGCCAGAATTTCAGGTGCTTAGCACCCGCAACTGGGGTCATATGCTTAAAACTGTTAAAAGCCCACCAGCTCCCATTGTGAAACTTCTGGCCAGATTTTCCAAAAGAGCTCAGAATTTTTACCACTTATTTGGAGCTGAATTGGGAGTGGAACAGTTCTGAAAATCTGGCCTAGGTTGTGGGTGCTGAGCGCTTTTGAAAATATGAACCATAATGACTGTGCAGGGAGGCAGCATTGCTTGATCTCAGCCCTGCTACATCTCTAGTTCCTATTTTCTCAAGTCAAGACTGACCTCAGGATGGGTCATTACTGCAAATCTCAGTCCTCAACTTCATTGATAGATTAGCTGTAGAGAGTTAGAAGAAAGTCTTTATAAGAATTGTCACTATTCTGTTTGACTGCTCTTGTTTAAACAGCTGGCCTCATAAAGAAATAGCCTAAGGACGCCAATTTTTTTATTGATACACTAAACAGTCAGAAAGGTGGGAGCTGAACCAACTTGCTCACTTTTCCAGCTCATGTCAATTTCAGACTATGCACTGAAAAGCAGTCCTGTTGACAATTTAGCTGTTTAGGGAACAGTTGCTTTATGCATTGTAATGACATGATATACCCAGTAAATTTTGTTTTTTGTTTTGTTTCTTAGTTTGGTAGTTGAGACCTGTCTATGCGTGCCTGAAACAAACACTTAATTCAGTAGATAGGGTCTGATCCAAAACCCAGTTAAATCAATGGAAAGAATCTCATCCTCTAACACTAGTAGTTGGCTTTCTTTTAAATATCAAAGTGCTGAAATCTTATGTGAGAGTGGAAGCCAGCCCTGACATCAAGCCAACATTCCATCTGTCACTTAATGACACTAGATTAATTGGTGAACATGTGATTCTTAATGAGGCTTTGTTGACTCTACACTCAGGGCTACTGGCAAAACATAGTGTATGCTTTTTAGGAGATGGGACAGCATCAACCTGAAAATCTAAAATTATTTGTGGAAAACATTTATTAGTATTACAAGTAGAACATTTTGGCACTCTGGGTACCATAAATTTCACTTTTTTCCTTTTGTATAGTCAGTCAGCGTTCTTCAGCTCTTTGAAGAAACGGGGGGGGGGGGGAGGAAAGGAATCTAAACTCTTAAACTATAAAAACTGCCTAGGATATTCAGGGGTGGATGTAATACCAGACAGTTCTTTTATTCTGTGTTTGTACATTGCTTAGTTCCATGAAGCACTACCCTTGCCCTGCCCCCACATGTGGGGGAAAAAAGGGTACACTTTACTAGGGCCCAGAGGCCCTGGGGTACCCGACCCAGGCTGCAACCCCCATTACTACGAGGAAAAAAAATTCATGGCTCATGAGATTGTATGTATGGAATGAGGGATTGTGGTATATGTGTGGGAGGGGGCCCATGTTACAGGTTTGTACTGGGCCCAAAAAAATTAAGCTTGGGCCCTGCATGGGGGGATGCCTGCATTACAAGCATGATTGCAGCTTGTGTTGACATACCCGAACTAGCTTTAATCTCGCTAGCTTGGGGTTCTGGAGTAGTGAAGCTATGGCATCATGTGCTAGTTACCTGAGTAATTACCAGGGATTCAGGATGGGTTTGTACAGCCTACACTGAAGCTCATGTACTGCGGCTTCACTGCTCTGAAACGACCTAGATTCAAGCTAGTGTGGGTATGTGTATGTAAACTGCACTTGTACCCTATGACGGACTTTTGAATGGTCTTTTGCACTGCTGATCAGCTGATAGATTTCGCTCATTTTGTGGGTGTGTGTCAGTACACACTCTGTATGAAATTAGCACTTTGCTCTCTGGCAAATTTAAAGCACCTTTTAGCGAATGTAAGCATTTTATTTGCATTATATCATCTCTGTTTTATTGAAAAAGAAGCAGTGGGATGCAAGGACCAAAATACCAGGCTACATTCCAGCGTCACTTATGGCCCAGTTACTAAGGCATTTGCAGCAATACTAGCTATCAGCCGGTATCTTAATCTGAGAAGTGACCCATACGTCAGGACCCTGCATACAACAGGGAAATTTCCTAAAGAGTTCCTATCCTACGAACACTGATTTAGATCTATGGGAATTAGCTACAAAGTTGTCAACTAGCTGCCTTTGTCCTTGACCAAGGACAATTTAGCCAAACCAGAGTATGAGCTGTCATAATATTTGAGTCTCTGGATGGTGGAAATACCAACAAAAGACCAGACTTTGATTTTTATTTTACTTTCTTAATTGTATGTTTTGGTATGTGATTCCTGGAGGCAGAAAGCATGTTGAAAATCATAAAAAAATAAATATACAAATACTGCATATTTGATTTTTTTAGTTTCCTGTAGCCAGCTGTCTGGCAAACAGGTATAGATGCATGAAATGCTAGTCAATATGTGCTTCAACGCTTAGGCAAACTGTGCCTCTAGAATTAAGAATGTAATTTCAACTTTATCTTTACATCTTAGTGCTTTTATTATTTTTAACAACTCTGTTTAAAATGTTTATGATCTCTTTCCTCCTGCCCTGTATATTTTTAAAGACAAAAGTAAGGAACTGTCAACCCTCCAATGCTAATGAAGTCACTTAGAGCCTAATCTTGCAAGATATCGTGTGCTAAAGTTAAGGAGACTTGAAGATAGTTTGCATTTCTCAGAAGAACTCAGCAACTTGCAGAATCAGCAGAGGGGAAGGCTTGAAAACGTAGAAGAGGAAGCTTATTATATTAAAATAATGTTTTTAATATAGTGTGATCTAGCTGAGCAGTTATAATAACTCTGTAGGCACACCAACCACTTCCTCACAGGTTAATTAATCTGAAGTATTCAATATATGGTTCTTACTTTAGAGCAAACAATGTGTTTGCTATTTTAGCATGTTCTGGTGTTTGTTAAGAATCCTGGAAAAAGTCTGCCAAATGCTTCCATTCTTCTGCTTGAAATATGACCTATGCTGAATACTTTATTTAACCGGAAATTCTTCTGTTACTACTTTTTAACTATATAAATGGCTCATAATCAAGGCTGGTTCCTTCACTGTCAGTACTGAAATGAGTGTTGAGTATTGCATGTGCACTCAAAATCTCAGTATCTGTTGCTGGCTTATATAGATCTGTATATATAAACATAGTCACATGTATAACCATTTTTTATTTTTAAGGCAGATAGTAACCGTTCCCCTGCATCAGCCATCTCTTCCCTACCTCCCGATAATTTGGTCTTTATAAATGTTAAATCATTCATATATAGCTTTATGACCATTGTAAATCTGATTTTATTCACTCATCTTCATGTTTGTTGGCAGAATTATAACTGGAGCATTCCAGCTCTTGCATTTAAGTTTCCTATTGTAAATCTGATTTTATTCACTCATCTTCATGTTTGTTGGCAGAATTATAACTGGAGCATTCCAGCTCTTGCATTTAAGTTTCCTATTGCAAAGGCCAAGGCCGCTCACCTGAGCAAAAGGCAGTGCTAGGTAATTTCACACTAGAGGTCTGGATTGGGGGGTTACTTTCCAGGGTTTTTAACTTTCCATCCAGGTAGCGGTTTGTGGGTCAGTGCGGGGGAGAAAAGAGCAGGTGAGCCAGTGTCATCACTACAGATGACCTTATAGTCATGCAGGGCTCTGACAGTGGTGGAACAAAATGGTGGAAGAAAAATATAGTTTTTTAGGCATCGCCAGAGGAAACTAATTCAGAGTTAGACCCTTTCTTATGAAGGATTTTCCTTTTCTTGAAACTGACCACATGCAATATTGATGCTGGTCTGGGGGGGGGGTTGTCTTTTCTCAGATTCCTTTGTACTGTAATAAAATTACATTGTCTACTAGGTGGTCCTTTAAAAGTACGTGTGTACGTTCTGAGTTAACTGAGAGCTATACTTATCCAAATGGGCAAGGAATTCTTTGTGTGTGATTTCAAAGGAGAAAAAAAAATTGGTCTTAAAATAAGTTACTATCCAGTATGTTTTCAATCAGCCCTGTGTTACCTTGCCTTATACAGAAAACGTTGTAGAGCTTCTTAATTTTCCAGGATATGCTGCAGAAAAGTACTTCATTTGTTACACAGTTTACAAAATGTAACTGTAGTATAGACCCACAGTATCACAAAGAAGCTATTAAGAGTTTTCCTCGTCAACCTTTACTAGTCTCTCATAAAGTTCTGTGTGATTTTGAGTTTTGAATTCTATTCAATAGTTCCAAAACCCAAGAATCACTTCTTGTCTTTGTCAAATTGGTTTGGATTAAATAGTACATTCAGTAGTTGCTATTACCCTTTATATTTACCGTGGTGTCTGTGACACAGCACACTTTTGAGATCAATAAAAATAAAACTGTCTACCGTGTCATGCTTGAAGGACGGAGTCAGGAGAAGGTGTTGGCTGTGCAGATATCTTGGTTATAAACTAGCTACTTCTCCATTCCAAAAAACCTGCAAAAAAAACAACACAAAGATTACCCTAGTTCAGGGGTGAGGGAGTAGGGAGGAGAGGTAGGGAAAATTCACCAGCAGCTTTTTCTAAATTCAAAGTACTAAAAATTCTGGGAGGGCAGGCTTCTAAATTCTCACGCTAATTTTATTTATTTATTTTACTTTTAAACTGTTGTTTGATGTGAATGGCTGACATCTAAAAGTGGCTGGGGTTCCTTTTTTGCTCGTAATTGGCTGCCTTTCTGTTCCAACTCCGGTGGATGTAGGAGTTGGAAGGGAACAAAAGTAGAACAACAGTCAGAACTCTTAATAATTTCAGCTGTTTCCTGCTTCCATATCCATGGAAA
Organism: Mesoclemmys tuberculata; assembly: GCA_007922155.1. NCBI lineage: Eukaryota > Metazoa > Chordata > Testudines > Chelidae > Mesoclemmys > Mesoclemmys tuberculata. The sequence goes on from ML675649.1 coordinate 26,485,328, forward strand.
TGAGCATCCAATTTGGGACCAAGCAAGGGTTTAGAGAAATGCTTCTCCCTCTAATCTGTTTCCATTTTCGACGGAAATTGGATCAGAAAGGCAGCTGGTATCCAGGAGCTCTTAGCTACTTTATGCAGTTGGTTGTGAGCGTAAAGTACTCAGTACCAGGTTTCAAAACACAGTAATTTAGAACACTTAAAGGAAGGGGGAGGGAACCCAAACTGAAAACCTATTTATATGTCTATAATCTTCCAGAGAGGAAGAGGAAGAGTGAGCAACTAATTCTTTATACGCAAGGCTTGCTAAATCTTGCTTTCCCATTTCAGGAATCTGTGTCTTCACTTACATCTTCTCTGATGCATTCTACAGTCTGGAGAGTGATGTATGCCTTATTACTCAGGGAACACTATAATGGGTCAGGGCATCTATATGGATGGCTGATCTCTCTGTCCAACTTGCCTGGTTTCTCTTATATTTGGTGCCAGGCAGTCAAGCCCACGAGCCTGGGCCTCAGCCTGTCTCCTCTGACACACTTGAATAGAATAAAACCGCAAAAATCCAAACACCTGGGATTGGCGGTTTCGTAACTCTGAACAAAATGTTATGGTGGTTCTTTCAAAAGTTTAAAACTGGACAGGGACTTAATATAGCTTTGAAACTTTACTATGAAGAAGAAAAATGCTGCTTTTAACCCTCTTATTATAAATGTCACAACACAGAAACAGATTCCTTATTTTGCCAAACTTTTTATTTTAAACTTTCCCTTTATTTTTAGTACTGTACTACTGGGGGAGTTCTCTGAGAAGGTGGCACCATTGCCTGGTTTGCCAGCAGGTTCCTGCCCTAGTCCGGTTTCTTGCCTTTGGGCTAAGCTGGGCGGGCCTGCCTCACACTCTTGGCGCTACAAGCCCCAGCCTCCTCTCCCCAGCGCCCGCTCTGCTGTGTGCACTGCCTGCTGTGCTCCAGAGGCAGCACATGGCAGGGAGTGGCCTCCAGCCAACTGTCAATGCCCCTCCCTCTCCTTCCCCTCGCACTCTCAGAGGTGCTGACAGGACCCAGGAGCATAACCATGGGCAAAGTTTAGGCTGCATCAGTGCATGTGCAATGTGGGCTGTGACCCTTTAAAGCTCCTTCAGAGTGCAGCGTGCCAGTGGCAGCTCAGGCTCCAGGCCAGGCTTTAGCTGCAACAGCAGGGGTTCCCATCCTAGCACCAGCAGTTTGCGCATCTGGGGCTGACACAGCTTCTTTCCTGGGCTGGGACTGAGCTTGCAAACTATTCCCTTCCTGGCGGCAGGGGATGGGAGTGAAAATAGCGTCCCCCTCCTGGCAAGATGGGATGAGGTGAAACAGTGCCCATGGCTTACAGGAAAGCCGTGCAGACCCCAGGCTGTTTCTGCTCAGGGTGCCTTGGGCTTGCAGCAATGCCCGTAAACCTCAGTGTCTTCACCTCCTACCTGTAAGTGGCTGCCCCCTGGTGAGTAGGTGTGGGGATAGGAAGCCCAGATGTGCCGACCTTTAACATGCATTACAGGCACAGTACTGTATTTGCTTTGTTTTTGTTTTTTTCCCCCTCCACTGCTGCCTGATTGCTTACATCCAGTTGCACGTGGCATTGGCTTGACTGATCAGACCTAGTTCTGGTGTTTGTATCTTTGAGGTTCCACTGTGCTGCAGGGTGGAACCATACAAGCATTGCTGTGACAGTGGGGGTATGTCTACACCGCACGTATACACCTGCAGCTGGCCCATGCCAGCTGACTTGGGCTACAGCCTGAGCCATGCAAGCCCAAGTTCTGGAAGCCTCCCACCTCGCAGGGTTCTAGAGCCTAGGCTCCAGCCTGAATCTGAATATCTACACTGCAGTTAAACAGTCTCTTAGCCTGAGCCCTGCAAGCCCAAATCAGCTTGCATGGTCCAATGATAGGTGTCCAATTGCAGTATAAACACATCATGGGAAAGCAGGTGCTTGTCTCTGTCTGTGTCCTCTCTCTGTGGAGTCCTAGGCACTTTTCTTCCCCTGCTCCCTGTCTCTTCCTTACTAGCCACTTTTGACAGGTATTTGTGCATTTTTCAGTCCCTCTGCACCTAAAACAGGCAGAGGATGCAGATCTGAAGAGATTACCAGTTACGGGGCTGTAATTGCATTGACAGATTCCGGTAACAAAATAATCCACAAATGCAAAACCAGAATGGTTTTATATAGTTACCAAAAGCCTGGGGGTGGAACTGTATTCCCATAATTTTAAATTTTCTTTAAGACGCAGTGCAGTGTGAGGCTTAGAGATCCACTATTCCTTTTCTCTTTGGGCAGAGTACAAGCACCTCTGTGCCAATAGATGTCCAAGGTTTGGATCTAAGGACTGAATCTCAGTCATCACAGAGTAGCAAATAGTATTTTGAGTCTTGGCTGCTCCTAAAACAATTCTGCAAGTGTCCACAAGCACTGGTACAAATTAACTAGTAATCTGTGTGTCTTCATTCCAATAAAAACCCATTGTGGATCAGAGAATGGCAAAAATCTGACTAGTCACACATTGTTTGGCAGGGGGCTTGGGCAGAGGACACTGTTACTTAAACATGGCATAACTGTTCCTGGCTTAGACCTTGTTGGCCAAACTTCAGCCCAAAGCAAACATTCTAAATTATAGTTCTGACTCATGAAAATAAATATTTATGATGAGAACGCTGACAAAACCTTGAGAATAGCAACCAAAAATCAATTGTGTAAGGGAAATTAGATGATGCAGTAAACATTCATTAGGATTCTTTATACATTACAAAGACCTCATATGCAGCCTTGTCTTTCTAGACATGACTAGCAAAGTGTTTCCTTATTGGTAAAGTTATAATTTGCATTTAAAAATGAATGCATTTGCCTCTGGAGATACTGTCAGCCAAATGTGTGTGTGTCAGCTGTTGTCTCTGGAAAGCAGGTCTGTTTTATTCATTTGTCAGAATGCCCTCTATAGTAACACTGCTAAGTTTAACACAGTCAGGTGACTTGAAGTTCTGATCTTCATGCATCTTTTTATACCTAGTTATTGCATTGGGCTATAGGATCTCATACTTCCTGTTTATGTTGAAATGCTGCTTAAATCTATTATATAATGGAATCAGTTTGTGATTTCAATGAATAGGAACCATCTTGTAGGTCCTCTTGAAGATCAGTGTTGACTGTTCCTCAATTTGGCTGCCTACATTTCCCTGTTTTATACAGTCCCAGGTTGTGGTTATTTACCTGTCAGCATGCTTGCTCATTTCCCCAATTCTGAATGAGACTAGAAAAGTGTACAGGACCATTATTGCACTGTATAATGAACCTTGGGCTAAATGAACACAGTGCAGATGGGACAGCCTGCCCTCCCATCTTTGCACAAAGTGCTAATGGTTTTATACAAACTTTCATTATATCAAAAAACGAACAAACACCCCTACTTAGCAATGCTAGATAACTTATGCTTGCCAGAACATACATTGGTTTGAATTTTTTTTTTGAGTCATTAAGCGGAATGTTTTATATTAAATAAATAAATAAATTTGGTCCAGACAACATTTGGCATTTACATCATCTTGTCTAGTACAGATGTTGAAATCCGTGATGTTAACATTCCTCAGGAAAGGGTAGGTGTAAAATATGTCTGCTCCAAATGAAATTCTGCCAAGTCTTGTAAACTTGTAGCCAGTTATTTACAGTTCAGGTAGGAAATTTTCAATAACTGATTATCCTGACTTTGTAACATAGTCTAGTATGATCATAATTTCCAGCTCATACTATTTTTTTAAGTGCTGCACTTTTCAAATTAATATATAATTTATTCTGAATGCACAGGAAAAAAACCCGACCCATTTCTCTTCGGCTCTATTTTAGTCATGTCTAGGATTTATTTTTATCCATTCCATACGGCTCCTGTATAACTGCTTTAGATTGGATGTCCTTTAAAACAAACAGTGTTTTAGTCATATTAAAGTGTTCTTTCATATTTTGTGTTTGGTTGTAGGTCAGTACCTTGGTGGACACATTGCACTGAAGTCCTATTGTGAGATTAAGCCATAAATTTAAAAACTATGTGGAGTGTATTTTTACAAAAGGCTGCTGAAATATTTTGAAGTTGCAAAGCTTGAGAAATTTCAGGGTTATTATTACACAATATTACACAATTTCAGTTGTGGTATTAGAGAAAGCTAGCCCAAGTTTGATTATAAAAGTCATGTATAGAAAATTATACCTGGGCTAAAAGTGAGACAGAGAGAGATTAAATTAGGTCTAACTAAGGGGAAGAAGTAGGTTTAACCAGAGAGAGGGAGAGGGAGTGTTGATTGGGGAAACGAGGGGTCTCGCCACTCCATGCAGCTCAAAGGTTCCCAGGAGACAAGCTGTTCAGCTTAGGGTTCAGAGTGCCTGAGACAGGCAGAGCCCCCAACATGATCAGTCAGGAAAAGGGGAAGTCCCAGTGGAACTGATGCAGCATTTGGATCCAGGCATCAGAACAGAGGTTTGAACTTGGGTAGGGGTTTTTGTAGGGAAGAAACAATGGTTCACGGGAGGACACTAGGTTTGTTTATGGGTAAACAATGACTCAAGGGGGCATACCAGAGTGGTTTTGTTATGCTGGGCAATAGGAGCTGATCATTCCTGGCTATGGGTGATATTCCTTCCAGGGAGCTCACAATGCCATCAGGCAGATTCAGTGTTCTGGATATCAATAAGTAGAATGGTCTGATAACTGAGTAGCTGGTTGTGTGCAGGTGTGGATTCGTTAACATTATTAGCAGAGATCTCTTATCATGCAGTGTGTCCCTGCTTTGCCAGTCCCAGAGTTCAGTGTGGTTCCTGCTTTGGAGCTTGGCTCTCCATTCAGTATGCTAATTCTTGTTCCATCTTTGATATAGATGGCGCTAGGGGAGTTGCCTTAATCCTATAACCCTTGTTTGGAGGAGTTTAGATGTGTCTCCCACTGCCTTTTCATAGCTTTTGGTTTCTGGTTCAAGCAGAGGCTGGGGTGGGGGGGGAAGGATTCAGGTGAGCCAGAGAGAGTAGGGGTTTTGCACCCTGGTTCCCCAAGAACACAGAGCTGTCAGGTAACAAGTGTTACGTCCATGAACTCCTGCCTGCCACCGGAGACACTGCTGGTGAGTCACCTAAATTGGGAATGGACATGAGCAAGCACTCAAAGAAAGAACGGTTACTTACCTTGTAACTGTTGTTCTTCAAGATGAGTTGCTCTTGCCCATTCCACACCCGCCCTCCTTCCCCTTAGTCGGAATTCCAGAAAGAAGGACCTGAGAGGGAGGAGGAATTGATGGTGCCTATATGCAGGATCATGTGTGGGTCGCTGCAGGGGGCAATAGAATTGGCTCCTATGGGTAATATGAGGGGGAAAAGTTTGCTGGCACTAGTGCATGTGGTACGCACACACACACACACCGAAATTGGGAATGGACATGAGCAACACATCTCAAAGAACAACAGTTACAAGGTAAGTAACTGTTTTTTCCCAGAGAACAGTAACTAGTGATACGCATTCTTTCTACAAAGGAAGGACGGAAAGGGATAACCACTATATTTGCTACACCATGGTTTGTTAATTCTATTGTTGCCAAACAAAATAAAATGCCCCGTAGAAGGTGACCAATAAAATACATAGATGTTGAAGACTTGTGTGTTGAGGGGATGGATGGTCAGCCTGTCCTGGAGCAAGATACTGTCATAGTAGGGATCTTGTCACAGCTTCTGCCTATAACAGATGTTGCAGCACTGCTGAAGATAAACTTAGGGGATTTTTCTTGGGAAAGTGAAGCCACATGAACTCAGCCTGGAGGAGAATGAACTTTGACTTTCTGGATGGGGTGACCTCATGTGTGCTGTTTAGAAAACATCTGTGGCTTAAACCAAACTGGAGAATTAATCACTGGAGGTCAGACCAGTAAAAGATAAAAGAGATAACGTTGGCTGGGGTTCCTGCATGACTAAGTACCCGTCACTGAGTGTGAGCCTTCATTGCACGTCAGAGAGGCTCTGGCACTGAGTATTGCTCAAGAGCTGAATCAGGGCAATTCCGAGCTCTTGGAGCTTCATCGTTTCATTTGAGCTATTCAAGGTAGGGACTTCAGGCAAAAGCAAAGGTGATGACAAGGAAGTTTGTTTTGCTGTCATTTTGTGGCATGCCAGTGAAAGTACAGAGTAGGCAACGAGGTGGCATACAAACCTCAGACTTTGAATAAGAGGGAACAGTTTTGCTCTTTGATAACGTGTTGTAAAGGCAAAAAATGTGATCAGTCTCAGGACCCGGAGACTCTACTCCCAGCAGTGCATTTCTAGAACTGTAAAAAAAAAGTTAACCTGTAAACTCTGAGTCTCCCAACCTCTGTGTCTGCAACGCATTTAAAGGATTTGTTAAGCTGGGATCTGGTACGAGATTCTGTAATGTGTTGCTGCCATGTGGTAAAGGGACATAGGCTTAGTTCAGATTCTGACCAGAAATGTATTGAATCATTTTTCTGTAAAGAGCTCTTCCTGTCTCATAGTGATATTAGCTTGTTTTTCATTTAGATTACACTTGTTTGCATATTAGATATATTCTGCTCTTGTCATTGGGGCATTTGGAAGAACACAGGGTATGTTCATCTGAAGTCATTTGTTCATCATTTGAAGTCCTAATCCTGTAATGTGACATCCTCTCCACTTGTTTTCTAAATCAGACACGCACACAGCAGCATGAGTGCCGTAGTAAATCCACAGTGTTGCTCAGTGTAGACTATGAAAGTTAATATGCATTCAAATCGGATGGTCAGCCTCTTTGTTGTAAACTCTGACTTTATGATATAAAGTTGCCGATCTTCTGTCTTTTTTCCCCCCACCAGATAAACTATTAGTTCTAACTGTAGCAACTAAAGAAACAGATGGCTTTCACCGCTTCATGCAAACTGCAAAGCACTTCAACTATACAGTGAAGGTACTGTATGCTCTGTCACTTGCGTTGAGTATTGGAAATAATTTTATAGCTTTAACTCAGAAATGAAATAGTCTTAACACAGAAGCGATGTGCCATGATAATACTGCTGTAAGGTAAAACAATTATGGAACCTAGTGATGGAGAAGACCCATAAGGTCATCTGTTCCATATCCCTGCAGGATATGTTTCCCATTATGCATTTGCTAGTGTTTTGTCTAGTTTGCTTCTAAATGTGCCAGATGATGGGGTTTCTTCCACTGACCTCAGGAGATTATTCCACGGGTTATTAGATTTCACTGTTGGGAAACCTTTTCTGAAAGAATAAGTTCTTTCTTAATTTCATTCCCTTATTACCAAATTTGTTATTACTCCTAGCTATTTTGCTGTTGCATCTTTTTATTCTAAGCGTGCCACTTCTCCCTTGGTATTCACACCCCTCAAATGTTTGTAGATTATCATGTCATACCTTAGTCATTGCTTAGCAAAGCTTTACATATTTGACTACCTCATCATCTCTCCTGCAGCAAAAACCATGGGAGCTGTGCTGACAGGGCTTCTGCAACTGAAGATGCCTTTAGGGCTCCATGCCACTTCAGTGGGGTCCTGCTATGGGGAGGGAGAGCATGGAAACATAGTAAATCCCTTTGCTGTATTACATTTCACAGGAGTCTCTGTAGAGCTGGTGGGAGCACAATACAAATCTTCCCACCACTCCCTTATCATTTTTCCACCACTTTTGATTGGCCACTCCCCTTGCCGGCCTACTCTGTCCTACTAGTTCCATGCAGGATGAAGAAATCTGTATCCTGAAGCTGTCTCCTCCATGCAAATCTCAGGGGCATGATCAGGCCTTTTTTTTTTTTTTTAAACTCTTTCCCATAAATCAGTCCCTCAAGACAAAACCAAGGGATTCAAAGGTATCTGCATCAAATGTTATGCATGCTTATCACATTATTGAAACTATAAATCAAAAGAGGCCGATTAATGACCGTTGGCCCATTGGTTTCTGTTTTAGAAATAAATTGAAATGTTGCAGTCTGTTTACTTCAACCGCCAAGTCTTGAAAAAATACACGGGAAAATACATCTTTCCTAACTCAACAATAATCTATTAAAAATCCTAGGAAACTGACCTCTGGAGAGTGCCATTTGCTTGTAATTTTGTTGATTATACTATAACCACTATATTGTTGTAATCCCTCTGATTTTTAGTAGTTGAAGAAAAAGAAATAAACTTGTGTTAAACTTTCAAGGATTACAAAACATGTAAGTGTTTATTGCTGATATGATTCCCTACAGTACTTGATAAGGATGGAGTTCTCTTTAGTTGATTTCATTGCCTGGGAATCCATCCTAAATTTCTAATACGAGAAAGTGGCCCGAAGCATCAAAAACAACTAGACACTTACAGTTACTATTGGCCATTGTCATGTTCCCTCTATGCTCTTTTACCCCTCTTTCCCTCCAATTACTATAGCAATGTTTAAAAGTGATATAACGAATGGCTATTTTAATACACAATTTAGAGAAATATTACCATCAACACATCTTCTCTCTCTAAGTGAGAGAGAGAGATGAGTAACCAGATGTAGCAGGCAGTAATCTCTGGGTTCTTATTTGGTTAGAAAATGTCTGTCTCATATTTCTGAAATGATGTCATTGTGCTCAGTTCTGCTTAAGACATGGAAAATTAACAAAGCTTGAAATGTTGGCTCACTACACTTCAACTAGTGGATATTATAGCATTGTAAAGTGTTTGCTTGTGTGCCTCTGCTTTGACATATGTTTTTAATGAGGCTATATTAAAAATTACCCTCTGGGTACAAGTAAAAAATTGCACTTTCTTGCTGTTCCCAGGTCCTTGGTAAAGATGAAGAATGGAAAGGTGGAGAGTTAGTTAACGCTATTGGAGGAGGACAGAAAGTGCGGTTGCTGAAAGAAGTCATAGAAAGCTTTGCTGATCAAGAAGACTTGGTTGTAATATTTATTGAATGGTAAGCAAATTCTGCTTGTTGCTTTCACGCTCTAGCCTGTGTAAGATGTTAATAAAAGCTGTTGTGACATGCTGATATTTTCCCCTGTTCTAGTTTTTAATTTGAGAAAGTTAGCTTCTACTTTTCCATTCATAAAAATATTAGACTGCAAGTGGAGCAGATGTCTGTTCTTGTCAGATTTACAGATGTAAAAATTGTCTCAGGGCCATAGCTCTGCTGTACAATGAACAATGTTATCAAGAGCTAACAAGCTGTGACTAATCATTTAGTTATTAGTTTACCATTTCCCATGATAAAGCAATGGTCTTGTTGATGTTCTAGCACAGTGGTTCTCAACCTTTCTAATGCCGTGACCCCGCAATACAGTTCCTCATATTGCGGTGACCCCAAACCAAAAAATAATTTTGGTGGCTACTTCAAAACTGTAATTTTGCTACAGTTATGATTCGGAATGTAAATACCTGATATGCATTATGTATTCTCATTGCTACAAATCAAACATAATTTAAACATAGTGTTTAATCACAAAAGCAGGCTGTCTCGCAGGCTCTCTTGGCTCTCTGCCTCTTGGCTCTCCGCTTCCTAGGCTTCTGTCCTCCGGCGCTTGCTGCGTCCGCCCACTGATGACGTCAGCAAGCGCCGGACACACGTAATGCGCTGCTATGGACTGTGGAGCGTTCTCCCCGCTTCCCCCGCCCCTTAGGCCCCGGACGGATGATGCAATCACGTCTGCGCATGCGCGCAGGCATTCAGTTTGGAACGCGCATCCATAACGGTGTGCGTTCCAGCTGAATAGCGCTGCTACAGATGGTAGCGCGACTTCTCAGCGGCTAAAGCCATCGGAAATATGTATTTTCCGATGGCTTTAGGCGACCCCTGTGTTTTGGTCGTTCGACCCCCGCCGGAGTCGCGACCCACAGGTTGAGAACCGCTGTTCTAGCAGAAAGTGATTGTGAGATAGAAGTGTGGTGTGTGAGGATGCAGCTTCAAACTGAAGTGGTGGCCAGGAGACAGTTGGGGCATAAACCTCAGAAACTCTAAAGCCCCTTGCTGTTTCTCTGACAGTTTAAAGGGGTCTTAAATGGGCTGGAAATGCCCCCTAAGAATATCTCGATGTGAGGGGTCTCCCTACCTGCTGTAGAGCTGCAGTAAGGGCCTCCTCTCCAGCCCTGGTTCTGCTGCCGATGTATGGGGTATGTGAGGAGAGGACAGCCCGGAGTAGGCATGTAGCTGTTCTCTCCTTCCCAAGGCCCATAGCAAAGTGTAAGTTACAACAGTCTTCCTGGGGGTTAGCAGGTCCCTCTCAGTCCCAGAATACAAGGAGCACAAAGGTGGCTTGAAGCCATCTTTCCCCATACTCCCCAAATCCCTTCTGTTCCTGCCCTAACGACTGGATTGGTGTAACTGAGAATCTGGTCTGAAGTGATTCCCTCTCAACTTCAGTCAGAATAAGGTTGCACCTTTAAAGCTGTTGTCTTGGGAGATGCCAGGAGAGAGAATCACAAAGCAGAGAATTGCAGGAGTGTGAACTGAAGCGTACCCTGAGAAGCTTTATGTGAGCTGAGTAACATCTGCTGCTTTCATTATTCACAGTAATGTCAGATCTGAAACTGATTTTTGTCAGTTGGGAATAAAATGTTTGGCAGACATACTTTAATTTTCTTTTTTCTTTTTCTTTTTCATTAAATCTGTAAAACCACTCAGTCTGTCATTCTCGCATACTGTCATTCTACGCAAGCCAACAATGCAATGTCCTCCTGGGTTTACACCAGGTTAATTTCTCTTTTGATTTAGTGTAGCTTCTGTGCCATTTAGGATTTTCTCCAAAATGTATAAATGTTTTTGAAAGTTAAACAGATTTGGAGGGGCTAGACTAGCAATGTTCATATGTGACAGTAAGTTCCCTGCATGATCTTATTTATTCAGAAGTTCCCATGCTTTTCTGTCTATATTACGAGTTAGAGCAGCTGTTAGACTGGTTGTTAACCTGACCGCCATGTTTTATTACTTGACTTTACTTACATTCTCTCATTTTTTTTCTCTTTATGATATGCAAGAAGTAGTTAGAAATTGAAAGCATAAATCAGTTTAACCACTTTATGGATAAGGTTTGTAATATAACTGACATACAGGACTAAATATTTTCACTCTCCTACATTTAATTTACATTTAAAGTGATGTACAATTGGTTGGTGGGTTAAGCTACCATTCCGTTATTAAACTGCTACATACTGATACTTTCTTTCATATTTAACCTTATTACCAATTCACTGTAGTTTGATCAGTGGATTGCATCTTGAGAGCAGTTTGTTTCATCCTTTAAAGGAGGTTAAGCTTATTTGAGTTTGATAAAATGAGTAGTTGAGTCTGCCCAAGTGCTAGTGGAACTTACTTTAACATTTTTAATTTCGAAGCTATTTTTACTTAAAGGAAATTTGCTTGGGAAGCAGTGCTCTGGATGTGCATCGGGTTCCTGTCCTCAGCTGAAAGATGCTGCGCCAGTAGTACAGCCTTGATGGAAGTGGAAAAGTATAGCCTGCCATAAAGCCTTTGACCATCCCCCATTTTTCTTCTGCCCTATCAGCCTATCCTGTGTCTCGCTGCATCCTAGCTCTGAGCCAGGCTTCACCAGTTCAACTAGGAAGAGGAGGGACGGATGTTTCTGGGGAAAGGCAGACAATTTTTGTAAGGCTGGGTGGCTCCAAGACTTACTTATTTTTTTTCATGAAGCTCGTGCCAAACCTACAGAAGGGCAAACCAGTTTTCATAAAACCACTTACTTTTATATATATTACGTATCACTCTTCCCTTCCTTGGAGTGCCAGTTGCTCTGCTTTGTGCTGCAGAGCTTTCCTCCCCTTTCGACTTCTAAACTAGTGGTGACTGTGTTGTTTGGTTCTGCCAAGCCAAATGGATAAGATTCCTTTTTTTTTTAACAGGCCCTTTAGAAAATAAAACTGGAATTCGTATTAAGAAGATGTGTGAAATGTAAAAAGACGTGGATGTGAAGCATTTTATTTTAGCATAAATTTGTCCTATTAGAAAAGTCTGTAAAGACTAGACTTCAGCACCCTTAGTCCCAGAGAGTAGAACCTTATCCTGAAAACAGGTCCCCTTCACTTCAAAGGACTACTGGGTGGATTCTCATTTAGTTTGTTCCTGCATTTGAGGGTGGAAAGTAGCTTTCAGGCAGAGACCTGAGCAGTTTTCGCCTTCTACAGTGTGGGGCATGGATCACTTGCTGGTTTGAACTAGAGCAAATGGTGGATTCTGTAACATTAAGTCTTTAAATCATGATTTGAGGGCTTCAGTTACACAGCCAGAGGTTATGAGTCTATTACAGGAATGGCTGGGTGTGGCCTGCAATGTGTGGGAGGTCAGACTAGATAATCGTGATGGTCTTTTTTGGCTTTAAAATCTGAGTCAAGCCCTCTCCCACATCCTCCAAGTAAGTTGGAATTATTTCAGAGTTGCTCTGACCTTCTGCTTCCCATTGTACCTAGGAAGCAAAGAATAGCTGTAGTGCAGGATGCTCTGGCATGCCTGCTCCTTCTATGTCCTAACATGTATGCTTATGCCTTTCGGAGTTGAGTGCAACAGGAAATTGCACATTTTTTAAGAGAAATGGATGCCAAAGATACCATTTTCTGAAAAATTAGTTTTCCTTCCAAATTACTCATTTGTCTTCAGAGTAATTTATGAGGCAAGGATGTTTTTCCCCCCGACTTCAAAAAAAAAAAATGGTGGTATTGCTATTACTGTGTCCTCATCATGGCAGATAGATTGAACTTGTTTCTGAAGTATCTTTTCCTTCCCTTCTTCCCCAATAGGAAGTAAAGCTGGAAAGTATGGAGCAGTGCCAAGTCTCTCAATTTTAGAATAAGGCATCTTTTTGGCAAAGGGACTATACTGCTTTTGTTATGGTTCGTAACAAGGAACATTTGCCAGTGATTTGGTCTTCATTTATAGAAGATGCTTTGAAAACCCATTTCTCATAAATGTCTCTTTGAACTCTGTTTTATTACTTAAATAGTATTTTCCTCTAGATTAAATAAGGTAAATGCCACTAATTTTCTGGGTGTATGCATTAAGATTTAATCTGGAAAATAAGGATTTGTCAGGGCTTGCCCTCCATTGCAAATAATATACATGGGATTGTCAAGGTTAGGTAGGGAAGCTAATTGCATCATGTGGTTGGTATGGGTCAGGAGTAGATGCAACAGTAGCACTACATCAGGTCTTGGAGATGTCAGCCACGTGCAGTTAGCCCCAGTTTCAAGCAAAATAAGCTGCATCAGTGCAAAGAACATCTTAATTTTGCGTTGCTGGGTAATGGTGCAGCTACACCAGTGGCTGGTCACTGACTGTTCTGCTTGATTAGATAAGGCCTGAGTGGAATCCGAGCCTTATCACATGACGGGGACTTGTATTTTAGAAATGCATGTTGGCAGAAATAATTTGAACTACATATAAACATTGCTTATTTTAAAATTAACTCTAACCTCTTGGAAAAGAGACCCAAGCATCATTATGGTTAGTTCAGTGAAAACTTCTGCTCAATAAGCAAAAGCAGTCAAAACAAAATGTTAAGATATGTAAGGAATGGGATAGAAAATATTATATTCTCAGTGAAATGTCCTTTTTTTCTCCTGGAATACACTTTAGTTCTGCTCAACCAACCTCAAAGGAGTTATAGCAGGAAAATGGTGTTCAGAGTTCAGAGATGATTATTATTCGAAGTAGAAAGATTTCCTTAGGAGGATGGAGTGAAATATTGGGGCTGTTTAGTTTGGAGGTGATGGAGAAGAGGGCATATGTTTTCAGAATACCAAATGATGAATGAAATAGAGACGTTAAATGCAGAGCTTCTATTGACCAATTCTCATAGTACAAGAACAAGGGAACATCAATGAAAATGAAAGGCAACAATCTTAAAACAGAAGTTTTCCCCCTTTAGCCCCCAATGCATAATAAATCTGTGACGATCACTGCTACGAGGTATCATTGAGACCGAGAGGTTAGCAGGATTTAAAAAAAGCACTGGACATTCTTACGGGTAAGAAGAACATCCACAGTAACATTAGACAGCGGGAGCGGCAGTGAGGGATTACAAGGAATATAAGACTTCCTCTTTCATAGCTATCCAGTAATTGACAGGATTTCAGAAGAAACTTCTCCTATGGGTAGGTAGTTCAAACTGGCTTGTTGCAGGATTTCTTTCCCCTTCCTCAAATATCTAGTACTGGCCATGTTAGGAGACAGGATGCTGCACAAAATGGACTGCTGATTTAATCCAACTGGCAGTTTTTATTTCCTACTCTCCTATTCATTTGGTTTCTTTTTTAAGTAAGTGACAAGATTGCATATTAAAAAACTCATAGCTTAAATGTGGTAGAACAAGCTTTGCACAGGTCATATAACTGTACTATGTAATAATTCATTGTATGAATTTCATTTGTAGTCACTTTGAATTCAAATTTCAAACCTGTATGATTGTTACTAAGAAAGGCAGGCTTCTTAGTGTCCCTCTTACTGACTGAAATAGCACCTAAAGTATGCATAAACAAGGAAGCTAGTTATTAGATGTAGACAGTATTTCTTGTTAGCATGAAGGTGTACCTAAATGGATTAGGGCTCACAAATATTGGCATTATTGACAAAGGTATGTTTTATTTGCTGCATTCCTGTTGCAATAATGTTACCTGATACAAGTAATCACCATGATTTATTCTCCACCTTATTCCTGGGAGTGTGAAGAATGTATAGATTTCTACAGTGAAGAGCAGGCAGGGGAGTTGTTTTGGTTTGTTCTGTATTTTTATAGCTCAGTGGGTTTTTTTTTCCTTGAAGAACTGATAGTCCCCAATTAATTCTCACAGTCTCCCCTGTGAGTTATATAAAAACGCTGTAAGAACTAATATCTCCATTTTCTGGTGAGGCAGTAACAAACTACCAAATCTGTACAAAGAGGTACATGTCAGCTGTAAGAGCTTGGAGATTTCAGGCAGTGATCTAACTTGCTATCAGGAGGAGCAGTCCCTTCAAATCATTCAGCACTTCTGTGTCATGGTTCTACTCTCTGTAAAATAGACCTAATAATAGTTGGCACTTACGTAATGTTTTTTCTTCTGTAGATCTTAAAGTGCAAGGTGGGGAAATGTGAGCAACCCTGTTTTATAAATAACATAACCAACCACTTTTGATTTTGAAACTTTTTCCGAGCAGCTCTTTGAACTCTAGTAGACAAGAACTGTGATGTTGGACAAACTAGATTCTGTTCCCAGCTGTGCTGCAAACTTCCTCTGTGACTTTTTGGCCTGGTCATTTTAAGACTGTCTCTCTGTTTCTTATGCTTTCCTTGAGGCATGGAGCATTTTCAGCTTCATTTAAGTACTTAATATTTCTTGAAATCTAGGCCCTCAACCTTTTTGCGTCTGTTGTTCCCACCTGAAATATGGGAGTTATGTTTAACAGTCAGTCTGGGAGATGTATACTGCAGGCTTTGACGAATAAGGATGTAAAGTTAGAGAATTATGAAAGCTGGTGGGTGGAAGAGGCAGGACCGGAACTTAGCACATCCTGCCTCCAGGCTTTGTCCGTTAGCTAAGATAAGGGGCCATACTGGTGGGGAATGCAACAGGAAGAGGATCCAATGTATCAGGTGCTCTGTTTTCCTGAGATCTTTGAAAAGTGTGTAGCTTAGTTAGGGGTATACGTGCGTGGGTTTCTCTACATTTACAACTGCAAGTCTACCGCACATGCTCAGTATGTGACTCTTTAAACATAGGTCACTCCATCAAATCAAAACCAATTGCTTTCTGGAGCAAGACCACTCACTGATTTCCAACAAGAACTGTTTTATGCCAGATTTCAAATTTCAACCCGTATCTATTTTAGCTGTTGAGCCCCCACCAATAAATAATTTTTTTTTTTAAAAAAAGATTGTTTTACAATGGAAAATGTGTGTTTTTATTTTTCTCTTATTTAAAACACGTTAAATTTAAAATAAATAAATAAATAAGCCAGGTTAGAGGCAAAGCCTTAAAAATTTCAGTCAAAAAAGTGAAATATTCAGAGAATTTTGTTTGTAGGCAAACTGGGAAGGGATACATATATGCAGACTGGTTAAGATGGTCATTGGCCATATCTTGGTGAGAAATCGGATCTATACACGGTGTTAACTTAGTGTGGCATAATATGTCATGTTCCTGAATGAAAGAATTACATCAGCATTATGAGGCCTCTCTCTTGTTTGTTTAACTTTTGCCTGGTTTTAAGTCTGAATAAGCCAAATGTATTCTTTTTTTTTCTTTCTTTTTTTTTTTTTTTTACATTTTCTTGTTTAAAACCAGAGCTAACAGGTATCTTTCCATTACTTTAGCTATGATGTTATCTTTGCGGGTGGTCCTGAAGAGATGCTAAAGAAGTTCCAGGAAGCTAACCATAAAGTAGTATTTGCAGCAGATGGACTAATATGGCCTGATAAAAGATTAGCAGACAAGTATCCTGTTGTCCGGAGTGGAAGACGATTCCTTAATGCAGGAGGTAGGTCTGACTGTTGTGCATATTAAAGGTTAGTTAAGGCTAGCTGTTCTGTTTTTCTCATACATGTCACCATTAGAGGAAAATTTTTGTTAACTCTAGTGATTGTGAGTCACACTCTGTCTCCAGCCTGAAGGAGTCTGGCTTCATGTTTAACTTGGTGTCAGCTTTCTAATACTACCAACCTGCTAGTGACTCAAGAACTGTCCTCTGGGCTATGCCAGCTCTTACTTTACCTTGAAGTTTAACAATAGATGTACCCCTGTCCTCAAGTCGCTGTGAAGTGTTTTTCTCACACTGGCTGCTCACAGAACTTCCAGGTCCACTATTCCCAAAGAAACAGAATTCATCACCTTGTGAGATTCGGCTCAGGCTCACCACTGGGGTTAACGTCAGAGTACGTAAATAAACTGGTTCTTGTTTTCACTATCAATATATGATCAAAGATTCAAATGACAGTGAGTAAGACTATTGGAAACAAATGTTTACATCTAAACAAAATCGTAACATGCTCTCTATAGTCTAAACTTAAATAACAGGTTAACCACATGTCTAAAGAAGTTTATCTATCCAAAGTCCACTACAGTGTTTTCAACCAAGGCTGACTGAGATCCCATTTTTATGAATGTAAACACACCGTCCATTTACTTGCTGGGGGAATTCTTTATTGGACCATATCCCAACAGATAAAGAGGAACTGATAACAGAACTAAATTTGTAGCTTACGTACTAGTGATTGAGGCTTAATCACATATATAATGTGTAAGCAGAATCAAGTCCAGGCCAGTAATATATATAAAATTGAAAACAATTTTGAGCCAAATCCAATTTAGAGGAAGAATTTTATCAGAAAAATGTGAATGATGATTAGGAATCATTTAAAAATACCTTACTAGATGCTTAAAAAAGCCCCAATCCCACAGCTGAAGAAGGCTGTGCTGGTTAGAAAACCAACCTAGTTGAGTGGGGGAGTGAAAGCAGTTACTGTATTTTGATATAATAAAATAAATATAATATAATAAAAACAAATGGAAAAGGAAGCTGAAAGCAATAAAGAAGTTAGGAGTTGTAGAAAATTGATAAGGGGATCAAAGGAGCACGAGACATCTCTGGCCAGCAGAGTTCAGGACAATAAGACATAGTTTTTGAAAATCTATTAGGAACAAGAAAGAATCCTGACACTGCTATTGGAAGAAAGCTCATGTTATGCCAATTTTTAAAAAGGGTAAATGGGATAGACTGGGTAATTATAAACCTGTCAGCCTAACTTCAATCCCAGGCAAGATAATGGAGCAGCCGATAAGGGACTTCATTAATAAAATATTAAAGAGTAATGTAATTAATGCAAATGAACATGGGGTTTATGGAAAATAGATCCTGTCAAAGTAAGTTGATATCTATTTTTGAATTAGATTACAAGTTTGGTCAGTAAAATTATAGTGTTGATGTAATATACCTAGACTTCTGTAAGGCATTTGGCTTAGTACACAGAATATTTTGATTAAAAGCCTAGAATGGTATAACATTCATGTGGGACACATTAAATGAATTAAAAACTGTTTAACTGATAAGTCTCTAAATGTAACTATAAATGGGGAATTGTCATTGACTGGGTATGTTTCCAGGGGTGTCCCACAGGGATCGGTTCTTGCCCCTGAATTATTTAACATTTTCATCATTTACCTGGAAGAAAACATAAAATCATCACTGATGAAGTTTTCAGATGACACAAAAATCAGGGAAGTGGTAAATAATGAAGGGGACAGGTCACTGACTCAGAGTGAACTGGATTACTTGGTAAACAGGAGTGAAGCAAACAATATGTGTTTTAATATGGCTAAATGTATACATCTAGGACAAAGAATGTAGGCCATACTTATAGGATGCGGGGCTCTGTCCTGGTAAGCAGTGACTGAAAAATATTTGGGTAGTTCATGTTGGATAATCAGCTGAACAGGTGCTCCCAATGTGATGCTGTAGCCAAAAGAGCTATTGCAATCCTGAGATACATTAACAGGAATTTCGCGAAGGAGTAGAGAGGTAATGTTACCTCTTTATTTGGCACTGTTGCGACCACTGCTGGAATATGTCCATTTCTGGGGCCCACAATTCAAGAAGGATGTTGATAAATTGGAGAGGGTGCAGAGAAGAGTGACAAGAACGGTTAAAAGATTAGAACACATGTTTTATAGTGATAGATTGAGCTCTCTTTGAGTCTATTTGGTTTACCAAAGAGAAGATTAAGAAGTAATTTGCTTACAGTCTATAAGTATGAGGAGCAAATATTAAATTGGTTCTTCAGTCTAACAGAGGTATTGTGACAGGGCTCTGTTAGTAGTACCCTGGTCTCTGTGGTTGTTACAGCACTGGGAAAAGTGCATGCTTAATTGAAGCCAATTAATCAGTTTCTGTTGGGAGTAACTACAGTTGGGTGGCAATTGCTGGGCTAATGGGGCAATTGGCTCAGTAACTGGGAGCAAGGGGAGAGCTTACAGGGTGAGTCTGGGCTGAGGAGTGCAGGCTGTGTGGAAGCCGCCTCTTGCTGTAAGCTTGCAGTACTTTGTATGGAAAGAATAAATAAAGCTTGCAGTACTTTGTATGGAAAGGATAAATACACAATGGTGAAAGGGTAACAACTTGGTGTGTGACTGTGAGACCACATGAATGGCCAAGCAGTGAAGTACACTGGGTAGCAACTTGAGGAGTCCTAGGGCAGGTATAGCACAATCCAATGGCTGGAAGTTTGAAGCTATACAAATTCAGGCTGGAAACAAGGCGCAAACTTTTAAGAATGAGAGTAATTAACCACTAGATCAATGTACCAAAGATTGTGGTGGATTCTCCATCACTAACAATTTTTAAATCAGTGCTGTAGGAATTATTGTGGGGAAGTTCTATGACTTGTGTTACACAGAAGGTCAGACTAGATGATCGCAATGGTCCCATCTTGCCCCGGAATCAGTTAATCTAGCAATTTTCATTGTATATATGTTTCTCCTTATACATTCATTTCACAGTGGTATTAATGACTACTGTGACACACTTTCATTTGTGATCTTGTATGACATTCTGTGGAGAACTAGAATGTACACACTGGACTCATGAGATTTCTGTCACTCCTTGCCAGTTGGCACTGAGAGGATCTTAGGTCAGAACGCTTTTTGTAATAATATTCTGTTTTCTTTGGAAGGAATATGTAGGACGGTAAGTGCTAATTTGTGAAGTGGGAAAGGAGGGTTGGTGGGTTGAAAAAGCTAAAATGTTTATTTAGCAAAAACATTGTTTTCATAAACTTAGGCTTTATCGCTGCCAGGATTGGGCTTCTTCATGATTCCTTTTTCCTGATGGCTGCCATTTTTGTGGTAGAGATTCTAGTTTAAAGAAAAGCCATAAAGCCTTTGGACCTTATGTTTGCAAAGATAACCTACACAATGTAAACCAAATGTAACTGACCCCTAGTCTATACTTAAAAATTAGATCAATCTACCTATGTCACTCAGCTATGAAAATTTTTGAGCTCTGAGCACTTTAGTTAAATCAGCCTAAACCCTGGTGTCAATCTACCTTCTGCCTCTCAAAGAGGTGTATTAACAACATCAATGAAAGAACCCTTCTGTTGATGTAGGAAGCGTCTCCCTTATGGTGCTGCAGCTGCAGCGTGGTGGCTCTACTGTAGACGTTACTTTTTAAAGCTATGTTCATCTGAGTCTGCAGACAGCCTAAAGCAGTAGCTCTGAGACAAGTGACCTACTGCTATTGATTTCAGTGAAGTGCCAACTCTGAAGCCTAACTATTATCACTTATATATCAACATGGTTAACCATTTCACTGCTGAATAAAGCAGTCAAAAAGGAAATGTGGTCACTGTGAAAAGCTGCACAATCTATTATGCACGGCATCTCAATTTGGGCTCTTCTTGGACTCATGAGTGGGTTGAGTTTTGTGGGCAGAGTTTTGAGAGTTAAAGCACGGAGGAGGTTGGATTTTTTTTTTTCCCCTTTGAAATAAATGTGATGTATAACAAGTTTCAGCTGAATTTCTTGTACTGTTCTGGCATATTGGCTGTATATTTCCTTGGAAGACTCCATGTTTCTTAAAATACCATTATAAGAAAAATTAACTAAGCAGCTGAAAGCTATTCAAAATGTATTTCACGAAGACACCGATCTTTGGAGATGAGTTCTGGCTGGAAACTGATGGATTTCTTTTGTCTGCCCCTGCTGGCAGAGAATGTTTACACTGCAATCTGACTGGTGCAATGGAATTAGCAGAAAGCTAGTTTTCAAATAGAAATAAATTCTCTTGTGTGATATTGCAGGATTTATGGGTTATGCCCCACATATAAACCAAATTGTACAGCAGTGGAACCTGCAGGATAATGATGATGACCAGCTGTTTTACACCAAAATCTATATTGACCCAGTGCAGAGGGTATGTAGTGATTGGTTTTCTCCTTAATAGTAGTTGTGCTTCAATTATACTTTCAGAAGCCTGTTACAAACTCAATAAGAACAAAAAAAAGTTGTTGTGTTTAGCTGTAAATGCCACAGTGCAAAGAGGATTGCTGTTCTGCATGGACTGTCAGCCTATGGGGCATGAATAGGTTTCAGGGGGATCATGACTCAGAATATAAACTGGCCATCAGGAAATTTAGACTTGAAATTAGATACAAGTTTCGAACCATCAAAGGAGTGAAGTTCTGGAAGTGCCTTCCAAAGGGAGCAGTGGGAGCAAAAAACCTAGCTGGCTTCAAAACTAGGCTTGATAAATTTATGGAAGGAATGGTATGACGGGACAGCCTAGTTTGGCAATTGACTGATCTTTGACTACTGGTGGTAGATATGCCCATGGCCCATGAAGAGATGTTAGATGGGTGGGTTCTGAAGTATTACAGAGAATTCTTTCTTGGGTGTCTGGCTGGTGAGTCTTGCCCACATGCTCAGGGTTTAGCTGATTGCTATATTTAGGGTGGGGAAGGAATTTTAACTCTGGGCAGATTGCAAAGACTCTGGGGATTTTTCACCTTCCTTTGTAGCATGAGTCACTTACTCGTGGATTCTCTGTGCCTTAAAGTCTTTTAAACCGTGATTTGAAGATTTTAATAACGCACTCATAGGTTAGAAGTTTATTACAGAAGTGGGTGGGTCAGGTTCTGAGGCCTGCATTGTACAGGAGATCAGACTAGATGACCTTAGGAGTCATCATAATAGCTCTGAGATCAGCTCCATTAATCTCAATCAGTTCTGCAGCCGTGGAATTTGGCATTGCCGAGAATGAATTCACCATTTTGCTGCACCCAACATTTTATTTTGTTTTCCTGCTATGCCAGGGCCTGCCTGCAGGTACCTTTTGCTTTCCAACTTTTCACCAAATGGGAATTAATTAGATTGCAGCCTTCAGATTCTCAACATGGGGGGCACAATCCCCCCATCCATCCCATATTGTTAGATGGGACTTTCAATTAGGTCCCAGCAAATGAGAAGATCACAGGGTGGTCCTGGTCTGGAAAGAGAGGTCCCAGTGTGGAAGAATCTGGGAACCAAAATGACATGCTGACGTTTCAGAAGGTCATGCTTTAGAAGTAATTTGGAGTTTACCAAATGGGATAATGGGAATGGATTACTGAGAGCTGAAATCCTTTGAAATGTATATAAAATCAAACAATTGTTAGGTGAGATAAAGTTACAAAATACGTAAGGAAATCTGGAGAGCCCAAAAGAAATACTGTAATTCAAAACTGACTACAAATGTTTTCCATTTGACGTTTATATACCTAGATCGACATTTTTAAAATTTGGGTTCCTACAGCTGGGCACCTAAATCTGTAATTACAAATGTAACTCAGACCCTGAGTTTCAGAGCTGTAGTTAATCAGAGCTGCAGTACAGAATTCCTATTTGATCCTTGCTAAGTGATGTTTTCACTGCAATTAAATACTTTAAAAATATTTGCAGATCACCTTTTAGGCCTGATATTGAATTCTTTGTGCATTCTAAACACCACTGAAGTTAAGGAGAGTTTCAGGGTGTTCAATAAATATACAATCAAGCCCTAATTAGTTTCTAGAGGGAAAAGGTAGAAACTTCTGTTTAGTAATGCGCTGTTTAGTAGGGCCACAGATTATTGTATTAGATCATGAAGCTTAGTTTTAACTCTTATATTTTAAGAAATATGCTTTATTTTGTGTTTTTAAAAATGCTAATTCTCTGTGGCTATGACCTCTTTGGGTTTTTTAGAGAGAGGACACAGGCAGAGACTTCTCTCTAGCTTTGACTGCCATATTGTGATTCCTTTGGAAAGTCATGACCGCCATTTACTGAGTTTACATAATTTAAAGCAAACTTATTGCTTTTGTGTTGTATCAATTTAAACAATTTTCTGATGAATCAAATGTTCTAGATATATGCAAGAAACTGTAAGGCAAAATGGGACTTTGAAAAAGAAGAGCCCTAAAAGATTAAAATTTTGCAATTAAATCCCAAAACAGATAAAATATAAAAAGCATCCAACTTTTCACTGGTTAACTTCTATCAATACATTTAAACATGTGTTATGCTAACTTTCATAATACCTCAGTGTCTTTGCTATTTTTAATTTTTAGGCACGTATTAACATTACTTTGGACCATAAGTGCAAAATTTTCCAAACCCTGAATGGAGCTGTTGGTATGTATATATTTTATATAATATGATGCACATATAACATGTATATTAGCACATACATTGATTGGCGTGTGCTGCATATGTCTGTCATTTACATGTTTTTTGTTTGCTTGAAAGTGAAAATAGTTGTCTCCTCCCTTATTTAAAATAGATTATACATGTGTGCAAGAGATTACTCCATGATGCATACATTAAGTAAAATTATTATGCCTCTTGGATCAGATATTTATAATATCAATTGATTTTTCTTTATCACTAGCAAAAATTTGATTTAAATACACAAAACCTAGTATAAATATATCAAAACAAACAGTGAATGTGAAGTTGAGTGTGGCTTTTTCATCCTTCTATAATTAAATTTAATTAGGGCTTGCAAAGTACATATGGGCACTGAAATCACATATTCATTTGAGATCACTCTAATATCAAGGCATAATAGAACAGGGTAGCTTTAATTTTAAATTTCCTTACATTGACTGGATTATCCTCATTTTAATTGAAAATCTTTTTTTGTGTATGCATAAACTTCTTTCCTTACTTCCACCTTTGACCTTCAGCTGTGGAATAATTCAACTGCATTCCTTCATAAATGGAAAGTTAAAGTTATAAAATAGCACAAGCTCTAAGAAAAGCTTCCTAAACCATGTGAAGGATGTAGCATAAAAAACTCTGAAGTCTCATATGGATCTTATCCTCCACATCTAATTTATGTATGCAGTGCTTAGAAACTAAGGTAATAAGAAAACCCATTAGATTTTTTTAAAACTACTTAATACCTAGCTCTTATATGCCATTTTTCATCCACTGACTTCAAAGCATTTACAAAGGAGGTCAGTATCATTACGGTATCTCAATTTTACAGATGGGAAACTAAGACACAAGGCAGAAAGCTACTTGCACGTGCTCACCCAGCAAAATAGTGGCAGAGCCAAGAACTGAACATTGGTCTCTTGAGTCCCAAGCCAGTGCCCTATCTGCTAGGCCACATAATTTACAAAATACCAGAATAAATTTTGTGTGTTAACTGTGACACAGCACCGATAGTTTGAGCATCCTACAATTAATTATTTTCCTTTGTTAAAATGCTGGTTAATTTGCAGATGAAGTTCTTTTGAAATTTGAAGAAGGAAGAGTAAGAGTTAGGAATTCAGTGTATGAGACGCTGCCCATCACTCTACATGGAAATGGCCCCACTAAAGTAAGTAACAGTCACTTCTTTGGTTTTAAGAAGGACCAGTTTTAATAAGGGCACAGAAAATGAAAGAAACTGAAATCAACTTTTAGCATAGCAGCAGGAAAATGAGTTGCTTTCTTTCTGATTGAAGTTAATAAGCATCACCTGGCTAACCTTTCATGTATCGTGCTGATAGCGTACTCTTCAGCCTGTTATTCCATTGTCACTGTATTGATGATAAGCTACAGCAACTGCTCGCTCTTTGCTTAGCAAACGGATTGTAGCTCTGGATTTGAGAAGCTAATGTTTTCATTGAACATCACATCATCTTTGAACAGCAAGTGGAGAACTTTGATTTTATTCCATGATAATCACAGTAGGTGATTTATGCATAGTGAGGCTTTTTGCAAGTGAAGTATGTAGAGGCTTTGGGAAAGAGAAGTCCCAGGCAGGGCACAGAAGTGGAATATAGTCCTTCAAGGTTGGTACTGCAACCACTGTCCTGTCAATCAATACTACTCATTTTAAAATCCTAGCCCAGAGTTTCCCCCTAATATTTCATCTTTTAAAATAGCATCTACTATATTAGATGTGGTAAACTATGGTTGACTTATATTTCTAAAATACATAATAGATGGCTGATATTTCTTCCATATTGCTTCCGTTTCCAAGTGTTAATGTTTGCATGTACCCTTCCAGTCATATGCATTAGATGTAAACTGTACTACTCTTTTTTTCATGAATTTTAATCTACAGATAATATAAAAACTAGTAATTGAAAACATTTGAAAAGATCGGCTTTGGGTTGCGATGTCATCTAGAACATACTTTAGGTCTCATTTGCTAACACCTTTTTATGGGTTCTGGGAATGGTTTTTTTCTTATTTGTCCTAATATTTGCTTTAATTCTATTTGACACTCACTGGTACCTCTAGTTAGCCATCAACATTCAAATTCTACAAATGTATTTTTCCTGTTTTAAAAAAACAGTAATATATGTCTAACAAATGGATTGGATGAAACCTAATTCCCAACATAGTCTATATTAAACAAAACTTGATTCCTGTTTTTAGTCACACAGCAGTTCACCCCCTTCTGTCACGGAGCAGAAGCATTTTAAAATTTTAGTCTAAAAACTTACTGAAGCAGGAAAAAAATCCTCCTAGGAGTTTCTTTGAGCCATTTTCTCAGTCTATCATTGTGCCGTTCTGCAGCAATAGAATTTAAGCAGAGATGCATAAATGTGACAAACAGGTTAGAAAAGCATTTAAACATTCACCAGCTGGGGAATGGCTACTCCTTGAAAAAATCTCTAAAATGTAAATACTTAGTATTTGCAAGAAACTTCCATTTTGTACATGCTCTTTTGAACTCAGATTATGATTTAGTGGATTATTTTTATCTAAAAGATAGTAGCAAAATTATAGCAATAATGTAAAGTGTTCTTTACATTTTTCCTTAGTGTAGTTATCTTTATACTGGTGTAATATTTTATTTGGCTAAGCAGTCTTACAGATTTATTTAAAGATATCTGAAAGTCAGGTAACACTTTACTTTTCGTCTGGCTGCAATAAATATTTTCCATTAACTATATCTGATAAAGAAGAGGGAAAATAAATATATCAGGTTGAATAGAAGCAAATTGTAACATTTGAGTTACCGTGGAGCAGTTTTTACATGGGAAATTGTGCTTCCTATTCATTAAGCATAATAGGAATGGTTGTAGGGCATATGAGTAGGCAAAATTCTGGAACAGGCTTTATGATAGTATGTAAGAAGTCCTTTAATCCAGGAGAATGGCAATATGAATTTGGATGAGATCTTGTTTGCTAAAGTGATAGTGGATAAAATATGGCTTCCAAGAGGACATGGCACCCTGAACAGCCCATCATCAAAATAATCACATAACTGATATGGAGCCAATTCCAAAGCTGCCAACACAACTGTCTGCAGAATCTGTTAAGGAGTGAGATGCTTCTATTAAATGTTTTCCACTCTTTGTCTTCTGGGTCCTGGAATAGCTGTTCAGAAAGGGAAAAAGCTTCAGTCCAATTCATTTGTCATCTGGGCATCTGTATCTTCTAAATGTTATATTATCCTCTCACCCTTCCCAGGGAGTTTTGCCCTTTGTTCATCTCTATTTTCCCATAAATGCCGGTGGCCATCAGATACAAGAAGGGTGCTGTCTTAGTTGTGGTGATAATTTTTGGCATAGCATCAATTGTGGCATTTTACAAAGACAGGTGCGGTTAAGTTTGTGTTTTTTTTTTCATGCCCACCACAGTTCTTCCGCTTTTTGAAGCTGTAACCACAAATTCCAGAGTGATATATCCGTGGCCTGGTCTATACTTACAGGGAAGTTTGGCGGCAATCAATGGGAGTTTCACAAGCTATGCACGGTAGCTTGCATAACTTACGTCGACTTCTTAAATCCTCTTCCGTGCTCTGTCTCCACTATGCTGCGCTGACGGAAACTGCATACTCGTCGCCACAGCACTATGCCTTTTGAGGAGGTGGTTGAATTGAATTGACTACCGAATCATTTGAGTGGGTCTTCACTGCCTCTGTTGATTTGGATAGATCAATTTGATGGCGGCGAATTTGCCGCCATCAGAGTAGACACCCAGTATATTGTACAAGCAGTCAAAATTGCTTTTAGTGGCTATTTTTTGTTTGTTTGTTTGTTTGTTTTAAAGAAGAAAAGCATACCTCTATAGAATTCATTAAGCCTATTTTGAGGATTAACACTGGTTAGTAAAAGCTACAGAGATGGGTGCCATTTACATATAGTTAACATGATTTGTTCTTTTGCTTACCAGATTTACCTCAGTTACTTGGGAAATTATATCCCTAATGTTTGGACACGTGAAACTGGATGTGGTGTTTGTGATTTAGATTTAATAGACCTATCAATAGTTAAAGTAAGTATATCTCACATACAACTGAACACTTTATAATACATGAATTTCAGTGCACATACAGTGATTTTTCTGAAACAAAAGGACTACAATAGATAGTACATTTTAAGTACACTTCAGGCTTTTTTCATATGTCAGATATACAGAATAATGGAAACAGATTTATGAGTTACAAGCATGTCAGTACTGCTAAGTGCCTAATGTCAATATTTTCAGATTGGTTATAATTTGGCATAAGTTTACCATTAATATAATTACAATAAATTTAAATAAAAATATTCTTACTATTAGTAATCAGTCGATGGAAATTAAGACCAAAATCTTCTGTGCTTATAGAGGGTGTATGTTCAGTAAACAAAACCCATTTATTCAAACAGTACAATGACAGTGAAGCAGTTGCTTCTAAATGTGTGGCAGTACCAATAAAAAATCAAAAGGTCAGATCATTGGCCTCATACCAGCTGCTTTGCACTGCTGTGCCACAACACAACAAACACAAAGTTGGTTTAACAAGCTACTTGGGGATTCCCAGGATGGAAGAATTCCCAAATGCCGTAGCATTAGCACAATGTGCTCCTGCGGGAATTCCGCGCCAACAAATAAAAATTCTGTGCACAATATTTTAAAATTCTGCATATTTTGTCAATAAATAAATGTGGAGGCTCCAGCATGGCAGTGGGGAGCACAGGTCACTGGCTGCACTGAGGCAAGGACTTGGCAGTGAGGCTGCTCCCAACCCTGACACAACACAAGGACTGGGCCTGTCCTGGAAACACCCGAGGCCTGGGGTTCTGCCCCTTCAGGCCAGGCTTTTACAGTCTATACTGAGTACATTTGAGGCAGACCGTTTACAAACATGCTATGGATTTGAGCCCTGTTCTAGAAAGAACCCTTTGATTTTTGTCAACAAGTGTATTAGTCTGATTCCTGGTCTGTAGTGGAAGAGGTGGACTAGAGGAGGGTTAAATCTCCTGGTCCATATATTACTGGTGGTGCAAGTACAATGAGGGTGAAGAAAGTGGTGAATTATCTAATAGCCATCTGGAAAAGCCTCCTTACTCTGATTCCAAGATGGACTAGATAGACCATGTGCTATCTGGTTGATCTTGTATTTGGCTTTGGCTACCTTTCCCAGACCTGAATAAGAGCTCTGTGTAGCTTGAAAGTGTGTCTCTCTATCACTAAACAGAAGTTGGTCCAATAACCAATATTACCTCACCCACCTTTTTTCTCACATATGGACAATGACACTGAAATTTCAACACATCCTGATCTCTTATGCAGATGCACCGTAAGTAGGTGTAGACTTGCTTAAAGAGAACTTACTTGAAAAATTTTATACCTATATTTGGTTTCAGTCTGAAGTCCATTTCAGTGAGTTTTAAAAATGTTTATATTAGCTGTCTAGAGGTAGAAAAATACAAAAATTTACCATAAAATGTATGTAGGAGTTCATTACTAGAAACGTAGATTTCTGTCTCAATTAACTTACAAACATGTCCTAAATAAAAAGTTTTCTAATTTTGTTTTAGTGATGATGATGATTTTATAGAACATTCCTGTAATTTTGTAAACCATCCCATGCAAGTCCAAAATAATTTTAGCTTTTAAATGTTTAAAACACTTTGCCTGGCTATATAACACTTCTTTCATTCTTATCGATAAATGTTGTATTTTTACTCTTAACAGAGAATAAGTACTAAACTCTGTGTAAATTATTTAATTATTCTTGTTACCATAAATTGCAAACAGAAAAATAACTGCTGCTTAATGCTAATGACCAAGTTATGACCAAGTTCCAACCATCTATTTATGTGATTACAAATTTATTGTAATGTACTACAGTAAAATATATCTACAATTTGTATCTACTGTAGCTGACTCATCAATAGTTCCTTGAATATAAATCTGTTAGTAGGAAAGCAGAGCATAACTTGTTCATAAGGCTTATGCATTGCCAGTCTTTTGGCTGCTTTCCATGCATTAATGAACTCTCATATGGATGAGCAAGATATTTTGTGGCATAAATTCAGTTATGTAATTGATTTTTAAAATCAGTCTTTGTTTCTCTACACAACTAAAATGTTTTCTATAGCTAAAATATTAACTGTATAGATTTTGCATATTTTAAAATGATTTTGTGAAATATTGTTTTACCAAAGTTTATATGCATTTCTTTCATAAGTCAGTAATTTAAAAGCTTGACTTGCAACATTCGGTAGAAAAACTGAGAATGAAAATAACTTGTAGAGAATTTAGTTAAGAACATAAGAATGGCTGGCCATACTGGGTCACACCAATGGTCCACCTAGTAGTAGTTCTGCAATTTCATTTGAGTTCTGTCAGAACTCTTGTGTGAATAGTATCTGTTCCTGGTGACTTATTACTGTTTCATATATCAGTTTCTTCCAAAACCACCTCAATCTGGCACAGTTCCTAAGTAGGTCACCTAAAAAGAATGACTCAGTGCAGTAACCTCCCTCACATCTTCTGCAGAGAAGACTGTTGCAAATAATTTATTTAGATTCTCCACAATGGCCTTGTCTTCCTTGAGTGCTCCTTTAACATCTCAATCATCCAGTGACCCAGACTGGCTGTTTGGAAGATGTCCTGCTTCTTATGTACCAAAAAAAAAAAAAAATTACTGTTAGTGTTTGTGTCTTTTGCTTCAAAATTATTTTTGGCCTGCCTAATTATACTTTGACACTTGACTTGCCAGAATTTGTGCTCTTTTATATTTCCTCAGTAGTATTTCACTTCCAATTTTTACAGATTTTTTTAAAAAAAATCTCTAACCATCTATTTTATTCTTCTTAGCCATGCCAGCATTTTTTGGTTTTTTTTGGCCCTCTTCCTTCTTTTTTTTTTTTTTTTAAATTTGGGGTGTGTTTTAATTTGGGATGTGCAGGCATTTCACTCTTGTATCCCCCATACAAATATATTCAATTTAGTTACATTATGGTCATTATCGAGCAGTTCAGGTATATTAACCTCTTTAAACCAGGTTAAGACTAAATCAAGCATTTCCTCTCCCCTTGTGGGTTCCAGAACTAGCTGGTCCAAAAAGCACTCATTAATGCTGTCTAGAAAGTTTATTTTTACATCCCATCCTGAAGTGACATGCTCCCCGTCCCATTCTTATGGGGTTTTCTGTTTTTGTTGGCTCTCTAATCAGCCTGAGCACTTTACAATCACCATCCTGATCAGATGGTCAGTAGCATATTTCTATTGTTATACACATATTATTCAAGCATGCATTTCTATCCATAGAGATTCTATAGAACTATTTGATTCATTTCAGATTTCTACTATAGGTGGCACTATGCTTTCTTTCACAGATAGTGCCATTTCCCCCGCCTCCACCAGTGCAACCTGTTCTGCCATTCCTATATATTTTCTACCCTGGTATTACCATGTCCCATGGATTATCATCGTTCCACCAAGTTTCTGTGAGGCCTGTTATATCAATATCTTCATTTTAATACCAGGCACTCAAGTTCCACCATCTTAGTATTTTTAGACTTTTTGCATTTGTATACAAGCATTTATAAAATTTGTCAATATTTAGTTGTCTGCCTTCATGTGATGTAATTGAATAGGACTATTTCGTTGGACTGTTTCTCTTTAGTTTCTACCTGTAGTTAATCAACTTTACTAAGATCTAGAACACTCTCCTAATGAATGTCTGTACGGACCGTATGCGCCTCTGCACTTGTTGGCTTTCCCCAATCCCTCACTTTAAAAATTCCTCTATGACCTTTTTAATCTTACATTCCAGCAGTGAGATTCTGTTTTAGTTTAGGTGGGGTTCATCCTTCTTGTATAGGTTCCTCCTTTCCCAAAAGACTCCCCAGTTCCTAATAAACCTAAATCCTTTTTATTTACTGGAGATTTATCTTCATAACTTGTAAAATCAGATAGTGAACGCACACAGAAGCATGGTGAGGTTTTTTTGTTTTTTTTAAGATACGTGGTTTAGTTCAACTGTACTAAAAGCAGGACCGAACTCATACTGTTGTAGTCTTAGAGAGGAGACAAATATTACTGTTTGTGCTTTGTGTCAACATATTATTTCTTTTAGGAATATCCAAGGGTTACAATTGGTGTTTTCATTGAACAACCAACTCCTTTCCTACCTAAATTTTTAGACCGACTTTTGACTCTGGATTACCCAAAGGAATCAATTAGTATCTTCATTCATAATAAGGTAAGTATTGGGGAGCTATTTGGAGCAGTTTACATTTTAGCAATTGCACTTGAATAAAAGTAATTGAGATATTTTGTAATGTGGTAAAGAGCAATGGAAAATATACGATAATAGCATTTTATTAAACAGCAATGACATGTTTCTCAAAAGGCTTATTTGATTAAATTCAAGAGGCACTTTTTGAAGCCTTTAAATCAAAAGGTTTAGTTTCTTCTGTTTGCTGTGACAGAGTCCTCAATGTTATTTTATTACAGTTGGGGCTCCTGCTGTTTGTCATAAGTTTGGATTACATGAGGTCACAAGTCTTAAAGTGAAAGATACTTGAATCTCCATCTCTTCGAAACACACTTAAGTGAGAACAGATGGGCTTACTTTTACTCTTAGAGTGCTCCTTGCTAATAACCTCAAGACTCGATCCTGCAGGGACTTCTGACTTGTTGACTTTAGTAGCATTAATCAAGTGTAAGGTTCAGATTTCATCACGGTTATTTTTGTTATATTTATTTTGTTATATTTTTGTCACGGGCGAGAAGCAAAACGTCCCAGAAGCCATGATTTCTCCTTGACTTTTACGAAAAATAACAATATATCACAAAATGGGGCTGACTGGGGAAGTGATGAGAGCAGTGGGCCAGGGTCCCCTCCCTCAATGTCTTCAGAGGCAGGGACCTGGGGGCCAGGGCTGGGAGCTCTGTGTCTGTGCCCAACCCTCCCAGCCCCAAGCTGAAGCAGAAAATGTCACAGAGGTCACAGGAAATCATGGATTCAGTGACATAATCTTATCCTTAATCATATGGGTAATGACAGTCTTTGCGGGATTGGCCCCGAGTGATGTGGTAGCAGGGTTTGTCCCTACATTTTTTTTTCTTGACACAGGTATGGAGTCCCATTGACATTAGTGGCATGGCATGCCTTGATGATGAAACCAGGAGTTGGCCCTCAAGCTTTATGAATATATTTTTGGGGGGATGGCAAAAAGCATGTAAAGTGTAGACCAGTAAAAAAACGATGGGCTTTGATCATTGTGCAAAACCAGTGCATCCTTTCACCAATCAGAAGTTAAATAGCCTTTGAAGTAATCAAAAGAAGTTGGTTATCCTCCCTCTTTTTAATATAAAGGGAGGGAATTGGTGGGGATTTCAGGTTTGGGGTATTTTTAGTTATTCTATAACAGCCATGTTAACAGAAACTTGGCCTGAAACTACTGCATACTGAAGAGAAGTGTGAGGCATAGCTAAGGAAATTTAGAAATCAAGATAAATAAATAAGTAATTTCTGAGGGAATCATCAAATATTCAGCACTTCTATGAATAAATGCAGAAATGTCGGTTTTACCAGTTTGGATGAAGATCCTTTGCACCCCATTTCCCCCGCACAAACATTCTGTTCTTTCAGTCAGTGTTTCCAACCAGTTTCTGCACCTCCATCCATTTTAAAGGCCTCATGTCATCACAAACTTGCTAACTGCGAGGAAAGATGGACATGGTTCTAGCAACAGTAAGTTTTGTGCCTCTCCTCCTACTGGCCAGCCAGGGTGATTGGAGAGCGTGATAGGCACTATCTTTATAGCATTCCTAGCACGACAGGCAGAGACTGAGGCTAAGATCAAACACTGATCTCTCACATACGCTTTATGTAGCTCTAAGCCTGCATCCTGTAACTGCATATGTTTGGGCAGACCCCTGCATCTCTGGAGCCCACTAAGTCCGTGGGCACAAGGGTTTGTCTGTACAGGTGTTATTGCGGACTTGGGGCTATAGGTTGCAAAATATGCATCCAGCAAAATTATAATGTAAGCAGTTTGTGATTTCCCCCAATACTAGATCCAGAGTATTATGAATTCCATTGTTGCATGATTGTGTTTTTTTTTCTAAATTCTTCAGTCAAAGAGCTCGTTTTGGTATTTGAAAGTATACAGTATCTGCAAAAATTGCAATCACCTCTTCTTTCTTCCTGTCGTAGTACAATTTGTACTTGGACACAGTGTTTTATTATTTGTGTTTTATTGCACACAATTTGGTATTTTACATTAACTCTGAATTATGTTAACCTGATTACAGGAGGTTTATCACGAAAAGCACATCAAGACATTTTGGGAGAAAGCCAAGGCGGCTATCAGAAGTATAAAAATTGTTGGACCTGAGGAGAACTTGAGTCAAGCAGAAGCCAGGAACATGGGAATGTAAATTCTGTTTTTCTAAATCCTTTTTTAAAAATTGCATACAAACGTGAAGTTAATTTTCAGTAGAGAATGGATAGATAGACACTTACCCGAGAGTTTTCATGGAATAAATCTGTTTAGACACACAAAATATAATATTGAGAGTTTTATGTCCAGTCCTCATTATATTTGTTTTTAATATAAAAAGCTGTTGTTCATTTGTGTAGGCATTTCTTGTTGGCTTGGCTTTGACTTTGTTTAAATGATCTATCATTTGGACTTCAGATGAAGGCTTTAAGAATATAGAGAGCAGTAGATCATATAGGAGTGGAACAGATGTTGTGGATTATTCATGAAGTATATCTGGCAGGAACATGAACATATTTCGAAGCATATATGATGAGCAGTAAAATCTGTCCAAATATAAATTTGTGTTTTAAAAAGAAGCACGATATGCAAAAAAAAGTAAATGATACAACATAAAATACATGTTAAATTTTATACTACATTACACTACAAAATGTGTGCATATTATTTCAAGTTTAAATAGAAATGTTAATTTCTGAAAAAAGATATTGTTTCTGATGCCATTTTTATGTGAGCACATATATTCAAGACCTAAAACAAAGTTAGTGTAGAATGATTTATCAAGGAAAAAATACAGCTTGCATTCAAAGATACAATAAATCTATGCATTCTTGTATTCTACATTTTCCATCTTGTTTGTTACAGTAAAATTATATTTAGTGTAGAAGTAGATATCAATCTGGAGATGAACACACCAGAATGTTCTCTTTCTGAAGATATGGAGTAGGGTGGAAGTCAGAACCTGAATGCAGACCCAGATTTTGCATCTGGCATCTGTTTCATTAATTTATATTTCATTAGTTCAAATCCATTCTGAGCCTCCTCAAAGCTTTATATTGGAGTATATTGTAGTGGGTATAGTTTGGAACCTGAGCTTTGATCTGTATTTCATGGCTTTGGTCTAGTCTCGCTAGTTAACAGTGAGAATTCATATAGTCTCTACAGAGACCGTTAAATGCCAGATCAAACTTCTTAATAATCCATTTTCTTTCCTTAATACCAAACATATACATTCCTACTCAATGGGTTTACAATTACTTTTGTTTTATGCTGTAAAAGTACATTTTCTTTCAATATTTTATTTATTTATTTGTGAGGGGAAAGACTTAGTACTATATAGAATTACATCAGGTGCTAATTTTTAGCAGATCTTTCTTGGTCTTTTCCCATGTTTTGTTCTAAATGTAAATGCAGCTGCTTCCAATTTTACGTATTGCTTCCATGTCTTTAATGGTCTCTAAAACTGTATTTCCAGGGACTTCTCATGAGAACTTACAATCGTGATTATTCTCAGGACATTGTTTTGCAATGTCTAGGGGAGAGGAATTACATCATAGAGGGCTCCTAGCTATTGTTCGTTTGGTATTGAGAATTGTTGATTTGAAGCTTCAGTGGATGTTATCTTTATCCCCGTTTAAGATCTTTTGACTTAATGGCCTAAACATCACATAGGAGATTTTCTTTTCCTAAAAGGGCACATTTCATATTACTGATGTGTTTCTGGCAATCTTACCTGCTGCTCAGTGTTCTCTGGGGTCTTTTATTTCCTTGAAGACATAGTAATAATGAAGAAAAGGACCCTCACTGTAAAAACAGAATTAGAAGTTCCAGAATAGAATAACACCTACAACTTCCTATCTGCTGGCAAGCCCACTGACTAGAGAGGATGGCTAATGGACCACACACATTCTCCTCATTGGCTTGTTAGCATCTCTTAGATATCACTGACGATACCAGTGGTGTCTCTTATTGCATCTATAGACCAAATGCATCCCTGGTGCAATCCAGGTGCAGCTCTGTTAGACATGAATAGAAGTTGCATGCCTAATGCTGGGACTGATATTGGCCTTTGTGTATTTATGTATTTTGTCCTGCATCTTTTTCTGACAGTCACTGTATATTCCTTGCCTTTTCTCTCCATGCCTACATAGTTCTACCAAGAGACATTTCAGAAATATTTCATTGCCACCCCCTTCCCTCTTAACGTATGTATCCTATTGTAAGAGCTTAAATTTATTTGTATATCATGTGGTCTTGTAAAAACGTGTACTGCATCATACAGGGCTCCAAGATATAGTTTCTTTAACATACAGTATTGTTAATCTATCTTCCTCTATCCCCATTTAATTTCTTTTGAATTAATGGTCAAACATCACTTAAATTCCAGGATTAAGGGTATTTCCTTAGTTGACTTATTCCTTCATCCATCTTTAGGCTTGACCCTATCTGTACAAGGTAGACAGAGGATAATGGAGTCTGCTCTCTGCTGCTCTTTTGAAGTTTGCAGGTTTGAAAAAAAAAAATCAATGAGTCTGTTTTTTCTCCACAATTACATACTGCACTTGAAAACTTGTGAACTGGTTTATTGTATGCACAGGTCATGGGGATCTTCTCACCGCCCCCATTTATACTATTGTACAAACATAACAAGGCAGTGCTATCTTCAGTAATAAGCTTATACCATATTAGAACATTAAGCTCCAGATCTCACTTGAAGAGCTTAGAGATCTCTGCCTTCTCTCATGAAGTTTACAGTAGCATGATGTAACAGAAAGCAGAACAACATACAAAAGCCCCTAAAACTCTTTGAGATCTGGTGGATTATAAATAATTTAACTGGGTGGCAGGCGTCATGGCTATAAACTAGCCATTCACCAGAATGTTAAAAACAGCAAAGAGCCCCCCTCTCCTCCTCAACTGCAGTAAATATATCTGTCAGTGTTGGTTAGCATTCTATCAAACTCCCCTTTGTAAGATTAGAGTATAATCACATTGTGAAACATAACACTGGATACTTATTTCTACAACAATACAAATATAATTTGGCCCATGTTGCTTCTCTGAAATGCCCCTTGCTAACTATCTCTGTCCTCTGGGGATGTGTAGCATAAAGGGAAAGTGTAAAATAATTATATAGAAGCCATCCCAGAAAACTGTAATGTAGTCAAATAACTATTAAAAGTAGGAATTTTAAAGTGAGTAATGCAGATATAAGTTGACAGATCATCTTAATACAACCTAAAATCAATTCTAAGTCAATTTCAAGTTCAACTGTGTTGAACTTTCTCCAGGTCTGTTTCCTCTCCCTTCTGAAATTAATCTGATTCCGGGGGACATCTGAAAAATTTATTTTTGCTTTTCTCTGATAAATCCAACAAACTTTTGGGTTAGATTTGCTACACAAATTCCCTGTGGGATATATCTGTTGCTTGCTCTCAGCCCTGTCTTCTCTTCATCTGGCATTCAGACTAATTTCATTCCATTCCCTTCAGTATTCCAATGTGAATGCATTGAAAAGAGTGACTCTTCACAGAGCTGACTGTTTTTCAAAATTTGATTGCATAGCTCAAGAAATGCTCACACAGTTGTTGAAATCTGAGGGGCTTGGGCCAAATTCAAAAGTCATTTAAACTAGTGTAATTTACAATGCATCATCTTCTGGCCACCTCAGTATCTGTAATATCAACTGATACTTCACAGCTCGACTTGTAAGTTGCTTTTACTGCTGTGCTTCTCTCTTAGATTCCCTTAGACCTGCCTCTGAATTTGGCCCATTGTCTTAAACAGATTCCTTGTGGGAAATCAAACAGAAATAACCCATCAATCGACATTTCATAAAATTCTTGCCCAAAGAATGTCTATTTTCAGTTCCTGACTTCTTAATTTTGGTTTTATTTTCTACTCAGTCTGTTTTACCTTATCAGAGCAGTAAACATTGGTTTTGTACAGATACCAGGGCTCTATACAAATGGACCACTCTAACTTCTATATCTAAGTTTTGTGAGAAATAAACCCAATTTTCTTGACTTCATCCATAGATTCATGGGCTGTATCAAATCCATTATGTAGCAGATTACCTTCTACTCATCTCTTATCACTACAAAGAATATCCTGAAAAAGGGCATGCATAAATCCTATCTGCTATCTTAAGACAGAAATCCTGCCACAAATCCTACCTGCCATTCTAAAACTTATGGCAGAGTCCTGTGACATTCGTAGTTTTGCTTTGGGCAATCTTTTGTCACAGCATGTTCATTAGATGGGGTAGATTTTCATTTTTCTATCCCCCACTGCTTTCCATTGAGACCCTTATCAGAACCAAGACTGAGTTTTATTTAGTTTCATATGAGGAGCCAGAAGCATCGAACATTACTGTGGTGTGTTCTCAGATTTCTTTTTAAAGTACATTTAAGAGGCAGTCAACCATGTGATGGACCAGTTATAGTGTCCATTTACCTTCCATTTTCATCACTAGGTACAGTCAATTGCAGAAATTTAACCTGAAGTTGATATAATCATGGAACACAGTTACTTGGCCAGAAAAGATGGAAGATGTTACAATCTGAGTGCCCTGGGTCAATAAATGAGTCCAGTAGGACTCCAAGACCATGAAGATTGGAGGCCAGATTGCCTCAACAGTTGTTGCAGTTAATTTTCCAGATAGATTGCTAAAAGGATTCCCTCTTCCCCCATTATCAGTTATGTCTTATTTGAGACAGTTGCTTTCCATCTGTATATTTACCTATTTACCTCTGACTTTGTGACAACTGGGTGGCAATGCTGGCTGTCATTGAAAAGACCTAAGGCTGTGTATTGTCAGTGCATTAATGGCAGTGGTTTTTGTTATAATTCCAGAGTGCAATCTATATTGGGAACGCAAAAGGACATTCTTTACACCAGCTGTAAAATCAAAGTGAGAGCGGAAGGAGGGAGGATAGCAAAGAGAAAAAGAAAGATGTAATATCATCTGAGCACTCTGTCAATGTATGCACATCTCTTGAAATTTCTGTTTGTTTTTAAAAATCTTGTCTTCAAGGAACATGTGTGATCGTTTACTGTCATTTTTTCTCTTTCCAGTTCAACTGTGAACTTGGATATATTCACCTTTGTAGTTTGAAGATAAAAATTTAATCAGCTGTTGTAGATTTTGGTATAACAGAAAACTCTAGAGTGAATATGTTCAGGCTGTGGTAAATGTAAGAAATAATTTGTTTCAGTCCTTGGTAGGATTATCAGTCCCCAGCATTTTATTTGATGATCCCCCACTACCTCTTTCCCACTTGAGGGGATTTTTACAAGCATTGGTAGCTTTCAGGATGTAGTAGAGCCACTACAGTAGTTCTGCTCCACAGGCTTAATTTCATAAATAAGAGTTAGTCCTTTATCCATTGTGTGGTTGGGTATGTTTACCTCTATTGGGACAGAAGTGCTGGTATATACTATTCTGAATGATTTCATTAACGATATCCAGAAACTGCAAAGTTCAGTTTGTCACCTGCTGACCCAAGGCAAGGGTAACAAGATCTAGATGACAAATTATGGCATGGCAGAAACTGTATGCTACTAACATCTTATGGAAAAGGCACCATATCTAATCAGTTCAGCTCTAACTGAGCAGGAATGACTAAACTATATAATGCAATGGTTAACTCACATTTGCCAAATGTCTGTTAATACTGGTGGTTAATCTTTGTCCTTCATAAGACACACGAGAGAGGTGAATGTTGCCATCGTATAATATCAGTATGCATCATTTCTTTAAAGCATTTCTCAATTAGGACATTCAAGTAGGAGGTAGGGTATTCATGAGGAGAAGTCTGATTATGTTCCTAGGTGTTATGTCATCTATTCCAGGCTTGGAATTCTCTTTCCAAACTGTGAAGGGCAGAAAATGAGTCTGCCTCAATTTCAAATACAAATCATGCCTACGCACCTTTTAAATGGCTGTTTGTTAGAGGAAATTGAATAGATTATAAGTCTCTTCCCAAAAAGTTACTGTGGGTTAGCACTAACCAAGATCGCATGGTCTCAGTGGAAAGTTTTGTGCTCAAAAGAACAGTGACATATTTCCTTTTCCTAAGATACTCACTATCTTAGAGGAGCCAGAGGTAAGCGGAGTTCAACAGTATTCTAATCCTCTCACAGAAACTGTCTTCTCCTACTAGCCACATCTCATCTCTGCTTTATTTTAGACTACTAAAATAAATCTAAGGCAAGGGGGATAAAGGCAAAATCTGAAGCAAAAGGAATAAATCTGAGGCAAGGGGAATAAAGTTCTCCTTGAGTTTAAGCTAAAAGTATATGACTTGGGCACCTCAGAGAAGCAAACAGACCATTTGTCATTGCTATTAGGGTTGCCCGTTTTGGTTGGACATATTCCTGGAGGTTTCATCACATGACATAATCTTTAATGAAAGATTAATCTAAAATTCCTGGAGACTCCAGGCAGGCCCAGATTTACACTTTATGCATCCCTAGGTACGGAATCTTCAGCGCTCTTCCTTTTTATAGCTGATATTTGTGTTTTCTGCGCGAAGGAGGGGACTGGCTCAACCAGCTCTGGCTGTGGGGGGAATATGCTAACCTCCGGGCTCCAGCTTCTGGTCTAGCCAGGGGCTGTTGGAGGAAAAAGGAGAAGCAGGGTGGCGGGTCCCCGGGAAATAGTAGGAGGAGCAGGGGGTGGGGTCAGAGTTCTGGCACTCATCTGAGGCTCTCAAATTGGTCAGGGCCACTAGGCACGGGCCCTGTTGGTCCATGCGGTAATCCACCAGTGTTTAGTCGCCCCTAGGCATGTGTCTATTGTGCCTAGTTGGAAATCCAGCCCTGTCTCCAGGACAATCCTGGAATATTGGAACCCTAATGTCCTTAAGGAGTAGTGTCACGTGTTATCCTAGCACATTTGTGTCTTTTGAGACTAGGGTATTGTCAAAACATAATACACTCAAGCAGAAGACTGTAAAAGATTATTTCTATTTCCTAGGGAAAGCTACTAGGCTTCATTGTAAGCCTTAGAAAAGTAAATCTGAATGTCATTATTATAAGCAGGTTTCCTTTTTATAACTCCATGTTATGAATAATCCAAAACTCGGGAATTTTATAGAGGTTTTGTTTGTGGTATTTGCAAGTGCATAGGTAAGAACCATAATTCCTACAAAAATTCCAGAAATGCAAGGAAACTCACAATTAAAAGTGAAGCTCTAGCTAACGATCCATCCTTTAATACTTCAGTGTGAATGGAAGGAAAGATTTTTAAAATGAAAGGGTTCAAACTAAGGTCAGGAAGTCCAAACTGGATTTGCAGCCTTAATTTTGAAGATTTTTGGTTGGGTTTTTTTTGTTGGCTAAAACTATTATTATAACTTCATTTATTACAAATGAATTCATTTATATTTAAGGTAGTACTTAAAGGCTTCCAAATAGGTCTCTAGTCTGTTGGGCATATGTTAACTTGGAAGCTTTTCAAGTGTCTAATAGCCTGTCATTTAGATTAATATATTTGAATGAAATACAGAAGGATTTTTAACACTAGACACATCAAGCCAGTTTTAACACAATACTCTGACAATTTATTTTGTAAAAATACCAAGTTGAAGTCACACAAATGGCCTACAACATTTTATTTGGAGAGAATTAATTAATTTTTCCAGTTATGTCTGCCAAAAAATGAATCTAAAGCTGCTATTTTTGGTTTCATTTTATGTAGTAGATAGCTTAAAACGATCTATATGGATTATTTTCAAATTTTGGTTAAAAGGAAAAACCCTATGGCATTTAGCTGGGGCTTTATTTGCTGATAATAAAGCCAAATGAATTTTATGGCAGACATAACTGGAAAAATTAATTAATTCTCTTCAAATAAAATGTTGTAGGCCATTTGTGTATGAATTTTGTGGCAGAGTTACAAAGCTTTGGATAGAACAAATTAATAGACTGAAATAAACTCTGCCAATGTCAAATGGAAGTATTGAGTGTAAAGAATTACTGGAAATACAGGAATCCTAAT
This sequence comes from Mesoclemmys tuberculata, assembly GCA_007922155.1. Taxonomy (NCBI): domain Eukaryota; kingdom Metazoa; phylum Chordata; order Testudines; family Chelidae; genus Mesoclemmys; species Mesoclemmys tuberculata. The sequence continues at coordinate 26,526,799 of ML675649.1, forward strand.
TCATAACCTGACACAAACATGTAGGAAAGTCATATGATGGAAAATTGGCTGTGCAGGAGGAGTTAGTTAAATAGTAGCCTGTATTTTCACCCGAGACTATCTAACATGGATCTGTGCATAAACACCTTTTCTTCAATGAAGTCTTCATTGTATGGACTATCCGTCCTGTTGACTCAGTATTATTTCAGGAATTCAGCTCAAATGATTATTGCAACTGTGGTGACAACTGACTCAGCCCTGGTTGACACTGCACGGTTAGGTCGACATATGCTGCCTTACGTCAACCTAGCTATGTCACTGTGTACCCTACAGCCTTGCTTCTGCTGATGTAAGTGCCCTACTATGCTGACATAATAACTCGATCTCCACAAGAGGCATAGGGCTTATGTCAGGGTAGTTAGGGTGATGCAGTGTCAATGTAGACCATGCGTTCCATTGGCTGACTCCGCTGGAGCTGCAAAATTGACAAGAAAGCCCGGGTCCCCAGCCAGGCTACTACCGGGTCTCCACACGAAGCCGGGCTGCTGGGAGCCCTGCTGCCCCTGGGATTCCAGCTCCCTACTCCTCGCAGGGTGCAGGATCTTCCCACCAGAGGTGAGAAGACCCAGGTAGCTGCCCTTCCCTGCCCCTACTTTCCCCCACTCCCTGCTGGGAGCAGAAAGGTGATAAACCCGAGGGCAGCTGGAACACAAGAGGACCTGATAATCAAAAGGGTTACATTAGTCTTGATAAAAGAACCTTTTCAAGAGAAATACCACAGGCTGACTTCAGTAGTAAACTGAACATGGGTAGGGGAACTGATAAGTTCTTTTGTGGCTCTGCACTGGGAAAAAAGACCTGCAGTCTTCTCCATACTTTGACTTTGCTATAGTCTTGTTGCATTCACTTTTCATTGACTCTTCTTGTGAGATCTGTTGGTTTTATGAGAAAACATAATTAATTTTCCCAGCTAGCAATCAAAACGCAATTCAACGTAGATTAAACAAAAGTAACATTTACTGGATTTTTTTACAGAAAGAAAGTAGAATGTGTGAAACAAAATGTGTGCCGTTACGATGGAATCTGTCGTGAGACTGTATAAGCCCGCACAATAAAAGTGAGCTACACAGGAAAATAGATTAAATCAATAAAATCACTTTCCTGCTTCCATACTGGAAAGCTATTACCTCAGAGTGCTATTCCACCTTTAAAAATAACATGTTCCCATAGAAAACTCAGGGTCAAATTCGTCCATGATGTAAACTGTTGCCTTTTCACTGATTTTAATGGAGCTGTGTTCACTGATAACAGAACTTGGCCTGTGATTTCAACCTACCAAAAAAAAAACCAAAACTGTTCTGCACTGATAGTTTGTCACATATATCTTAAAGGATAATACAATATACCTCCTCCTTTCAATGAAACTTCTTCTCTTGAGAACAGGGACATACACAAATTACTATTTCCTCTTTTCCTGGTATCAGAAACATAGGTGACAGGATGTAGTCTGTAAGGCAGTTTAAGGGCACATCTACGCTGCCTTGCAGTTTGCACTGCAGGATTCTGAATTGCAGAATGAACCAAAGTGCTGTGCTGTAACTCCCACGTGGAAGCTGTGAATGTGAAAGTAAACTCTCAAACAGGACTAAGTTAATATGAACTATCGATCCTTAAGTTTGCACCTGAAACACCCACGTGGGGGAGTTACAGCACAGCACTTTGGTACTCACTGCAGTTTACACCCCTGTAGTCAAAACTGCATGGCAGTGTAGACATGAGTTGTTTTTTACACTGATCAGTGGTCACCTCAGTTGGAGTTTTGTTATATACTCAACAATTACATTCTTATTCTTTTAGAGATTAAGTTTTGCTTAATCAATGGTTATAAAAAGTTCTGCTGATTTCCCTCCCCTTGTATTTTGCTAAGGGTTTCAGTTAACAGCTTCCTGGAAGGGAGTTCTGTTACCATTCAAATCGGCAGATCATATCTGTAGCTTCTTTGTTCAAGCAAAGCTCCTTAGACACTCAGTTATACATTAATACAGAAGCCAACGTTTGCAAACTTGTCCATATTTAGGCATCTAAATGAAAGCTGGAGATTTTCAGAGATATGAAGCACTTGCAATTCCCAGTGAAGTCAGCAGAAGCTGGAAATTGCTCAGCACTTTGAAAAGGAGACCCCTTTTATTTAAGCATTTAAATATGGATTTCAGTACATGATTTTAGGCACCCAAGTTGGAAAAGTTTTATCGAGTATTTCTTAAATGTGCTTGACTTTTTCACATAAGCTTATTTTTAACATCATTTTTAAGAGCTGCTTTCTCTCTTTGCAGGGACTTATGTCGTCAGAATAAAGCTTGTGACTATTACTTCAGCATAGATGCGGATGTTGTGCTGACAAACCCAAAGACTTTAAGACTTCTGATAGAGCAAAACAGGTTTGATATATCTTTGCCTTACAGACTAAGGATGTTCATTTTTCCTAGTCTGGAAATATTCTCCAGGATCCCCTTTTTTACTTGTCCCTTCTGAGGCATTGCATTATTGTGAGAGAAATTCAGCACAATTCACACTGGAGCTTAGCTGAATTCCACTCTATTTGAGAGGGAGCACAAGGTGATCGTGTTACGGCAAACTGTGTGCTGCCTTTGCCTTCAAAACTGAGGAATTGACCTGCCAATAGACAACTAAACCATTCCAACGACAAACAATTTTTAACTTTGTAATTAATCTTGGCTTCTTCTTTGCAAAAGCCTGCTTTAAAGGAATGCTGAGTTTCTGTAGGAAAAATAATCAGACCTAATTATTGGTTAATGGAAACACTTTCTCACTTGAAAATGGAAAAGAACAAAAGGTAGGTGAAGTGACCGTACGCACAGGAGTTAGGTGGAGGAATGCTTGTCTTCCCCCTTAATTCGTGCATTGCTCTAGGGCTTAGGTGTCTGGATGCATGAACTGGGAGAAGACAGGCCTTCTTCCACCGAAGCCATGTGCAAAGGCATAGGCACCCGGGGAACTTTTACTATGAAAACATAGATGTCGAGCAAGTTTAGGCACCTACTGGGTTCGGAAGCAGCTAGGTGGGGGTTTATGAATCCCAATAGGGCCTGATTCTGGAGTTTAGGCAACTAAAGGCACAGCTAGGCACCTAAGTCCTCTTGTGTATCTAGCCCATGTTGACCAGGAAGATACCCTGATTCACTCGTTATACTAAGCAAGGGAGCTAGCAATTCACAAAATGTCTTGCATAGAAGAACATGCACCATCTCCAGGTACAATTCTCAACAGCAATTCCCACTCTGAACTTCAAAGTATATAAAGCATTCTGAAGGCAGCTCCGTGCTGTCATTAGTTTCCATTAAATGAAGCAGGATTTCCAAGATTGATTGATCAAAAGTTGTAAAATTCAGGGATAAAAATAGCCCACTTGTTTCAGTCTTAGTATTCGGAGCTTTAAAAATGGATTTATTCTTGGAGATGATAGAACATCGTTGTTCTTGCTCTTAAGAACAGTTTCTCGTTAAATAATTTCTCAAGATACATGACAAACTAAATTTGACATATTTCTGACAGTAATAGAAATAGAATTTGTTTGCTTTTTACAATTTCCTGAAAAGATCCAACATTGAATACTATTCTTGGCTTTAGGGCTAAATCTTGCTGCTTTTACTCATGCGGATCTGTGAATTCCCGTGTGAGTAAAGTAGGTAGAATTTGGCCCTGAGTGGTAATGCCAGGCTTTTCAGGTGGGTCAGACAAAGAGCCAGAATGTTAATTCCATCAGCATATGTTGCAACCTTGCATTTACCTAATGACAAGAGAACTGAGTTGTAGATAAAGGCGTAGCTGGCGTGTCATTTTGATTATATTTGTTTGCTGAAATCTGTTGCTTGTGTAAAAAAGAAATTTAGGGCCCAGTGTACTGCAGACAGAAGTAGCACAAACTTAACAAATAGACCTACAAGGGGACAGAACTTAGAACAGAATTTCCATTATTTTGCTTCCATTTCTAGCCACTTCACATTTCCCTTCTAACCTCCGTTTTAAACATCTGCCGAGTTGTTTTACTGCTTGAAATTATTTCCATAATCTTAAATCCTTGCCTTTTTTGGCCTTTGCTACAAAAACCTTAGCTAAGGTTTGTTAAGAGCAACTATTTGTGCTACTCCTGTCTGCAGAAAGAGGACAAGGTAGTATTTACTTCTTCCTGAAAACTCTGATTTATAGGGATCATAGACTCATAGGTCAGAAGGGACCAATATGATCATCTAGTCTGACCTCCTGCACAAGGCAGGCCACAAAACCCTACCCATACACATTTATAACAACCCCGAACCCATGACTGAGTTATTGAAATCCTCAAAAGTGAGATTTGAAGACCTCAAGCTGCAGGGAATCCATCAGCAAGCGACCCATGCCCCACGCTGCAGAGGAAGGCGAAAAACCTCCAGGGCCTCTGCCAATCCGCCCTGGAGGAAAATTCCTTCCCAACCCCAAATATGGCGATCAGCTAAACCCCGAGCATGTGGGCAAGACTCACCAGCCAGCACCCAAAAAGGCATAGCAACTGAATTCCTATTTGTTGTTCTCACCTTTGGGTAGCTGGAGGTTTGGAAACTGAGTTTAAAGGGAAATATTTTCATTAACTGTCAAGTGTAGAACTGCTGCTTCTAAGAGTTGATGATTGATGATCCTTCAATTCTGATGCTCTGTCAAAGCACAGAAGTGAGAAAGGCCATTGATAGGCAGCTGACATTGACATTCAGCCTTACAACTGTTTTAATGCCAATGGTATCCAAGTTCATTTTTATTTTCTTATTGCACATCATTTTTACAGAAAGATAATTGCTCCACTTGTAACTCGTCATGGGAAGCTATGGTCCAACTTTTGGGGTGCTTTGAGCCCTGATGGCTATTATGCTCGATCAGAAGATTATGTGGATATTGTCCAAGGGCACAGAGTGTAAGTTACTTTTAAGTTAAACACTAGATACCCGTGTGCAATAGTTACCAACACATTCTTTCCTTGCCATAGAAATACCAATATTTTCCATGTAAAGAGAGAATTTCTGAACAATTCATGTTGATTCTGTCAGTGAGTTTCTTCAGTAATCTGGGATTGCTTTTTTATTCTTTTTTGGCAACCTGGAATGGAAAGGTACAGGGCCTAGTGCAGTGGGGTCCTAGGTTACTATCACAATACATCTAATTAATAAGTGATGATTGTCAGTACTGTATACAATTACACTATGAAAATGAACTCTAATTAATAGCAAAAACTGAAGGAATTATGATGTTAATTTGCTGTTGTGAATTTATGCCAAAAAATAATCCTAGTGACATTTCATTAAATGTGTAACAACTTCTCCTCTGGAGAAGCACAGTATTTAATCAGCAGTTGAAACTTAATAACCATTTTTGTTACTGCAATATTTGTTCCATTATAAGCTGTCTATTTTCCAGTCTTAAAACAGCACAGAAATGTTAGACTAAGTCGAAGCAAATGCGAAATATTTTCATTTAACATACAGTAACTTTCCCCAAAATGAATGTACTTTAAACTACTTGGGGCCTGATTCTCATGTGTGCCCAGGACCTTCACTTGGCCCTGGCAATTAAAAAAGGTCTTACTGGCCTGATAATCATTTATAGTTATGTACTGATTTCATAGATCTGCCTCTGAGAAAAGGAAAATCTGCAGAGTAGTGCATTGGACTGTGGCGATGCCTATTTGTTGTTATTGACCCAACTGAATTAAACTTGTGGCCTGTTGCATTCTCTGAGTATCAATGTAAAGAGGTCAGTCCCATCTGTGAGAAGCTACAGTAGGGTGTTAGTTTAAACATAAAATTGGTTTACTAGTTTTCTCCATCTCACAGAGTAGCTTCATGTTATAATATAAAGGAATTTGATTGATAGCCTGACCTAGTCTGAAAAGGGACATGTTTATATATTTTAAATCCACGTTAGAGAACTTGGTGGTGGTACCTTCTTCATGATAAAATGTGAGTTACTGTCCAGACCCTACAGAAGGGGTGTGCTCCCTTCAAGTCCAGCTGTAGTTTTTGAGATATCTTGAGAACGTTACAGCATGATTGCCTTGAACTTTGCTTGGGCTTGTCAGTAAATAATAAACTCATGATTTGCAAATTGTAAAATACACAACACATTCCAGTTTTCATAGTCTTAAACCTTTTCCCTTGCACTTTTACAGAGGAGTCTGGAACGTCCCTTATGTAGCTAATGTCTACTTAATTAAAGCACAGACTCTCAGGTCAGAGATGAGAGAGAGAAACTATTTTGTTCGTGATAAGTTGGATCCTGATATGGCACTCTGCAGGAATGCCCGGGAAATGGTAAGGTGTATGTATAATGATTTGCTTTTAAACAGTCCATGATTTTTTTTAAGTATCCTGCTACACTTGTTTGCATTTAAACTTGAATTGTGTTCACTTCTTTCTAATTAAAAGTACTAGCCAATTTTTTGTAGGATACTGGCATTTTTGAGATTTTTTTTTTAATCAATGAGAAGAATGCAATGGAAGCATTTGACTTTGTTCGAGACCAACGGACTGCTGCACTGACCACACAATGCTTCTTATTTGTATAGAGTGAAAATTCATAGGCACTGTAACTCTCTGGCCTATTGGCACAATTGTGTAATGTGATGGAGAACTCGGTGGCTACCTTGCTAATCTATCAGTTATCATTGAGTATATCCGTTTGTCTTGAAATTTCTTCATTAATCTACACAATTTGGAACTTATAGCAAGTTCGCTGGAATACTGTGTTTTATGTTTCACTGAGAATACTTGAAGTTGATGATTGAAGCTGTTAATATAAACATCTTATTTTAAGCCGTTTTCAGAATGCTGGCACTCTTATTAAAGGATGTTGCATATTTAGCGTTACTTATATTATGCTGTCAGTAATATGAAGACTGATTTATATTATAAGAGTATAAATATGTAAATCCATATTTGTACTGATATTTACACTAGTTTCAGAAAAGAAACAAATAAGAGGTAAAACCACAGCTATTTCCAGACAGTATAGCATTGAAAAATAGCTTGCTGAATTGAACAAGAAAAGTTGGCAAGTATTAATTTTTTTATTCCCTCCATAACAAGGCATGATTTCATTTGTTCGTACTCATTCTCCAGAACAGCTCAATAAATCAAGTTACTCTTGTTTTCAACTTTCTAAGCATCAGTTAGTGCCATCTGTGCTTACTATGTGGTCATGTTAAGCTAATCTAACTCTGTAGCTCATCAGAGAATTGCCTTCTTTCTTTCTCTTTCTCAGCCTTTGCTATGAGACTGTCTGGAATGTGCTTGTTTTTGTATTGCAGCAGATAAGAAGGGGCTGGTGGATACAACTTTAACATGTACATATGAGCTTTGCTTGGAGATGCATGCTGTCCGTAAAAGCTATTTCAGAATATCAGCTTTTGAGCAAAGGCTGTTGTTTACCTACTGTATTAGGTTTTAGGTTTCCACACATCTCTGAGAAAGAGAGAGAGAGACCACGTATCAGTCAACTGATGTGATGCTTCTCCTTCATTTTAGAGTTTACAAAGGGAAAAAGACTCCCCTTCTTCGGAAACATTCCATATGCTCAGACCCCCAAAGGTGTTGCTTTTTTTTTTTTTTTTTAAATAATTCACTAGTTATTACTATTTTATGCAGTGTTGTATAACACAGGAAAACCCTTCCCCTCTTTCCACTTACCCTAGTAAAATGTTGCTATACCTTTCTCTTTAGTTTTAAATTAAATTTTCAAAAGAAACTGGTGACTTTGGGTGCCTAATCAAGACGTCTTAAGGGGCCTTGATTTTTCACTAGGTCTCCTAATATTTATGAAAATTAGGTTCCTTTTAAGGTTTCTCAATTTGGGCATCCAGAAATCAAGGCAACCAAAATCACTAGTCATTTTTGAGGATTTAGGCCATTACATCTCGATTACTGGCATTATTAGTGCAATGAAATTAGTTATGATTCAAAATCTTTCTGAATACTCCTCAAAATCACAAAAGACAACACAGTGCAAAGCTTCTGTAGCCTGTCTTATTTGTAAAGTCTCCATTTGCTCAGTTTTGCTATGGCTTGTGTTTGTGCAGCCATTGTGCAAAATCCTGCCATGCTTACTCTCATGAACAGTCCTATTGCTGACCCCACGTGTGAAGGGTTGCAGAATTGGTCTCAGTGTGTCCATTAACTTCAATGTCATGTTTCAGAAAAAGGAAGCAAACACTAATGGTGCATTACAATCACGTGTGTGGTGGACTGGACACACTTAAAAAGTTTCTCCTGGTCCTAGAGATGTTACTAGTTTTAGCAGTATTTCCCCATTTCAAATATAAAATCACTCTAAAACCAGATCAAACTTAAGCCCTTGAAGGTCTTGATTTACATTTGCGTTTCTCCAGATTTATGCTGATATAACTCTATTGAAATTACAGTTAAATCGAATAAAACTGGAGCAGCAAAATGGTGAATCAGGCCCAGGGTGTATTATATAGGAAAGTGTTGTAATCAGCATTGTTTAGCCACTTTTGCCAGATATTCCTTATCTTCCCTGCTACAGCTATTTAGCGTTTTGAGAAGAGCCAAGAACTGAGCACATGTTTAACATGTTTACCATGCTGGCAATTTAACACTTTTTCAGACCTAAAACTCCAAATACAAGAAAACAAGTGGGAATGGCTCTGTGCTGTGCAAATCTAAAAGAGTGAGGACGCTTGCTAAATGTGTGGTTGGTCTGAAAAACAGTTAAACTAAAAGAAAACCCAGTTTCTTTTAAACAAAAATATTTCTGCTACTAATTCTAGTCAAGGGAGCTGAGTTAATATCCTGTAGCTTTTATTTATGAAGCAGTATACCAGCACATTTAATTTTGGGGCTTTATCTCACTCAAATACTGAGAGAGTCTTTATTCCTCATCATAATTATAATATGGATTGTATTTTCAGATACATATTTTTATTTCAGATCAATTCACCAGAAGGATTACTTAATAGTAAATAGTCTGAAGCAATGCAGAACTTACATGTTTGGTGTTCAGGCAGTACTTTAATGTTTTTTCTAATGATTCACTTCTTTCAGTGTTTCAGACAGAATCCCTAGCCCCAGACTTTGTCAGATTTACTTGTATGAGTTCTGTTTGAAAACAGGTATTTCAGGAGCACTGAGCACTTTAATATATTGTCTTTCTAGGCTTACTGAAGAAAAAACAAAAACATTGAATTTGTTTTCTTTTTCCAGTTGCATCTTTGCACTATTACAAAACATTTGTTGCCTTAATGTGAAGACAAATTATACAAATGTGTTATTTTTAGTACGGATCATAGTAAAAATGCATGTGTCCTGTGAAGGGTTAAAAATTTCCTTTAAAAACAAGCCCACAAAATATATATATTTTAGCTACACGTCTGTGTTTTACAAAGATATATATAAAATTTAAGATGACTATTATTCTTACTGTTAGTCAGCTAAACAATGTTGCTAACATAATTTTTCTTTTTTGTTTGATACAGGGTGTCTTTATGTACATTACCAACAGACATGAATTTGGGAGACTTATTTCAACTGCCAACTACAATACCTCCCACTACAACAATGATCTCTGGCAGATTTTTGAAAACCCTGTGGTATATATCACGTTATTCATGAAACTGTTAACCTTTTTTAATCAATATATGATCCATATGGAAAACTATAAATTTTTATGGTCAATATATATTGGAAAATATTAAAATATACTAAGAGGCACATACATCATAATATATTCAGTAGCAGCATGTTATGTAAAATATGGCTGATGACCTGGGAAAAGAAATGCACGCGAGTCGTATAAATGGCCCTATAAAGCCCCAAATGTTTCCTGAGATGATAGAATCAAGAGTTAATTTACAAATGTTTTACAAATAAAACATTTATTTGTTTCTAATGATTTAAATAGAAGAAATCAAAGGTGTTTGCAGAGTAGAAAAATTAATGTTTAATTTCTATATTTTTCATACATTTTAAAAAATAAAGCAAATGACCTGTTTAATCTGTTCAAATCACTCTCTTCAGGACTGGAAGGAAACCTATATAAACCCCAACTACTCAAAGATCTTCACTGAAAATCTAGTGGAACAGGTTGGTATTAATACTATTAAAATGAGAGGCACAAACCATTGAACCAAGACTTATATAAAACATTTGAACTGACATAGAATAATTGCTTCAACTGTCATGTCACAGTGAGATGTGATTTTGTTAATCTCAGAATATATCTGGACCTAAAACAAAATGGAAGTGAGCACCTCACAAAATTAGAAATTTTGATATATGCGTACTGAACTGAATTTTGCATTGTGGAACTTTCTCTACTGCTAAGTTTCATAAGGTTCATCCTTTTTGATAGCTGGATGGGAGATGTCCAAGGAAAACTCAAGTGCAGCAAGAAGTGGTGGTCATAATTGGTTAGGTAGGAGGTGAAACAGTACCCCCACATGATACTAAGAGACACTTTTGTTGGAATGACTGTTTTCCGAGTGAGACTTGCAACTGATGTGAAGAGCACATGAGATAAAAAGGGACCTCATTGAACTTTCTACAAGAGGAAGAATGTCAATTCCAGTGTTCTGGTGAAGTTTCAACTTCTATTCCATTCCCTATATTTAAATTCCCCCAGTTGTTTTAATTGGAAAACATATTCTTTATTCCCTTCTTTGTAACAAACAGATCCCTGTGCCCTCAGTGCAGTGATTTTCATGCCAAATGCCTAACATTTGCAACTGAGAATTGTTTGATCCTTATATTTAGTCTGTTTAGAAAAACAAAACAAAAAAACCGTAGATTCCTCAGACCTGTATAAATGCCAAGTTGTTTCACATGCACTTCTAGTAACTTTCTGCAAATTATTTTAAAATAAAGATTACTTTACCAGACAACAGTGAAAGTGTCCAAGTAGCTCAGATGGTGGCAGAATTGATTATGATGTAGAACAACCATTTTACAGCAACTTTACATCTTTTATTCACTGAGAAGTTGACCCTAATCACTAGGGTGATGTTGGAAATGAAATCCTGGCCCTATCGATGTCAATGGCAAAACTCCCATCGATTATACCATAAAAGTTGATATGGGCAGTGTTTGGGTTGATTTTCAGCATTGCAGATGTTTGGCACATGGAGTTTTATTTAATGACTTTCACAGAAAGGTTAGCTTTTTACCGGAGTGCCTGGATAGACAGGGTGGGCTTTTCAAAAGTGCTCAGCATTGGCCTAACTCTGGACCCATTGAAGTCAATGGGAGTTAGACTAATGTTGAGTCCTTTTGATAAGTCCATCCTCAGTGGAAACTGTAGAGAACTCGGGATGCTTAAGAGAAAAAATGAATGGCGAGAATGATGGGAAAATGAAATCAGTATTAATATGGATCTTTATGCCAAACAGAACTTGAATGCAGACTGTCAAGTTGGCAGACTTCAGACTTGACCTAACTAAAATTTATGTTATCAGGCAGTCATAAAATCCAGGCTGATGAGCTGGGGGGTTCAAATAAAACAAACAAAAGAAGATGGGGTTGACTGATGTGGCAATGCAAGCATGCAGACTTCCACCCTCCATCTTCTCACTTGTCTTCCTGCTAGGCTGACAGTGATTTGACATTGATGAGCACTCCTTTGAGAGCAGCTGGGAACTGAAGGCAGTTACTGTTATTTCGTAGGTCTAATACATTGTTTCATAGAACAGGAATAAATATATATTTTAAAAGGCAATTTGCGGAAACTGGAGCCAGATGTGTGTGTGCGCCAGATTTAGTGCTCTACCTATCAGCGCCAATAGCGAACGAGCATACAATGCAGGACTTTATTACTGCACATGGGATTGGATTGGTGGGTTTCAGGGTTAAATTTTGGATTGAAATTTATCCCTGATAAATTGCTTTGTCTTAGTCCCTCCTTAGTGAGAGTGAACATCGTTTAATACCCCAGCAGATGGAACCGAGAACAATCCATATGTTTTGAGATCTCTCTCCTAAAAGAGCATCTGCTAGGTAACTCCACTATGAGGATCTTCCCTGTCTGTCAAACTCCCCACAGCTCCTGATTCAGGCAGCATGCATGCTGAGTGTTGCCTTACTCTGTGAGTAGTTCCATTGTAATCACCTGGACTATTTTTGGAGCAAGGCACTGCTGAGTGCGAGAGGCAGAAGCCAGCCCTAAGTAATCACCCCCAAAAGGAATGATGGACAAAATTGTAAAAAGGAGAATAAGTGTAGTGGGCAGCTGTCAGAGGTTGGTCAATAACAAGGATGTGCTGAGAGATCAGGTCAAAATAGTCTTCCTTTCATGCCTTACTCTCATCAGTGCTGCCTGTCTCTCAGCCCTTAGACTAAAGGGTGGAGGAGGAGGGGAGCAGTTTCACCAGTAAGACCTAAGAGAAACCAAACTAAGGTAACTAAAATTCCCTATTTTATAACCACCTTGTCGGTCTGGACAATAGGAACTCCCAAAGCAATGCTCATTGCAGATACGATATATTAGGATGGCACTTGGAGACACCAGCGGAGAGACCCCTTAAAATATCCCAGACTGACACATGCAGATTTTGCCTTTCAAAGATAAGTTTTGCAAAGATCTGCACGTTTAGATGACAATAATCCTAGATCTTACAGATCAGTATTTTCTCCTGTATATCTAAACATACTTTATGAATGAGGGTAAGCTTAAAGTTATTGTCATTCACATTTTTTTTCCAGCAGGTACTCAAGCTAAGCACAATAAATAACACTTCAAAGTGAAATGAAAAGGCACGCTTTATTACACTGGTGGTTAGATTTTGCCACCTTAAGTGCAAATGCAGCTACAGATCAGGAATTTCTTCATTACTTTAATAATTCTGCATTCTGACTTAGAGTGGAAATAGTGGCACTCTTTTATTAATCTACCCAGCTCTTTTTTAAAAAACAGTTAAAAATTCCTGCAGTAACAAATATGATTTCTAAACCAATAATGATATGGGGTTTTTTTTATAGCCATGCCCAGATGTGTACTGGTTTCCCATATTTTCGGAGACTGCCTGTGATGAACTGGTAGAGGAAATGGAACATTATGGACAATGGTCTGGAGGAAAACATCGTGTAAGTGTCATCTCTTGTAAATAAAACTGGTACATCTTTAACAGCAGGTCTTCATGTACTTCAATGTTTAATAAGTGCTTCATTAGAAAGTGCCCTGCAAGGTGTAGTCTGCAACTACTAAGAACTTAGTTAAAAATGAAATGTATTGTCTTGGTTGTGGTTCCGCATGTCTGCAGTTTTCAAAGAAATTAAAGCCTGTATTATGCAAGTCCTGAAAAAAAAATCACATTTTGAGGCCTTTCTGGTTTTTAGGATAGTCGTATATCTGGAGGTTATGAAAATGTCCCAACTGATGATATTCACATGAAGCAAATTGGATTGGATGGTGAATGGCTACATTTCATTAGAGAGTTCATTGCACCAGTAACACTAAAAGTCTTTGCTGGCTATTATACAAAGGTAAACTCTTAAACTTCTTATTGGTGAGTAGTTGAGCTGAGTGGTTAATTTGTAGTGAATGATTTATTAGATTAATCTCAGAATCTTGTTATTCATGGAATATCTTAGAGGAGGCTACACTTTTCTCAGTTTTATTTGATTATTATATATTTTTTAAAATGTGTTACTCCTTGTGTTGTTTGAAAATATTCCAGACTTGAGCTGTGTTGCCTCATTGTGATTGGTAAAATAAATCCAATGTTGTAACCATTTCTGACTTGGACTTTAAGCACAAACACTTGCCAGTGAGTAGTTTTTGAAATTTAGCTTCCATGAATAAGCACATATTTGATTTTGAGATTCACACACTGATAAATCCTTTGAATTAATACATATTTATTTCAGGGATATGCCATGCTGAATTTTGTTGTAAAGTACACTACTGACAGACAGCGTTCCCTCCGACCTCATCATGACTCCTCTACCTTTACAATCAACATTGCTCTCAACAAAGTAGGAGAAGATTTTCAGGCAAGTCCATCACTTATTCATTTCACTAAATATTGCTGTTCTTCAGTTTATTAAATCATTTCCATGCTTGGTTCCAAATAGACATGATTAGGACCCTTTGTAAGGGGAAAAGACATGAAGCAGAGATAGCAATGTGTTGCTGAGATTAACTGTTTGCTGCTGCCCTATTAATTGAACAACCCATGGCATACAGTAGTAGTCAACTTAATGATAATAGAATCTGGCCGTGAAAGATATTAACTGATCCACAGGTAGAACAACTTGTTCTGTTTTGCCCACCAGTGCATGTGATGTATTCGCCATTCCCATGCTTAAATTATTATACCACTAAGGCTGTTTAAAGGAGCTGCTCTGCAGTGGTTACCAAAATAAAAGGGACTGAAATCCCTACCATGTGTTGATGCTGCCACATGTACTGCTGCAAAGGAAATGTTGCTTAAGAAGTATGCCTTACTTAACCACAGAAGATGTTCTCTATCCATACCAGTATCTGTTAATAACAATAAAAGACTCTAATTGCTGGCCAAAAGGAAAAGCTTTTGTTTGTAAATGCAATTATAACCCAAACTAAGAACTCTGTCTTCTCATTTTTGCAACAGGGAGGTGGATGTAAATTTATTAGGTACAACTGTTCCATTGAGTCACCCAGGAAAGGATGGAGTTTCATGCATCCAGGAAGACTTACTCATTTACATGAAGGACTTCCCATTTTAAATGGAACAAGATACATTGCAGTGTCATTTATTGATCCCTAATTTTATTTTTCCTGCTTCTTCAAAACCAGTGGTTGGTTCTTTATGACATCAACTCTTATTTATAGTTTTCCTCCAAGAAGATGGTGATAAAAGAAACTCTAAATTAGTTCCTCTAAACAGCAGCTTTACTTTGAGTTAAAAGATTGAAAAACAACTTTAAAAAATGTTGGACACTTCAAAATGTCTGCTCTGAGCCTTGAGTCACAAAGTAAAAATGTCCTGCTTATTTCTGTACTCTGCTGTCTTGAGGGAGGGGGGAGGGAAAATAGAATTGCATTTTTAAATGAATCCGTTTTTCTGTCATGAAAAGTTCCTAGATACAAAATTATCTCCAAATCTTTTCTCGTGGTTTTCATTCAGTAAAATTATGCAGATAACGTTGTGTGTTGTGCATATTTTATAAATACCAATAAAAGAACCACATAGAGAATGAGCATCAAGTGAATTCCATGCCCTCGCAGAATTGCACACAAATTTTGGTTTTAAGCAAAAGCATTTTTTTGTGTGCTGAGGTGCACTTCAACACCTCAGTAAAAAAAAAAATTATATTTAGTTTATATTAAATACAACATCCATCTCCTCCTAAAGAAAGTATGTATTGCAGAGGTTGAGGAATAGATTAAATAAGTTAGATTTTAAAAAATGGTTTTATCAAGAATGGTAAATCTGTGTTTTAAAGAAGAACTCGTCCCATTAAAGATACATCTCCTTTACCAAGTGTTCTTCAATTAAAATGAGCTATTTTTGTAAATGTATAGTTGCACCAGGTTGATACTGGGAAT
The DNA here is from genome assembly GCA_007922155.1 of Mesoclemmys tuberculata. Taxonomy (NCBI): domain Eukaryota; kingdom Metazoa; phylum Chordata; order Testudines; family Chelidae; genus Mesoclemmys; species Mesoclemmys tuberculata. Next base: position 26,542,357 of record ML675649.1, read on the forward strand.
CAGAATCCTATTTTCAGAACACTGGTAAATTTTAATATCAGGATGTTTTGTAAACACAATTTTCTGTTATTTAAAATTACTTGAATTTTGTATCAGGAAAATGAAATTGGTGAAGTCACTTTTTTAAACCTGAGAGGTTTGACTTACCATTTATTTTAAAGGAATTCGTTTTAAATATTCCTACTGTATCTACTGTGTGTAATTTAAAGAAACTTGAATCAAACTCTAAACCATGGAACCTAAGGTGCCAGAATGCACAATGTGTTTAAAAACGTGTGAAAAATAAAAGGTAATTTTAAATTAATGCAACAGTTTTTATTGTTTGTCTTCATGAAGATGGCACTATATTCAAAACTGCTATTTTTAGAATGTAGTGTATTTACTAATTAACAATTTTAAAAGGAACTACTGTGTATCATGGGAAGCATGATTTATGTTGGCAAAAAGTTCTTTTAAATATTCTGAGTATTCACCGTTACTTACTTGTTGCTAGTGAATAACGTCTCTCATTAATTGGTGTCTCACTCATTATCAAGATGGGCAAAGTTTTAAGAGCTTCAGCAGCAATGTGTTTGCTGCTTGTTGTAATAATCCTTTTTTGCTAGCAGGGTTTTGTGGTGATCTAAACAGCAACCCTTTCTCCCAGTACCCTGACTGATGCTGTGTTGACGGGAATTCACCACCAGTACTATAGGTCGGTCTGAGTGGTTTTGAGACCAGTTTGGTTTTTTCCGAGTTATCATTTCCCATAATTCTATTCTTAACTTTTGTTCATTTCAGGCAGATGCTTACATATTTCAGAAATGCACCAGCACATTGAGTTTCCTGACATGAATAAATTCCAATTTTGCAGATACCTTTGACTGAGTGAACTGCTTTTGGCTAGATGTAGGCTGCACTTAGGGAAATTATAAAATTCAGAAAATCTTCAGAACTCTACAGCATGAAAGCAGCCTTTGTTAAAACAAACATGTTTTTTCTGAGTGTTTGCCTATGGTCTGTTAGGATGGCATGGAACAGAGTATTCCTTTTGCTACTGGGTCAGTTTAATATAGGTCAGTATAATGAAGCTTTATAAAGAGATACTTTAAAAATAGGACAAGGAGAGATTTTCACAGATCACTCTGCATAATTTTTGCTTCTATAGTTTTTGTTTTTCACTGATTTACTTTTTGATTCTTATTTATTTGAAGACTTGGTTTCATTGTTAAACGTCTATATTTTCATTAATTCATCCTTTCAGCTGTGAGCCGTTTGAACGAGCTAGATGCTTCTTGGACAGCAGACACATTTACCTTGCTCAGATGCACGTTACTGGAATCCTTGCCTTTGGTTACTCATCCATAGAGGTTACTAAATCTGTTTCAGGCTGATAGGAATGTTAAAACATTGAGACAGCACACTCATTCACTTCTCTGCATTGACCAAATATTGGAAGAATAGGTAAACTCCAATGGGCATTAAAATCTAAAATGCACAAACGTTTGGCCTTAACAGTGAATTTAGGTATGGTTTGTTAGCTTTAATATACTGTTAGTAAACTAGCTCATTTGAATTGAATTTTCACTAGTAATACCGTAAAGCAAACCTTGAGAGGTTTTATATCATATTACAGAACTGAGACACAAGATAAATAACGTGGAGAAATAACAGCCTAAAATCTGGCAGTATAAATAAAGCACTAGGAGTACAAGGACATAAAGGTAAGCTCTTTAACTGCAGTAGGTGAGATATTTGCAGATTATCTGATCAGTGTTGCTTACATTCAAGACTAGTTTTTCACTGATAAACCACACATGAATTCTAGATTCAGTGGTAGGGGTGATGGAAGAGAGGGCAATTTGTAATTCCTTTTTAACAAAATGATAATCTCAAGTACGTTCAATTCACTTTAGTGGTGTGGTGTGGGGGCCACTGTGACCCTTCAGCACTACTTGTGGGCCAGCTACTGGATAACACACAATATTTCAGATGCTTTTTTTTAAAAAAAAAACATGTAGCCCTCATTAAAGTCACTATGCCACAAGTTATTATAGCATAGGCTTGTCACGCACTTCATTTTCTTCTGTTGCTGTAATGAGTTGACAGGAAATCATAGCTAAGCACAAAGGGAAGTGATGGATTTTCAAGACTGTGGTAATGCTGACTTCATCTCAAGTGTGAATTTTGAGGTTCCTCCCACCTCCGTTTTATTTTATGGATGGAATACATGTTAATCAAAAGCAGGGCATCTACATTAAAGCCTTCCTTTTGTAGGTCTTATAGAAATAAAGAGGCAGGAAAATGAAAAGGATGCAAAAGTTTGGAAAGGCCTCTGCCAAACCTGCTCCAAAACTGCCTTCAGCTGGGATTTATTTTCATCTGTGCAAGTGAAGTTTGTATGAATTCTTTTCAGCCATGGCAAAACGCTTATTTTATTCTTTTATCTTTATCTCAGATATGGTCCAGCCTGGATCCAGAGACTGAGAAAGCAGTGGGTGGAGCACTGGGTTAATGCCTTTCTGGAATGAAAGGAGTAGGCTGCTTCTTAGCCTTATAAATGGTATGAATGTACTCATTCCTCTCGAGAGCCCTGGGAGCGATTAAACTATCAGCTGAATGTCTTGAAGGTTTTTCTATTGATTATAGCAGAGCTCCAGTCTGCAGCATTAATAATCACACAGGTTTTGAAGTAATCATTTGCAGACCGTCAGCGGTAGCCCTCAACTGGGGCAAAAGGCAAAGACTCGGGTGGTGTAAATTATTGTAATTCCACTGACTTTAATGGAGGTATGACAATTTATATCAGGTTCCTGGCCCATTGTTTTTGGTGACAGCTGTTCTGTTGATTGATCCGTTCATTGGCCTTAAGCCCAAAGTATTTTTTTTCTTCATGGTGGAGCTCTGCCATGCCAGAATTTTGCTGAGATCCCAGCCAAAATTGAAAGTGGGAATTCCACTTTCAATGGAGATGAGATTCCATACGCAGAATCTTCACTGTATCATTAGGTTGACAGTTAGAGCACAGATCCAGTCCAGTGGCCCTATATCTTGGCTTCCTGAAAACCTACTTTATCTTATGCAGCAAGTCATGATCCATATATGAACTTTTAATCATCTATTGTAAGACAAAGATCCGATATGCCCAGAGGCAGGAAGAGTCCTGAAGCGGGGAGATTCCTTTCCTCTCATGGAAGAAGTGATTTGTTTATTATCGTTGTTGACATACAGTTTTAAGAGCAGAGGATAATGGACTGCTCTGTGTGCGCATTTAATTGCCTACACCACACATACGCGGCAGAAAGACTTGTGCTTTTGTACTTATTGATGGGAGATATCGGGGGGGGGATGGGAACTGGGGTGTCAGTATTCCGGAGCCCTCAAAGTTCACCTCAGAGTTACTTCCTTCAATGTAAGGGAGACAGGGAATAGAGCTAAGAGTCATTCGTGCATATTCTGGGACCCTGTACTATGCCCTCATGGTCACCTCTCCCTCAGATTATGACAGAAGTTGTGAGGTAGGGATAGGTCTCCTGTGATGATGCTAAGGTCTATAAACGTGAGGAAGAAGAGAAGGTTGTATTGTTTAAATATTTTTGGACAATTTGTTTTGGAAAGTTAAATTTCTGAATGGGACTTGAAATGTTCTTTGTTTTTCAAAGATCTCTGTGTTGACTGTGTTTACAATGAACTCCGAGGAAGTCTTTTTTTCAAGACAGTTGTGTGACATAACAGTGCAAACAAAGCATATTCAGTTTAAGGTAGTTCACTGTGTTAGCAGGAAATGGCAACAGCCCAAAGACAGCTTCAGCCCAGGATTTCAATCTGCAATGTTTGCAATCAGTAGGCCAAATCTTCTGTTGGTGTAAATGGGTGTAGCTCCATTGAAATAATTGACGTCCTGGCCCTACATTATTAACACAAGTACTGATGCTTCACATGGTCCGAAACATAGATCTTCTCCCCTATGTGTATGCTGCCTTCACTGCATCCACTCTGGGAATTCCTCTGAGCATTTTTAGATGTTTTGCTGGCTCTGGAGTAGGGCCTAAAAGTATGATGTCACTCAGCAAGTTTATACAGAAACTGTTTCTTTGGCTTGAAACCTGCATTTCTGCTATTTCTAAGGCCTTTATCCAGCTCTGGGAAGGAGCTGTTCAGTTAACGCCTTTGGGGGAGCTTCTTCCCTGACCCTGAACAGGGTGTGTGTGAGAGATGGGGGGAGTGGGAATGAGTGAGTGCTGCTGCAAGTAAACTACCCACCCATGCTCTCTGGGCAACTCTGTTTGCAGAACTGTGACTTAGTGCAGTGCTGCAGAAAACCTAGGCAGACAAGCCACAGAATTGTGCTCCCCTGAAGGCAAACCCTTCTCCTGGATACTTGGGCCAATCACGATGGCCCACCACATCACACCCTTCTCTGCACTGACTGGCCATGGAGGAGTGCACACTACGACCCAAAAAGCGATGTAGCACTGGCCACGCTCCTCCTGTGTGCAGTGAGTTTTGAGAGAGATTGTTTCCCAGAAGTATAATGCCCTCCCCAAGCTCTAGCTGGGTTAGTGACCCTTAGTACCACCTTCAACAAAGACCAGTAGCTTAAAAGCATTATACTGTATTTCCTCTAGCTGAGAGACACCCCTCAGCAGTAGGCATGAAGAGAGGCTGCAAGAGTCATGTAAAGCAGTGGGTCTCAACTACTGATACATACACCAGTACTACTTAGCTTTGGATTTTCAAGAGTCAGGTCAATCGCATGTGTCGCCTAAATCCAAGTCTAAGATCTTTGGGTCTCATGCTCTAAATGTCACCCTCTTGAATGATAGGCCTGGGGCAAAGCCCCTGTTTGTTCCGACTGTGATTCACAGTCGACACTGAGCTGTTCTGAATGTCATTCTTGTGGAATTATTGCTGAGCAGCCTTGTGTTTCTGAGCACAAATGAACAGGAGGCAAGAAACACAGGTTTGCGCATCCAAAGTCTTAGTCTAAGAGCATGGCACTTTTACTCCAAATGTTCAAGACCCGCTGATTTAGAGAGAAACTTCCATTGGACTTTTAAAGTGCTCTCTGGAGAATTGACTTATAGCAAAAGGATGTAAATAAATGGGGGAAAAAAGTATCCTAGAACAAACTCATTTTTTCCAACTGTCTCCTGAAACTTGTGCCCTATCAGTCACCACTAGTTTTAATCTGAGGTATCCTGTTCTGTATAAAAACATCATTATTGCCTCCCACTCCTGTTGCTTTGCTGAAAAGGATACACCATGTCATTGCATGGGTGCTGCAGGATAGAGAGCTTACACAGCACCACTGCAATAAGAAAAACGCAGACATTTAGTAAAACCTATTGATTAATCGTCTGCATTAATGAACATAACAGTATTATCAGTGTATGATGAATGAATACAGGTGTTCATGTAGACGTATGTAAAATAATGTGTCTCTGCTACTTTACTTAAATGTATTACCATATACAGCTAGACTACAAATTATAATGTACAGCATGGCCCATTTCTACCTTCCCGTTGCATGTTTGCACACCCCACACTAGCCAAAGCTACTACTCCTGTCATGTGTTTACCAGATGTCAACTTTCCAACTGAGATATAACCATATTGTGCCACTCCAGGCTTATATTCTTATCCAAAGTATCATGTAGCTGGAAAAGCAAAGTCAGGACAAATACAAGGCATCTGTTGTTTATTATGAGATTTATTTTAAATGCAAAATCTAATTCCTTCCTGTGTGGCAATAGAACCAGTGTATTTCCAGTTGATAAAGAATAGGACTGGGAGGCTGCACAGGTAGCACGCACCCTTGCATGGAATGGAGTTCAGCTTCTTATAAGCTTTGTTTGCTACAGCTAGCATGTTGCAGCAGACAGGGTAGAACTGGAGGATATTCTGATCCCCCCCCACCTTGTTTGATGCCATATACAAGCCTGTAGAAGCTATGTCAGCAATTGCACTGGTGTAGTCTCATCAAAATGGCTTCATGGCTACACTGCCATTTGCAGTGAAGATTTTTCCCCCTGCCTTCTGCACATCTGCTCAGTGGCCACCTGGTTATGTGCCCTTCCTGCGCACTTTCTGCTTGTTAACAAGCAAATGCCATATTTTAAGGCCACCTTCTTAAAATGAAGACTAAATCCAAGCAGAATAAGCTGACACAACTCAACTATCTTTGAAAACACAGTGGGAGGCACTGGAAATGGGAAATTTTTCATAGACAAGCTGAATAATTGTGATAAAATGTTTTCGTTCTCAAACAATCCACATGGTAGAATGAGACCGTATTCAGTTTTAAAAGGAAGGACTATGATCTTTAGGCAATCCAAGGAACTTCTATCTCCAGATAGAATAAGAGAGAAAAGTAGGTAGCATAGAGATGCATGTAACTGTAATCCCCTTGTGACCAAGATGGAGTTCACTTTGAGGGATGGCTCTAACCAAAAAAAGGTGAATGCATCAGGGAACCTCCTATTCCGGGTCACTTGTGGAGTAAACACACACACTGGAACAATGCAATAAATATAGGAAAGGGAAATGTTTAGTTACAGAGTAGGAAAAAAGAGTAGGGGGAGAAGATAGAGGGAGCAGTCACACAAGGTTACGTCCCCATGAGGTAGTACCAGTGATACCACAGATGGTTGCTAAGCACTGCGTCTGGCCTCAGAATTGAGGAATTCCGGGCAGAGTTCCAGTCTGAAACTGGGGGTCCGTGCAGCTAATGGGGGCTTGGGTCAAACTCATTCTTTAATATTTTATGTAAAATACAAGGATAAAGAGAGAAATGCATTTCGAAATTCAGATATGCAGATGTTCTTGAAATTTGGCAAATCTGTCTATACTGACGGCGGCAAAGTGCCACTGTCAGATCGACCTATCTGGATTGATGAGCGGTCAGTGAAAACCCGCTCAATGGATCTGGAAGTTGAAGCAGTAAAACCACCCCCGCAAGTGGTGTCGTGCTGTGTCAACGGGAACACGGTTCCCGTCAGCGCAGTGCAGTGAAGATGCCGTGCAGAAGGGAATCACAGCAATCGACCAGAGTTACACAAGCAACCCTGTGTAGCTTGCGTAACTCCTGTCAACTGCTGCCGAATTGCTAGGTAAGTGTACACCAGGGCTCCAGTTGTTTTTGGCAACTTGGGGTCATCCTTAATTATTTTTAGTCTAAAAGGAAGAGAAACACATTATAGAAATACTCTTGACATTCTGATTATTTACTACTATTGAAACTCTGGGAATCAAAATTATATTTATTTTTTTAAATATGGTTAGAATGCAGCAATTTATTGCAGAACAGAGGTAACCTATCCTGCCATTAAAGCATTAAGACAGGTTCCCCAGCCCCTAACGGAACACTGAACTACTAAAAACCCAGAAGAGGTGCAGTAGCAGTGCCGTCATATAATGAGAGGAGGGGTACCTATTTTGGTTTTGACCAAGTTTATCTTTCTAGAAAAATAATCTTAAAAATTGAATGAAATGGACTCCTCGCTGCAAACATCAGTCTTGTTGCGTTTTGTGTTTTTGCTTATAAGTTTGTACTTCCAGGAGATGTCAGTATTTGCAGTGAGCATATATATTATTATCCACAAACATGGAAGCCAAATCCCACAGACTTTGAGCTTTTCTCATACGAGAGAAAAGCTCACGTTGAGTCAATGTACCACTTGTAGGTCTAATAACTAACATATGCATGGTAAACAAGTTAAGCTAATTTTACAAAAAAATAAAAACAAATTATTGAAGAATACTAGGACAACTGTTTTGAGCAGATTGAAATATTTGGTAAGTAAGGGTCTGCCTCATTTCCCATTGAAATTAATGTATTTGTCCTTTAACTTCAATTGGCATTGAATCAATACTTAGCTTACTATAACTTAAGACTGAGTGCCAAAGGCTGTATCTAAAGTCACAGAGTCAGAGATCTTATTCCTGCTGGATAAGAGTATATTTTATAAATATACATAAAATACAGCTTTGTGTAGGTACCAGTTTCTTCCTCCCTCCCAGTCAGAAGGGAGCTTTATAGCATGATGTTCTGGACAGAGGATAAGGACAGGCTGCAGCAATCCTGGATCTGGGTTTCTTTCATACATGCCCAGGAAGAAACTATATACTGTAGATACAAACCATGTACAGGCAAGTAGATAGGCTAGGTGGCCAAATAGAAATAGAGATGCAAAAGACTTGGGGTGAAATCCTGGCCACATTAAAGTTAGTGGGTGTCTTGCCACTAACTGGAGTTTTGCTCAGATTTTGCCCTTAGGATTCAATACAGGCAGGCTGGTCTGTGAGGAAAAGATAAGGAATTATTTGTTATATAAATTAATGTATCTCATATAAATGCAAATGGGTTTTTATCTTCTCCATATATAAATATACTGCTTTAGCTTTGTTCTCTTTTTAAAGTGTTTAACTTCAAGCTGATGATTTCATATGCAGTAGGGTATGTAATGCTGCTTCTGTACTGTAAAGAATGAAACCTAAAAAGCTTACTTGGATTGAATATCTTCCACAGGACTTCCACTTGTCAAAAGGTTTCGTTTTATGTAGACATTGCTTTACTGGATTTGTATCTAGTCTTTCTCTGAGGGAAGATGTGAGAAGAGTTTATCACAAATTATGTTTTTTCTACAAGTAATGAAGTTTACTGACGATTCAAAAGAACTTCATTTTTTCCTGCTTTCTTTCTTTCAGGGATATCTGGTTTTGTGACTAAACCCAATCTATACGAACATAAAATAAGGGATATTCCACTGATGCAGCAGTAATAACCTTAACTCTCACTCTCGTGCCTAGATATTGAAGAACATCTAAATATCTTTTTTATGGGAGTTAAGAGGATGGTTTAGAACCATGAGTAATTCTACTCAGCTTGGCTGGATTGTGAAACAGTAAATAGCAAGAATGAAATACAGTATCAACTGGATTGACAAGACAGTCAAACTCTGGTGAACAAAGAAATACAGCAAATGTCTTCAGAGATTAACAAAGCCTCTTTTTTGCCTGTAATGCTTTGGTCTGAGAAACCAACTGCTTCCAACAAATTCTCCTTCCATCACTTGCACACGGTCTTTTGACTATGTCTTTGATGATGGTATGTAAGATGATTGATAGAAACTGCCTGGAAATGTTAGCTTTTTCCTAGCTTTTATTTGCCTTCGTTTTGGTAGTCCTATTTCCTTGACTTCAGTGTTTAAATGACCTGTCTGTTGTACTTTAATCCTTCTGCTGTTAATTGCTGTGTATGCGTTGCATGGAAACTACAACTGGAATATTACACTTCCTCTCTCCAATGCCACTCTGCTGATGAATGACACTTTTCCACACTTTATGCCAGTTTCTTACTTTAAGCCACCTTTTTCTAACATGTCTGTGGTCCACTGGTAAAGAGATCAACTGCAGTCCTTCCTTACCCCTTTCTTAAATGAGTACCTTCTTTCAAACTCCTGGAAGCCAGTAGTAGAAAAACCATTTCTTTTTTTGCATTGACACCTCTGACTTTACTAGAAATCACTGATGGCCCTTGCTTTGCACAATTTGATAAAGAGAATATTCATCCTTTCCAGATAGCTTTCCAATCTCTCAGCTTTTGAATTATGAAATTTTTCTTTAGGGTAAGGTGTTGCAGCAAAATAAAAACACTGAGGCATAGCTGGCATAATTGAGAGTACAACTCAATAAGTACTTAAACTAAGGAATTCTCTATGTTTATTAAAAAGAAATAGTTGTACTTTCCCCCTGCCCCTTGTTTCTCTCTCCCCACTGTCCCCTCTTCACTGCAATATTTAACTTCCTTCAAACCAAATATAAACTAAAAAACTTTCCTTTGCTTTCCAAAATGGAAACAGATACATGAAGCTTACTGATTTGCAAAATGTTGAGTTAACACTTCTTCACTCAGAAAAATCCCTATTTTAAACCATCATTCGAATTAAATTGTTGCTGTCTGCAAATTAGAATACATTGTGATGCAGTGAGTTCAGAAGGACACACAAAACCCAAGTAAAGTTATCTGAATTACATTATTGGTGCTTAGTACTCTTTTTTTTTAAAAAAATCAGTGCAGTATGCCATCAAAAGACTCATGAATTTGCCAAAGTTGAACCAAGAATCAACCCAAAAATATCAGGGTATAATTTAAGAATACAGTTTAGGTATTTCCATGGCATCCTCTTTGGCTGCTGTTTTGCCCTGATTATTCATCCTGTTAGCTCAGATGCAAGCTACATATATATATCCAGCAAACATGCCACGACGACAGAGTCTTAATTTCATTTATTCAGTGGTTTGTTAAAATTACTATTGCAAGCAGTGTTTCAAAGATCTGTCAAATACAAAATAGACTATGGTAATTCCTGTTTGCCCACAATGAAAACAATACTTGATATGGAAAATAAAATAATAGTCTCAGTTGTTGGGTCATTCCTGTAAATTGCTGAGCTTCTGTACAACATCTGACTTCTATTACATCTTGGAAATAATATATATGACCATTTCTTCACTAAATTCTAGAGTAAGGATTAAAATCTTTGTAATGCAATTCCTTTTCTTAATTTGCTGTGGAGGTCAATGTATTCAGCCTAGTTTGCTGAGCAAGAGAAGACTGAAGCTATGTAACAGGCATTGTTATATACACCTTTCATCAGATTTGGAACAAGTGGAGTTAAAAATTTGATTTGATTCTAGAATCTAGAATTTGTTTGAGTCTATACTTCTGCCATCCTGTGGTCAAACTAGAAATGTACAAAGGTTATTATAAACTGGCACATTCAATCTGAAGGGCTGTGTTAGTATTGTAAATATGTCAGTTCCCTTTATTTATTTATTTATTTATTTATTTATTCCATTTATAAATAAACAAATAAATAAAGGGAATTGGTTATTTATTAATTATTTATAATAAATATATAATTTATAGTATATAAAATATATTAATTAATTCATTTATTTATATTTATTTGTTCCCTTATTTATTTAAATTTTCTCTATAAATATTTAGCTATACAAATAATAGATCCTGAATATTAATGATTATTTTTAAGTATTTGTGTATTTATAACACTTTTGTATCTCTTACATACATATATATATATATATATACACATCTCTCTTGAGATGGTAGTAATACAGCATGGTTTGATAGAGGGTGATACAATACCTCTTGGTATAGCAATGCTTCTATAGATATTCAAAGTACCTTGCAAGCATAATTTCTCACAATGACGTAGGGATCCTTTCCAATCTACAAACTGGGAAAGTGACTTGTGATTTGTTCAATGTCACCTGGCAGCAGAGCTCAGAGCAGAACCCAGGTTGCTTGCCTTGCAATCTTTTGCTTTAACCACTGGACAGGCGGTTCTCAAACTGTGGTCATCAGACCAGCAGTGTTCCCCAGCTCCTTCCTGGTGGCCTGCAGAAATAAACACTTTGACAGTCAAATGGTGGGGGATTACAGGACTTGAGAGTAGGATAATTCATGTGACATCCAGTCAGACTTCAAAAGAATGAAAAGTTAGGGAAGTATTGCACAGAGAGATGATGCCGACTGGTGTGAGCCCCTCCCTGACCTGTCCTGTACCTTTTTAAGGCTCTCTTTCCCCTGAAATTACTGGTCCCAGCACTTCTACCACCTTAATCTATGCAATAACCAACAGCCAGCACTGAAACAACATCCATACTTTTCCTGCATCTCTGGCTCCCCGCCTGGCTCAGATCTCAGAACCTTATTTCTTAGAATGTTCCCCTGGGTGCTCATGCAATTGTTTGCTAGTATAATGAAACAATTTCAGGTCAGACATATTTAAGCAGAGGAATTAGTAATACACAGAAAATGCATTAGTACATGGGGCACCATGAGTGCCTACACATCACTGAATTTGTTTAGATGAGTGTGTACAGTCTGGTGTCTGAGTGTTACTCTACATGTCTGACTACAAACTTTGTCATCACCTCTCCTTTTCCTACCCAATGACAAATGTTGGGATTCTCTGGATAGCCATTGTGAAGACATAATGTGGGTTCTAGCTATCTTGGTTATCTAGCTTCTTAGGAAGACTTTTTTTTTTTTGGACACTTGTCTTGCCATTATCTTATGTTTGGACAGTCCCTGAATGTGTCTTCAGCCTGCTTTACATTTTGGCACAGCAAGCAAAGACCTGAAGAGCTAAGGAGTGCAATGGGATGGAGTCTTTACTACTTTATATTGTGATCATTGTTAGGTAAATATTCCTTTTGGCTTTCTCTTATTTTGCTATTATCTTTTGCTAAGTTCCCCTCATTGTTGTTTTATTTTACATCTAATTCTCAGACTTTAGAGTGGTGTTGTGAAGTGCTTAGTGTGTGAGACGTTAGAAAGTCCTATACTAAGGCTGGGTCCACACTGACAGTGGCAAATTCGAAATTTATGTCTCCTGTTGACTGCCACCAAATCCCAAAGGTAAGTGTAGACCGGGCCTAAGAGAGACTTACTTATCTCTTGGAGTGGGTGGGAGGCGATTAGGTCCTCAATTTTTACTTCACTTTGTGACAAGACCGTAGATAAGTAGAATCCTGACATTTTTAGATTCTAATCCAAACAAAAGTAGATTTTCTTCTAAACTACACAGCCTATGAATTCCACCCACTGTATCTCAGTCTAACATTAGAAATGCACACACACACACACACACACACACACACACACACACACACACACACAATTACTTTCTAGCCTATGGATTTGGGGGGGAAAAAAGCACTCTGGGCTTTGTTCCATGTGATCAAATCAGCCACTAAACTTAGTGCTCCTTCAAGCAGTTGATGCGGAACCTCTACTGCTTTGCGGCACAAGCTGTGGAGTCTTTCCATGTCTCCACTGCAGTTATATCTTTGGCACCATCTGCTGTCCTACCTTTGCATTTCTGATGTCATGGCTCCAGAGCCATGCTACCAGGAAATGTATTGGTGGGTTCTGCACCCAGGGGACCACCCTTTAAAAGGTATCCAACCACAGAGGTGATCCCATTGAAAAGTCAGTGTTGCACAGTGCTACTGAATCTCCATCGAGTGAGAAAGGGAATGATGTGCATTACCCGCCTAGCTCTCCATCAGCGTGCTTGGTCACCGTCTCCGCCTAGATCCACATGCTAATTGTGAACTCCTGTGTATGATTTATCTGTCTTTTAGTAATTATTTAAAATGTGCTGATTCTCATGTGGCTCATGCTCCTTTACACCAATCTTGCAGTGCAAAGGGGCTGCAAAGTGAGAGTAAATTCCCACTCAGAGCAGGGTTAAATGGCATGGAGACACTAGCCAGTTATTGGTAGTCTTGATGGGGGTAGAGGGAAATAAAAAACACACAACAACACACAACAGGTGTGATGGGATTGCTCACATGAGTAAAATTACTCCAATGTGTAAGCAATTGCAGGATCAGCTCCTAAAAAATGTAGACATCACTAATAAGACACACAATGGTTCCAGCAGCAGTTTAGGACAGGAAATGAAGGACAACAATACTAATACCGTCTGTGTGGGGGATAACTTTCATTCAAGATTGTCTTATAGAAGAAAACGATCTCAGCATGTAATATTAAATTTAGAAATTGTCAAGAAATGTAGACATCTTCCTTTAGTGAAGTATGCTCCTAATTCTTGCTTAGTGACAGATTCCTCTTGACAACATATGTGAACTTCACTATGAATATTTGTTTGAAAGATTTTTTCCAACATCTATGTAAACACTTCTAAGAAGCTTTGGAATAACATTTGTTACAATCTTCTGTTCCTGGCAGGCTTCCGCTAAATAACTGAATAATTTCTCCATAGTGTATCTCTCTTTTCCCCTAGGAATTTTTTAGAATATCTCCATTTCAAAATATGAAGGTCACTGAAAGTACTGGATTTAAAGTTTCACTAGTGTTTAACTGTATTATCCCAATTAAAAAAAAGTCTCTGTAGTGGGAAATATTACAAAAAATGATACAAGATTTTCCTGATAATTCTGGTTGGTTGTAAAATATATAAATATTGGATTTGGATGGCTTTGGATTTAAGACATTAAGCCACAGCTGTAAGTATTCAAAACCATAATTTACTCATTGTTCCTTGTGAACCCTAAATTACTTGGTTCTCCAAGTCTTGAATCACTTTATATAAAATACTCATAGACTCATAG